>JAVIAB010000160.1:64164032-64764032 GCA_032433765.1 Megaustenia siamemsis
AAGCTAGACATATGATCTCACTATACAGAGAGGACTAGACATATGATCTCACTACACAGAGAGGGCTAGACATGATCTCACTACACAGAGAGGACTAGACATATGATCTCACTACACAGAGAGGACTAGACATATGATCTCACTACACAGAGAGGACTAGACATATGATCTCACTACACAGAGAGGACTAGACATATGATCTCACTACACAGAGAGGACTAGACATATGATCTCTCTACACAGAGAGGACTAGATATATGATCTCACTACACAGAGAGGACTAGACATATGATCTCACTACACAGAGAGGACTAGACATATGATCTCACTACACAGAGAGGACTAGACATATGATCTCACTACACAGAGAGGACTAGACATATGATCTCACTAAACAGAGAGGACTAGACATATGATCTCACTACACAGAGAGGACTAGACATATGATCTCACTACACAGAGAGGACTAGACATATGATCTCACTACACAGAGAGGACTAGACATATGATCTCACTACACAGAGAGGACTAGACATATGATCTCACTACACAGAGAGGACTAGACATATGATCTCACTACACAGAGAGGACTAGACATATGATCACACTACACAGAGAGGACTAGACATATGATCTCACTACACAGAGAGGACTAGACATATGATCTCACTACACAGAGAGGACTAGACATATGATCTCACTACACAGAGAGGACTAGACATATGATCTCACTACACAGAGAGGACTAGACATATGATCTCACTACACAGAGAGGACTAGACATATGATCTCACTACACAGAGAGGACTAGACATATGATCTCACTACACAGAGAGGACTAGACATATGATCTCACTACACAGAGAGGGCTAGACATATGATCTCACTACACAGAGAAGGCCAGACATATGATCTCACTACACAGAGAGGACTAGACATATGATCTCACTACACAGAGAGGACTAGACATATGATCTCACTACACAGAGAGGACTAGACATATGATCTCACTACACAGAGAGGACTAGACATATGATCTCACTACACAGAGATTACTAGACATATGATCTCACTACACAGAGAGGACTAGACATATGATCTCACTACACAGAGAGGACTAGACATATGATCTCACTACACAGAGAGGACTAGACATATGATCTCACTACACAGAGAGGACTAGACATATGATCTCACTACACAGAGAGGACTAGACATATGATCTCACTACACAGAGAGGACTAGACATATGATCTCACTACACAGAGAGGACTAGACATATGATCTCACTACACAGAGAGGACTAGACATATGATCTCACTACACAGAGAGGACTAGACATATGATCTCACTACACAGAGAAGGCTAGACATATGATCTCACTACACAGAGAGGACTAGACATATGATCTCACTACACAGAGAGGGCTAGACATATGATCTCACTACACAGAGAAGGCTAGACCTATGATCTCACTGCACAGAGAAGGCTAGACCTATGATCTCACTGCACAGAGAAGGCTAGACCAATGATCTCACTGCACAGAGAAGGCTAGACCAATGATCTCACTGCACAGAGACCAGTGAGGGTAAAACCACCAAGAACCACGATTTCGATATTCACCGTTTGCGGCGAGAGTCAAACCTGGGTCTTTCCTGTCCAGTGGCCGACGTCTCACCCCTAGACCACGCAGTTCTGCTATTCAGTGCTCAGTCTATTACGAAGAAACTAAACCATCCAAATTAAAAAAAAAAAATCACCTTCGTGCACGGTACCTTTCGTGCCATTAGTTGAAGTGGAGTAAGCACCCATGAGCGTGCTCGAAGTGCGATAATGATGATACTTGCAAACAACAATAGATATATCATGAAAATTAGAAGGGCCAGACTGAGTTTTTATTACAACTCTTTTATTACAGAATCTCATTTCCGCTTCTGTTATTCCGGTTGTTAAAATACAATAGATGACGAGATCCTTTTGGTCAAAACGTCGGCTTTGTTTAGGGCCTCATATTACTGCCCGAATAGCAATTCGCCTTTTTCTACCCTAAAACTCTTTATGGAGCGTCATTGATGTCACAAATTCAGTTTTCTCACGAAATAAAAACAAAACGGAAATAAAATTGCATTAGTTGTGCAATTATTGAGTGTAGAGGGCCCTCACCAAATGGGAAATTCAATTAAATCGTTTTATTTGACATTAGGAAACCGGATAGTGAGTGCACCGATTATTAATCATTTTCTTGTTTTTTAGTTATTGCAAATTATTATTTTTATTACTTTATTTTTGTTTTATTTTTGTCAAATCTTGAAATGTTGTGATAACTAATATGACTACAAAACATGTTATACAGGATTGCTCCCAGTACACAGACCTGAGAAGAGCAATGTGGTCCACATCCAACTCCCTGGAAGAGGAACTATATGGGGCAATCGAATCATTTAAACAGACAGCTGACTTCATGAGAGAGTCTGGAATCCTACTCTGATTGAGTCTTGATCGCAGAGGGAGAGAGAGAGAGAGAGATAGATAGAGAGAGAGAGAGATAGAGAGAGATAGAGAGAGAGAGAGATAGAGAGAGAGAGATAGAGAGAGATAGATAGAGAGAGAGAGAGAGATAGAGAGAGAGAGAGATAGAGAGAGAGAGAGAGAGAGAGAGAGAGAGAGAGAAATCTTGAAATGGTCGCTTGTTTATTTATTTTTAAATAGTTGTTCTATTTATAAATTTGGTTGTACGTAATTTGTTTGTTTTTATTTTGTTTCTGCGCACTCCTTGCCTACATTTGTATCGTTTATTGTAGTTGACATCACAAATGTGGTGTTGATATGAAGCGAAATTCGTGACTTTGTAATTACTTCTTGCAGTTTTATTGTTCCTTCTCAACTGTGCACACACACGTCGTGGTGACTGCTTGACCAAGCGGCCTTGATCCCTCTGGTTCTATCGTTGCCCCCCGACATACACCAGCAATGGTACTATGTGTCGTAAAGATAGTTTTTTTTTCCTCAACTGTGCATCTTGATCCTTAATGCTACCTCTTGTTTTGTTATTGGAGCCAGACATTAGAATCGTATGTCAACAAACCTCACTTTCTTTCTCTCCTTATTTACCTCACAGCGTCGAGGTGAGACTTTGTTTATGGCAGTGGTTCCCAAACTTTCGATAAAAGAGGTTCCCATTTCCTGCTGATTATATACCAGGGTCTTCACGGCAGTTGCGATCAGGTATAAATGTTCAACAGCGGCGAGAGAGGAGAGCTTTGCGAGAGGCCTGCAGTCATAAGTCTGGCCTCCGACGACTAGGATCCGAACCTCAGTGCCATAAACCTCGACAGTAACATCTTGGTTACCCATCGCACCATCCATTGGTCTATCATAATGACCATCGTGTGTGATATTAGAGTGCCGTACTCAATTCTGTTACATGTGTCCTCTAGGTTAGCCATTACCGGCTCCCCCCCCCCCCCCTTATTTGGAAACCCTCGTACAAATCACACGGGAGGACTGAAGCTCTTGGAGTTGTGTCCCTTCATGGTCTATACCCGCTTATCGGGTCTGGTAGAAGACCGTGCTTTTCCCAATTCCACATTAGACATTTGGCGATTATCAAGCACTTTACCGTACACATTCTGCAGTGATATGATTCGGTATAGTTTTAATGTCTGAACTGTTCTTGCATGGTTCGGCCAACGGAACAAGGTAACGATGAAACAATTTATATTGTATGGCATCTATATTTATGTTGAGGTTGTACTCCTGGCGTGTCTGTGCCAGCATCTCTACTTTATGCTGAGGTTGTATTTATGGCATGTCTATGGCATTATATCCTCTTTATGCTGAGGTTGTATTTATGGCATGTCTATGGCATTAAATCCTCTTTATGCTGAGGCTGTATTGATGGCATGTCTATGGCATTATCTCCTCTTTATGCTAAGGCTGTATTGATGGCATGTCTATGGCATTATCTCCTCTTTATGCTGAGGCTGTATTGATGGCATGTCTATGGCATTAAATCCTCTTTATGCTGAGGCTGTATTGATGGCATGTCTATGGCATTATCTCCTCTTTATGCTAAGGCTGTATTGATGGCATGTCTATGGCATTATATCCTCTTTATGCTGAGGTTGTATTTATGGCATGTCTCTGGCATTATATCCTCTTTATGCTGAGGCTGTATTGATGGCATGTCTATGGCATTATCTCCTCTTTATGCTGAGGCTGTATTGATGGCATGTCTATGGCATTATCTCCTCTTTATGCGGAGGTTGTACTTCTGGTGTGTCTGTGCCAGCATATCCTATTTATGCTGAGGTTGTACCCCTGACGTGTTTGTACCAGCATCCCCTCTTTACGTTGAGACTGTAATCCCGACATATCTATGCTAGCATCCCCTCTTTACTTTGAGACTGTAATCCCGACATATCTATGCCATCATCTCCTTATCAGCCTTCTAAAGATAGCTACCTCAAACTCCATCTGGGACTTGGGCGCCGTCCGTGGCCTGTTTCAAGGTCCACTCCACAGCTTGTGTCGTCACCACATTACTGAGCTCATCCCGCTCCAGTGAAGCAGAGAGCAGCTCATCGCTGTTCGACTGTGGCTATCGCTCTCATCCGTTTACAGCATGGATCTATGAAGGAAAGCCCTGCATTTCTCTTAATCAAGGACCATCCCTCCCTCATCACGGACGGTAACATTTACTTTCTCGTCAAATATATTATTGATGTTTCCTTTAAATTCTGGTCAATTACTTTTTTAGATGTTTTCTTCCGCACAAATCTTTGTTAAAACTATTGTTATGACGTCATTGCTAGTTTGTTTGAAACTGCAACTGACCTTTCGACTGTAGACTTCTGAAGTAGTTTTGTTATACAACGGTAGGCCTATGTTGTTTCTGTTGGCTAAACATTTACTTAGCTCCCTGATAACTTATGTGAAATGATAAATGACAAAAGAATGGAGACTCTCATGCAGAAATCCGTTTATGTACTAAACAAATGTAAAGCCTATGTGGATGTTGTCACTCAATGATTTCTAACCACTGAGCAGAAATAGACTCAAGATGCAATAAAGCTTGTCAAATCATTGGACAGCCATCACCACTATTGTCCAACAGGGAAATAACTCTAGAGGAAAAACGGGTATTCTGTAACACAATCTTCATCCCAACGTTGTGCTACCAATACCAGTCCTGGACCCTAGATGCAAGAACAATAAGAAAAAAAATAATCTCTACTAAGATGAAGTGTGTTAGTCGAATGACAGGAAACAGCATGAGAGACAAGATCAGGAATGAAGAACTGAGAAAAAAGCTAGGAATAACTCCCCCGCTATATAATCATCATCATCATCATGTACCCTGCCGGTTGGCGTAGGCGATCATGTCCCTCCACAATCTTCTATACACAGTGCATCGTATCAGTTCTGTTGTTGACTGTTTTCCATGCCATGACACCAAGCTATCCAGTATTTTCTCTCTTTGTCGTCCGCGATCTCTCTTTCCTTTTTCCGCTATATAATATATAAAGAAAAAACAGATAGAATGGTTTGGCCACGTGACAAGGTAGAAAGATCAAAACACAACACAACGAACCTTCAGCAAACGTTGTGAGAATACCAGACCCAAGGGTCGACCACGAAAAAGATGGATAGAAGCACTAGGAAACATAACAGCAGCAGAGGCGAACAGAAGAGCAAAAGACCCCAGATTATATCTCCCCTCGACGCTCAAAGGCAAATGAGGAGTGAAAGAAGAGGAAAAAAGAAGAGTCGGCAGACGACAATATCATTGGTGCGACGGAGTTGCCAAAGTTTGGTGGCATCCCAGATAGCATCAGCCCACACTCTGAGAACCACTGATGAACGGTGTTCTTGCTTTTTGATTGGTCTCTCCAACTGTGACGTTTCCGATTATTTCACGTAATTCAACTTTTTTTAGAACCTTACCGCGTTCTGTTTGTTGTACCGGTTGACGATCGCCGCTGGGCATGTGGGGGTTTGTGTTTACTTGTTTCTTTAATCGTCCGGCAGGCAACCCATTCATCATCATCATGTGCCATACCGGTTGGCGTAGGCGACCATGTCCTTCCACAATCTTCTATCTACAGTGCATCGTACGAGTTCTGTTGTTGACTGTTTTCCATGCCATGACACCAAGCTATCCAGTATTTTCTCTCTTTGTCTTCCGCGATCTCTCTTTCCTTTTATTTTGCCAGTTGTAACCAAGTATTCCAACTTTCCTCTTCTCATGATGTGCCCGAAAAATGTTGATTGCTTCTTTCTGATGTTTTTTTAAGAGCTCCCTTTTTGTGTTGGCCTCTTTGAGAACTTCCTCATTGGTCTTTTTAGCTGTCCAGGGAACTTTCAGCATTCTTCTGAGAAATCCCATCTCTGTGGCCTCCAATCGTCTTTTCATTTGTTTGTCCACTGTCCATGATTCGCTTCCATAGGTCAGAATTGGTTCTATATAGCACTGAGCTTACCATTCAGTTAACAATAAATGTATTCTGCTGGCTGGAGCAATCACGCATCGCCTACGATGGAAGGACATTAACATTCATCACCATCACTGAATGCCGTCTCCGCATCGAAGGTTGGCTACCATGGATCGCCATTCCATTCTGTCACTTGCTCTGATATGGTGCAGGTTGTCATAGGCTGACCTGTCCATCTTTTGATGTTACTCGTCCACGTTAGTCGTGTTCTCCCTCTGCCTCTTTTACCCTGTATTCTCCCTTTCAAGGTTACTTTTAGTAGTTTGTTGTGTCTTTTAACATGCCCCAAAATCTAATTAATTTTGCTTGAATTGTGTTTAGTAGTTCTCTTGTAATTCTTAGTTGTTTTAAAACCTCATCGTTTGTTATCTTTTCATTCCATCCAATTCTACCTATTCTTCTATATATCCACATTTCAAAGGCCTCAATTTTCTGTTCTGTTTTCTTGTCTAATGTCCATGTTTCTGCACCATATATGAATGTTGAGGAGATATAACAATTTGCTATTGTTATTTTTAGCCCTGGTGTTACTTTATATTAACATGAGTAATTTAATAATTAAATCCGTATCACATCACTTCTCTTTTTCTCTCTCTCATTCTGTATGTACCAACCTGTAGTGTTCTCTTCAGTTTTACATTCTGTCGTTTACTCTTTCATTCAATCACTTCGTCAATCCGAACGTCAAAGTCTCAAGCCTGTTCTTATTTCTCATTCTTTTTTCCTATTCTAGGATCACAGATAAACTACGCAGTCAGTGATGAGACACCTTCTAACGTCACAGATAAACTACGCAGTCAGTGATGAGACACCTTCTAACGTCACAGATAAACTACGCAGTCAGTGATGAGACACCTTCTAACGTCACAGATAAACTACGCAGTCAGTGATGAGACACCTTCTAACGTCACAGATAAACTACGCAGTCAGTGATGAGACACCTTCTAACGTCACAGATAAACTACGCAGTCAGTGATGAGACACCTTCTAACGTCACAGATAAACTACGCAGTCAGTGATGAGACACCTTCTAACGTCACAGATAAACTACGCAGTCAGTGATGAGACACCTTCTAACGTCACAGATAAACTAAGTTACCAGTGGTCAGAACATATTGTGACGTCACATATAGACTAAGTTACCAGTGGTCAGGATATATTGTGACGTCACATATAGACTAAGTTACCAGTGGTCAGGATATATTGTGACGTCACATATAGACTAAGTTACCAGTGGTCAGGATATATATTGTGACGTCACATATAGACTAAGTTACCAGTGGTCAGGATATATTGTGACGTCACATATAGACTAAGTTACCAGTGGTCAGGATATATTGTGACGTCACATATAGACTAAGTTACCAGTGGTCAGAACATATTGTGACGTCACATATAGACTAAGTTACCAGTGGTCAGGATATATATTGTGACGTCACATATAGACTAAGTTACCAGTGGTCAGGATATATTGTGACGTCACATATAGACTAAGTTACCAGTGGTCAGGATATATTGTGACGTCACATATAGACTAAGCTACCAGTGGTCAGGATATATTGTGACGTCACATATAGACTAAGTTACCAGTGGTCAGGACATATTGTGACGTCACATATAGACTAAGTTACCAGTGGTCAGGATATATTGTGACGTCACATATAGACTAAGTTACCAGTGGTCAGGACATATTGTGACGTCACATATAGACTAAGCTACCAGTGGTCAGGACATATTGTGACGTCACATATAGACTAAGCTACCAGTGGTCAGGACATATTGTGACGTCACATATAGACTAAGTTACCAGTGGTCAGGACATATTGTGACGTCACATATAGACTAAGTTACCAGTGGTCAGGACATATTGTGACGTCACATATAGACTAAGTTACCAGTGGTCAGGACATATTGTGACGTCACATATAGACTAAGTTACCAGTAGTCAGGACATATTGTGACGTCACATATAGACTAAGCTACCAGTGGTCAGGACATATTGTGACGTCACATATAGACTAAGTTACCAGTGGTCAGGACATATTGTGACGTCACATATAGACTAAGTTACCAGTGGTCAGGACATATTGTGACGTCACATATAGACTAAGTTACCAGTGGTCAGGACATATTGTGACGTCACATATAGACTAAGTTACCAGTGGTCAGGACATATTGTGACGTCACATATAGACTAAGTTACCAGTGGTCAGGACATATTGTGACGTCACATATATATTAAGCTACCAGTGGTCCGGACATATTATGACGTCACAGATAAATTTAGATGTCAGTTTTGTCGTCTGCGTTTATCACATACAGAGTTGTTATTACTTTTCCCATTACATTCTCTCATATTTTCTCCACAACCTTTAGAACTCACTCATCCCATTACATTCTCTCATATTTTCTTCTCAACCGTTGGTACCCACTCCTCCCATTACATTCTCTCATATTTTCTTCTCAACCTTTGGTACCCACTCCTCCCATTACATTCTCTCATATTTTCTTCTCAACCTTTGGTACCCACTCCTCCCATTGTATTCTTTCATATTTTCTTCTCAACCTTTGGTACCCACTCCTCCCATTACATTCTCTCATTTTCTAACCTCAATGGTGATACCCCCTCCCCACACTTCTCCCGTTACATCCTTCCATTTCCTCACTTCAGTCTTGATTCCTCTGCTCTCTCATTATCAATGTGCTATCAACTCTCTAATCCACCCATATCTCCTAGCACATCTTCACTCATTATCAATGTGCTATCAACACTCTAATCCACCCATATCTCCTAGCACATCTTCTCTCATTATCAATGTGCTATCAACTCTCTAATCCACCCATATCTCCTGGCACATCTTCACTCATTATCAATGTGCTATCAACTCTCTAATCCACCCATATCTCCTAGCACATCTTCTCTCATTATCAATGTGCTATCAACTCTCTAATCCACCCATATCTCCCAGCACATCTTCACTCATTATCAATGTGCTATCAACTCTCTAATCCACCCATATCTCCTAGCACATCTTCACTCATTATCAATGTGCTATCAACTCTCTAATCCACCCATATCTCCTAGCACATCTTCACTCATTATCAATGTGCTATCAACTCTCTAATCCACCCATATCTCCTAGCACATCTTCACTCATTATCAATGTGCTATCAACACTCTAATCAACCCATATCTCCTAGCACATCTTCTCTCATTATCAATGTGCTATCAACTCTCTAATCCACCCATATCTCCTGGCACATCTTCACTCTTTATCAATTACAACGGGTTAAGGCAAAAGAAATGCAAATGAATGTATAAAAATGCGAAGCTGCAGTAAAGCTAAATGTGAGGGAGAAATGAAAAAAAAGAAGAAAAAATGGTATGATAAAAGCTTTACGTGATTGATAGACGGCACAAATTTAAAAGACGTTTCGGCTAAATAGGCCTTCCGCAGGAACTAACAAAAAATACACACAGAGATATGTAAGTAAATACAACTTATCCTACATAGCTAACTAGTAATGAAGATGATACATTAGCTATGTAGGATCAGTTTTATTTACTTACATATTGAGCCGAAACGTCGTTCAAATTTGTGTCACCTATCAATCACGTAAAGCTTTTACTATACAATTTAAAAAAAAAATTTTTTTCAATTCTCCCTTATCAACTACAATCCTGTTCAACTCACTTGTCAACTCTCCATCTTGTCGGTAACTCCGATGAGACAAAGACTACTGGAGCAAACCTCGTGAGAACATCTACAAGTCCGGATCCTAAGACAGTCATAAATGAGGTCTGGGGGACTGATTGGTCTCGAGGCAAGACGCCGGCCTCGAGACAGAGAAGTTGTGGGTTCAAATCCCGGCTGCACCATTTGGGATTTTTATTTATGATTTCTCTCTGCGGCAACCACCCCTGGTCTCAGCAGCGAGCCCCGCTTTAAACGTCAATTACTCAACGACGGAAAAAAATATGAGTACCTCCGAAGTCGAAGTTATCTACCTGTGCGGCGATGGACCCCTGTGCACACGGCTGCCAGGGAAAAACGGATCACGCAAAATTCAGTTCCTAGTCTCTAGGGACTTCGTCAGAGGTCAAAGCTGGCGGACGTTACTCGGCAAAACAGGGCCTCACAAGTGTTGTTCGTCATAAGGGCGCATGGCCTTTTTGTATAGAACGTTGCATTCACCACAGCCCGTCAGAGAGTATCTCTATCTCTAGCCAGATCACCCACTTCTTCTGTTATAATCTTCAAGGTCTCCTTGATGTCTTGAAGCCACCTTCTTCTTTATTCTGCCGCTAAAGCGTGGTCCAGGAACCATTCCTTACATTATTATTCTTCTCAGCCCGCTGTGTCATTTCCCCCACAGTATTTTAATTTCCTTTGTAGAATGGCGTTTAGAAGCTAGTAATTTTTAATGTTTAAATCTTTCAATATGTCATCATTGCTGCTTTTCATTATAAAAGGTATCTTAATGAAGACCCAGAAGAAGATGGATAGATCCTGTGACAGTGACATGTAACAACAGAGGTAAATCACTAATTCAGACAGTTCAAGCAGCTCAAAAACGACAAATGATATAACCACGACACCTTTCAGGTATCAGTGAAAAGAGAAAAGAAGAAGAGGAAGAAGAATGATTTGTATGTTGCATTTTGTTTCAAATGAAATGATTTTCATATCATTATTAAATATCAACATTAATCGGCTTCTAACCGCCAGTGAAGAAGTAAATACAACAAATACTTGTATATCCTTCACTACACCACTCTTTCTCTCTCTCTCTTTCCCTCTTTTTCTCTCGATCATATTCCTTCATCTATTTCTTTACGATGCCCATTCTCTTTTATTTGCATCATGTTGTTACCAGCATGTCATTAGATCTAACGGTCTGGACAAAGCCGATAAACGGAAACGGAGAACGGTGGAAAGTAGGCAGCTAGACAAAGAAACAAAAGATGGATCAATGAAACAAAAGACTGGGAATTACCACATAAACCGGAAACGGACGTACTAGAGAAACAAAATGGAAGAAAGATTGAAACTTGTAAAGTTCTGTTTCCAAAGTTTCCAAGACATTTAAGAAGCGGACAATTATACATTTATAATTTATATGCAGACATGTATAATTCATATGTGCAGCCTCGATGGTTGAGTTGTTAGGATGCTCGCTTACTGATCAGAACGTTCGAGGGTCGATCCCAGATTGTGCGAATAAATTTGGGGTCGACAATCTCTGAGGTTCACCCAGCATCTAAAATAGGGTACCGAAGATTCTCCTGCGAAGTGAAGGCGACCTGGCGTAGTACAGACCACTTTACCCTAAAATGTTACGTGGTCATGGTCATCCGATCACTCATATTGCACATGCGCCTCCAAAGCAGAGGAGATAAGCTTTACTTACTATCCAAAAATAAAATGTAGGATCTGCACAATGACGCCCCGAAAGTGGTGAAGAGGGAGTATTAGAGAGATCATATTCCTTTACTATCAACACATCTCTGGGTAAGTGTGGTCAGCAATACACCAGGCTGTATTTAGTTCATATTTCCTTTTTTTGGAATCCCCAGGGGAAAAGACAGAGAGGGAGACCAAGAAATTCTTGGAGAAAACAGGCAGAAGCAGAGATGAAGATGATGGGGAAGACATGGAATGATCTTAAAAGTATGGCAAGAAACGGAACGACTTTGAAAGTGTTTGTTGAAGACCTATGCTCCACAGGAAGCTGAAATGTAGAAGAAGAAGAAAGACAATCTTCAATATTCATATTAGATGATGAAGCTAGAAGCCGAAGGAACAAGGAAATGGAACACAATTTGCTCTCAATTCACTAAACATAGATCTAGAACACACTCAACAATTCACTAAACACAGATCTAGAACACACATCACAATTTACGAAACATAGATCCAGAGCATACTTCACAGTTCATGAAACAACGCTCTATAACACACTTCATTAAACACAGATCTACACGATTTTATCCTCTCGATAAAACAGGCACACATTCTGAACACACTCCACTCCACCCCACTCACTTTTCTCAGAAAGAAAATAACCAAGTCCCGATCTCCTCACTCCCAAACGTGTATCCCAGAATTCCTGATAACAAAACAAGCCTCTCCCATCTCAACATCAACCATCTGTTTGTACAAGCCAACACCCCATCTGGGCGCCCTCTCAAACAGGGAAACCCAGGACTGAATCTATAAATAGTAGCAACTGGAAATTTCGTCGCTGGTTCAGTCGTATCGTCGTTAATGAATAATTTTTGGTTCTAAAATTTCGCTACAAAATTATTTAGAAGCGGTGGGGTGGCAGATAAAAGACAAATACAAAGATAACAAAACATAAAAATCTATCTATTGACCTTTCGAGCTGTAGCCGGCCCATAGGGCATAGACCCAGATACTCTTTCTCTTATCTAATTTTTTTATTCTAGCAGTTTTCAATCCTTCTAAAGATATTTTCATTAATCTCTGTTCTGTGCAAGCAACTCTATCTCATTGAGGGAGCCGATTCCTGCTGCTCTTGCCTCTCTGATCAATGTTCTTCTCAGCGTCTCTCAGGGTCGGCCTCCTTTCTTCTTTCCAGATGTTTTCCACATGAGGGCTTGCTTTGTTATTCGGTTGTTATCTCTCCTCATCACATGTCCAACATATGACTATCGTCTTTTCTTGAAAACATAAAAATACACCTATTAAATTGCATACATGCATGGTAAAAACCAAAAGATTTTGCGTTTGTTTATTGTTAATCTCATTATCACTGCACACCGGGCGAACCCACAGGTGCTGAGATATCCCCCTCGAAAAAAATGTAGGACAACCCTTGCCTCTGTGCACGAACTCCATAGCGCGGTTTGAGATTTACCAGATTATGCGTAAGAAATACGTATACATTGTGAAGATTAAAACATTACAGTGTAAACAGAAATACTGACTAGTACAAACAAACAAAAAACATACGGATTCATACAGAATGAAGTGAGATGATCCAACAAATAACATAACGTAATATAAGATATAATATATGTCGGCGGAAATTCTAAAGAGAATAAACAATAATACAACAGAAACATTGAACAATGAGCGAGTTCAGCACAGTGTCTTGTTCTTTACACAAAAGAACAATAAAAAAAAAAACAACGTTTTGACTTAGATACGGCTTTAGTCAGAAAACAATGACAACAAAAACAAACGGATACAAGCGTGAAATATAATCTAACTATATTATAGGAAGTGACTAAAACTAATGAGAATGAGTAATAAAATATAACACTTAGCTGCATGTGAACCTAAAAGATTTAAATGTATGGTCGTTATTTCATTCACGTGTCATTTTTTTATTCAGCAAACACGTTACTCAACTGTAGTTGTTGTAGTTGTTGTAGTTGTAATAGTTGTAGTAGTTGTAGTTGTAATAGTTGTAGTTGTAGTAGTTGTAGTTGTATTAGTTGTAGTTGTAATAGTTGTAGTTGTAATAGTTGTAGTTGTAGTAGTTGTAGTTGTAATAGTTGTAGTTGTAGTACTTGTAGTTGTTGTAGTTGTATTTGTAGTAGTTGTTGTAGTTGTAATAGTTGTAGTTGTTGTAGTTGTAGTAGTTGTTGTAGTTGTAATAGTTGTAGTTGTAGTAGTTGTAGTTGTAGTAGTTGTAGTTGCTGTAATTGTTGTATTTGTAGTAATTGTAGTAATTGTAGTAATTGTAGCTGTAGCTAGTGGAAGGCCCCGGCATCACTGTAAAAGAATGGAAATCCATAATTGCTCAACCACCCGTGCCAGTGGAATCATCCGAATTAACATCTCATCGAATATCCAAACAAAGAAAGGCCGCTGGAATCCCCATCATAGCAGCCACATCACACGCCAAAAGACATAAGGCCAAGCGGCACTGAAAGTGAACGCAGCTGAACTGTTCTACGTCATACTAAATCACCATTCATCGTAAGCAATCGGAATATAGAAACACTATCCGGATGAAACACACCGCTCACGGTGAAAACAGAGCACTAAACTCAGTATCTCCGGCAGAAAACCGGGAACGTTAACTGGTTCAATGTCACCAGATTTACCGCAGTACCGTAATTACTTGCTTTTTCCCATTGAGAAATGAATATTATTATTCCATATAATTAGACAAAGTTATTGAGTTATTGAGTTATTTGCGGGTCATCATCATTGCACTCCGAACATGTCCATAGGTGCTCAGATCCCCTCTTCAGCAATTCCCTCAGTGTCCAGCGACTGACGACTCCAGTTCTATGTTGGTTGATAAGTCTTCTTACAAGGCCACCAAGTTTCTCATTTCTGGCTGTGCCCATCTTAACTCCCATTTCTATCATCGAAGAAGTGACGTGGATCTGTGTTTGTCGAAGTCCTGTGCTCTTCCCACATCTCGGAGGGCATTGATGATGTCCGCCCGATCCATTGGTTGCCCGTCCTCAACGACAGCGCAGCTAGCCAACCTGTCCGCTCTCTGTCCCGCACTCCCGCATGTCCAGGGACATAGACATAGGTGACCTTACGTATTTTGGACTTCTGCAATAACTCTACCCATTGCATGCGTACAGAGCCCGCCTCCACTTTTTTTTTAATCATGCTCATCGAATCACTCAGTATACATGCGTGGGTGTAGTCTTGTGACTCTAACCATTTGAATGCCTTGGTCACTGCCATCATCTCCATTGTCATGCTACTCGTGGTCATGGCGTATGCACCACTGTCTTCGTAGACTATTAGACAAAGTTAGAGCTGAAAGCTACGTTAATTCAACAGTTTTGTATTCTACCATCACAGTGACAAATTTTGGATCTCTCTCTCTCCGTAATGATAGAAGATGCGTCAAATATTCTGTTTTATTCCCAGTTTCACAGAACAGTGGTATATATGCTGTGTGTCAGACTGACACAGAAACAGTAATTTCAAAACAAAACTCTGTATCTACGTCTTCAGTAACTTGTAGAAACCGTTACATTCTGGTTTGTTTATTCTGAACACAAAAGAACATAACAGAACACAACATTCGTGATCAAGTTCAATCCTAGACTGAACACCAACTTGTATAGACACAGTATAGATGCCAAAAATGACATGGTTTGGCCAGGCAGGTATCTCGATCATCTGGTCTGACGAAGATAATTCTGGAAGAAAGGGAGAAAGAGGAGGTAGACGGAGAAAGAGATGGGAAGATACCATCAAAGAATGGACAGGCCTCAGCTTCGCAGGCTCCTAAGAATTATCGAAATTAGGGATAAACGAGAAAGTTCATGAAATCTGTCAGTGATGTCCCTTGTTGTTGCAGGATGTAGGAAGCGGGAATGAAGGGCTGTGTCAGCGGAGTATCATGGCCTGCCGACTCCCGATCAGGTCCCACGAACATGAGAACTGTACAGAGACCTAAGAAGTGAAATGTGCCCCAAGGGAGATCATTAGCAGACTCCATTGGGTATTCATGATGACGTCCCATGCTAGAGAGAAGATTCAATTTCTCTGTTAAAATCTCCTGGGTGTAGAAAATTAGAAAATAAAAAAAGTGGGTTGAGAGGATGAGGACGCAAAGGAGAGGAAAAAATGTATGCCTCAAGTAGGGACGAAAAACGATGTGATAACAAGTGGGGACGATATACGGTGTGATAACAAGTGGGGACGATATACGATGCGATAACAAGTGGGAACGATATACGATGTGATAACAAGCAAAGTTCCTGGGATAAAAAGACAATAGGCGACAGTGTCAGTGGGTAGATGAAAGAGAAGGAGAGCGAGATAGAGAGTAAGAGAGATATGAACGTATAGATGGGTAGTGGTAGGAAAGTAGAGAAGTGGAAAGGTGGGGAGGGAGAGAACTGGAGGATACATGAGAAGTAAGGGAGAAGGAGAGAGAGACAGCAGAAGTGAGAGATATATTACTGTAGGGATGGGTAGAGGGAGGAAAGTAAAGAGGGAGAGAAAGGGAAGGTATATGGTTGGTTGGTTGGTTACGTTCGCCCGATGACTAAAGTATTCTAGAGTATTCCTAGACTGTAGAATACCTCTTCGTAATCCGCCCTTACAAGGACGTTCAATGGGTGTGTCTGCGTTGTGTTGTGTTTTGCAGTATAACTGTTATATTTGCGCCTTTCGGCCCAATACATCCGACTTCAGCACGACATTTTTGAGTACCGGGTTGTCTTCCCTCTTCGATTCCTGCTCGCTTGGCCAGACTAGACAGGTTAGTTTGTTACTGGAGGCACCACAGAGAGGTGGAGCAGGGTCTGGATGGTTCTGGTTCACCGATCCTGGCGCAAGCCATGAGCTGTGGGTCGCTGACAACTTCCAGCTCTGGTGCTGGGAGGCGCGCCCTCGCCTCCAGGAAGGTATATGAGGAAGTAAAGAGAAAAAAAGAGAGGGATGGAGGGAGAAGCAAATAATGAGACAATGAAGTGAGGAGAAAGAGCGAGAGTAGTATAGAGAAAAAGAGAGATAATTAAGGAAAAAAGGAGTGGCAGAGAAGAGAAATAAAAAGAAGCAGGCAGATTAAAAGTGTGATAGGAAACATATATAGTCTAACATCATTATAAAGAACAAAATATCCAACGTCAGAAACAACATAAATCACAATAGACAAGGTGTTGTGGCGACCCATGATTGCCTACGCCAGCCAGTATTAAACATTAAGACTATGATCCTCTACTCTAACACCAGTTAGCAACGAGACATTAATTTTGCTATAATGAAATTAGTGTGTCAGGCGCACATTTTTAAATACCGGTAAACGCGTTCACAGAATTATAACAGATTACCTGGAAGTTTCTGCGCAGATAACGTAGGCTTGTGGATATTTTTAAAATGGATCTTTTTAGCGAAATTTCCCAGGTTTCAGTTTACTATTCTTCTTCTTCTTCTCCTCCCCCTCCTCCTCTTTCTTCTCTTCTTCCTCCTCCCCTTCCTCCTCTTCCTCCTCCCCTTCCTCCTCCATTTCCTCCTCCTCTTCTTCCTTCTCCATTTCCTCCTCCTCTTCCTCCTCCCCTTCCTCCTCCATTTCCTCCTCCTCCTCTTCCTTCTCCATTTCCTCCTCTTCTTCCTCCTCCTCTTCCTCCTCCTCTTCCTTCTCCATTTCCTCCTCCTCTTTCTCCTCCTCTTCCTCCTCCTCTTCCTCCTCCCCTTCCTCCTCCATTTCCTCCTCCTCCTCTTCCTTCTCCATTTCCTCCTCCTCTTTCTCCTCCTCTTCCTCCTCCTCTTCCTCATCTTCTTTCTCCTCCTCTTCCTTCTCCATTTCCTCCTCCTCTTTCTCCTCCTCTTTCTCCTCCTCTTCCTCCTCCTCTTTCTCCTCCTCTTCCTCCTCCTCTTCCTCATCTTCTTTCCTTCTTGCCTCGATTTGGGATCTAAGGTTCTATCTTACTCCCGATAGAAACAACTGTTGACCCTACCACGATTCGAACCCACGTTCTGGAGTCTGGAGCCCGACAAGTTATTGATTCGACCACCCGACCTTCGCTGTGATGCGCGGCAAATGTTTAATCATCCACAGCGCTGCATGAGGTTAAGTTTCCACAAAGATTGAGTAATAGACTGTCTTCTTCTACTTTCCTTCCTTATTTGCATTTCAGCGTCGAGAGGAGATATAATTTGCGGTCTTTTGCCCTTCTGTTCGTCTCAGCTGCTGTTATGTTTCCTAGTGCTTCTAACATTCCATCGATCCATCTTTTTCGTGGTCGACCCTTAGGTCTGGTATTCTCGCAACGTTTATTGAGGGCTCGTTGTGTTGTGTTTTGATCACTCTGCCTTGTTACATGGCCAAAACATTTTTTTCCTTGTTTCTTTATATATTCTATGGCGGGGGCTATTCCTAGCTTTTTTCTCAATTCTTCATTTTACTATTGGCAGCTACAAATCGATGAAGAATCCTAAAATTGTAAGGCACAATAATAGAGAACGATCCGTTTTATGGAGTTTCTGAGTCCAGCGCTAGTACTGGTCCATTAATGCTGAGGGATGGAGTAGTTTCCCCTGAATATAATAGTGATTTATGTCCCTTTAGTCGGAGACAATCAGGGGATGTGACTCTATCTGTCTTGATCGCGGTAAAGAGAAATGGTCGTTTGGGATTTGGAATTTGATGGCGTGTTGGAGATAACGGATACGTTATACTCTCGTTATTCTTCTCTCTTATCTTGACGGCATTCTCAACTAAAAAAAGTTATCCATCCCGTCTCCTATCCTCACGGCTTTTCTCCCATTTTAACTTCCGGTTATAATTGACTGTTTCATCTATCTCCCACATTGTATCTCAATCGTCTCTCTCTCTCTCTCTCTTTCTTTCTCTCTACTGGCTTGTACTTTGTCTATGATTTCATTTACTTTTCTCTTTCTCATCTCACTCTTGTTTCTACTATTGCTAATGCTGTCACTCACTCACTCACTCACTCACTCACTCACTCACTCACTCACTCACTCACTCACTCACTCACTCACTCACTCACTCACTCACTCACTCAATCACTCACACACTCACTCACTCAATCACTCAATCACTCACTCACTCACTCACTCACTCACTCAATCACTCACTCACTCACTCACTCACTCACTCACTCACTCACTCACTCAATCACTCACTGACTCACTCACTCATTCACTCACTCACTCACTCACTCAATCACTCACTCACTCAAGAAACGATGCATTGATTGAATATATTGTTGTTGCGTTCGCCAGCTTTCAACTCTTGACAACAAGTCCCTAGAGACTAGGAACTGAATTTTGCGTGCTAATCCATTTTTCCCTGGCAGCCGTGTGCACAGGGGTCCCTCGTCGCACAGGCAGATAACTCCGACTTTGGAGGTACTCATGTTTTTTTCCGTCGATGAGTAACTGACGTTTCAAGCCGGGCCTCGCTGCTGAGACCAGGGTTGGTTGTCGCAGAGAGAAATCAGAAATAAAAATCCCAACCGGTGTAGCCGAGATTTGAACCCACAACCTCTCTGTCCCGAGGCCGGCGTCTTGCCTCGAGACCAACCAGTCCCCCATGGACTTGGAATATGAGGAAACTGCAACTAGGAACACTTTTCATGCATAGCCTGCAATGGTTCCTGCCGTCTATCCACTATATACCAGAAGTTCACGTCCTCCCGAAAATGATGATCGTCATATTTCTTTAAAAATGTATAGCGCTTGATGATGTTAGGCCATCGTTGTTGACTCTAACTCCGAAAATATAAACACACAGTCGTTAGAGTATCCCCGTCGCACATAAAAAAACAGACCGTAAGATTAGCGTACGGCCGGTCTAGGGACTTACGATGAGACATTACGATTGAATATTACAAACATTAGGAAACATAACAGCAGGAGAAACCAACAGAAGAGAGGAAAAAAAAACACAAAATATATCTATCCTCACAACAGCCGGGATTCAAAATAAATAGAGATAAAACTAACATTATGAGAATGAATGCACTTGCAATAACACTAGATGTGCAATCTTACATTTATCTGGGCAGTAATATAGACAAAGAGGGAGGAACAGAAAATGATACAAAAATAAGGATATCAAAAGCAAGAGGAGCTTTCATTACACTGGGAAACATATGGAAGTCCAAAGAATGTAGGTAAATACAAAAAATAAACATTTTCAACTCAAATGTTAAGTCGGTCTTAATCTTATTATGAAAATAAAATCATGAAGATACACACCTTCATTAATGAATTCTTTCAGCGTAGAAGAAAAGGATGGAAATTGCAGGACAAAATCACTAATATAGAATTATGGAAATGTACCAGTCAAATACCAGTGGATAAAGGGATACAGCGAAGACGATGGCACTGGATAGGACACACACTGCGGAAGCCAACTGAGAGTATTACACAACAGGCCCTTTTTGGAATCCCCAGGGGAAAAAGACAAAGAGGAAGACCAAGGAATTCTTGAAGAAGACAGGCAGAAACAGAGATGAAGATGATGGGGAAGACTGGAATGATCTTAAAAGAATGGCAAGAAACAGAACGAATTGGAAAGTGTTTGTTGAAGACCTATGCTCCACAGGGAGCTGCAGGTGTTTGTTGGAGACCTATGCTCCACAGGGAGCTGCAGGTGATTGTTGAAGACCTATGCTCCACAGGGAGCTGCAGGTGTTTGTTGAAGACCTATGCTCCACAGGGAGCTGCAGGTGTTTGTTGAAGACCTATGCTCCACAGGGAGCTGCAGGTGATTGTTGAAGACCTATGCTCCACAGGGAGCTGCAGGTGTTTGTTGAAGACCTATGCTCCACAGGGAGCTGCAGGTGTTTGTTGAAGACCTATGCTCCACAGGGAGCTGCAGGTGATTGTTGAAGACCTTTGCTCCACAGGGAGCTGCAGGTGTTTGTTGGAGACCTATGCTCCACAGGGAGCTGCAGGTGTTTGTTGAAGACCTATGCTCCACAGGGAGCTGCAGGTGATTGTTGAAGACATATGCTCCACAGGGAGCTGCAGGTGTTTGTTGGAGACCTATGCTCCACAGGGAGCTGCAGGTGATTGTTGAAGACCTATGCTCCACAGGGAGCAAAAAAGATAGAAGAAGAAGAAATTTACCTTCAACGCTGAAAAGCAAATGAGGAAGGAAAGAGAGGAAAAAAAAAAATAAAAATGGACAAAAAAATCTGACTCTAACTCTATGAAAGACATTTTAATATACAAACAAATACAACGAAATCTAAAAATAAGAACACTTAAATATTATGTTCATTCGACACGATCATAAAAGCAGACTAAGAATATGAAAGAAGAAAAAGAAATCGGAAGGGCTATAAACGTGAAATTATAGAAAAATAGAAATAATTATGCGGACAGAGAACCAAAAAAAACCCATAATGTGTTCAAACAGAATGAAAGAAGAAATAAAAAAAAACAATAAAATAATGAAGGAAGTAATTGTGTGGATACAGTAGGATATAGAGTAGAGCGTTAAGGTACCAAAATGCTTTCAGATGCATAGAAATGAGAAACTGATGTAATGCTGATGATAATAATGATATTTTAAAAAAAAAAGGTACAAGGGGTATGGTAACAGCTTTACGTGTTAGAGTAGATAGGAGACAGAGTAGATTAGATATAAGATAGAGTAGATAGGAGACAGAGTAGATTAGATATAAGATAGAGTAGATAGGAGACAGAGTAGATTAGATATAAGATAGAGTAGATAGGAGACAGAGTAGATTAGATATAAGATAGAGTAGATAGGAGACAGAGTAGATTAGATATAAGATAGAGTAGATAGGAGACGCACAAACACAAAACTTAGACTATTCAAATCAAATGTACTATCAACCCTTACGTATGCATGTGAAAGCTGGAAAACAACAAGAGATATAGAAACAAAGTTGAACGCATTCGAAAATAAATGTCTAAGGAAAATACTTGGTATAGCATGAATGGAGCGAATTCAAAACAAACGAGGAAATTAGAGAAATCGCCAATCAACCACTAATATCTTCAGTAATAAAGAAAAGACGATGGTCATATGTTGGACATGTGATGTGAAGAGATAATAACCGAATAGCAAAGCAAGCCCTCATATGGGAAACAACAGGTAAGAGAAAAAGAGGAAGACCCAGGGAGACGCTGAGAAGAACATTGATGAGAGAGGCAAGAGCAGCAGGATTCGGCTCCCTCAATGAGATAGAGCTGCTTGCACAGCACAGAGACAGATGGCGAGATTTGATAAAATATCTTTAAAAGAAAACTGCTAGAACAAAAATTCAGATAGGAGAAGGTGTATCTTGGTCTACGCCATATGAGCCGCCTACGGCTCGAAAGGTCAATAGATAGATATATAGATAGGAGACAGAGTAGATTAGATATAAGATAGAGTAGATAGGAGACAGAGTAGATTAGATATAAGATAGAGTAGATAGGAGACAGAGTAGATTATACATAATATAGAGTAGATATGAGATAGAGTAGATTAGATATAAGATAGAGTAGATAGGAGACAGAGTAGATTAGATATAAGATAGAGTAGATAGGAGATAATAGGAGAAAGTGTAGATAGGCGATACTGTAGCTATTAAATAGAGTAACTTACTGAAAGTCATAATGGAAGGGGAAATACAGGGTAACAAGGGGAGATAAGTTGACAGACAATATCAAGAGGTGGGCTGGTCTAGACATTATTTCACATGAGCTGAGTTCAAGGTCACTGAAAAAAAACAAATCAAATTATTCGACACTAAAATTGCTACTTTTTAACGTGAAGAGAGGCAGTCTAATTTTAAAATTAGAGCGACTCCCTCCGGCCTTCCACTATACCCAAATTGCATTATAAAATCAAAGAATGTTAGAAATATTAGATCAACACTAGAGAAGCACATTGCCTTGATACGGTGTGAGTTAAATATGATGGCAGCAACAAGACACACTCACTCTATTCTACAAACATACGTGAATATTATTGGTGACAAGTGAGACAATCCCTGCACTCACACACACACACACACAAACATGGCCGATAACAAGAGCACGTGAAACACGCGTGAAATGTCAAAGGTAAACCTGAGAGAAGACAACGATTGGACAGGTGCGAAAGATGAAGCGACTTTGCTAAAGGGAAAGAATCGGAAATCCTTGTCGGGATGTATAACTATGTTAGAAATATGTTAATATCAGCAAAGAATACAGTTTGTTGTGCGGACTTAAAAAGTAAGTCTGTCAGTGTGTTTGTAGATAGATTGGTCAGTAAGTCAGCAAGTCAGTGAGTATATTAGTGGGTTGGTTGTTAGTTCGATGATTACATAGATGGTTTGTTAGTTAGATAGTGAGGGGGGGAGAGAGAGAGAGAGAGAGAGAGAGAGAGAGAAGGAAAGATAAGGTGTAAGAGAGAGAAATAGAGGAAGATCGAGAGGGAAATACAGGGAGAGTGAGAAAAAGAAAGAGAGAAAGAAAGAAGAAAGATAGAAAGAAAGAGAGAGTGAAATAAAGTGAAAGAACGAGAGAGAAAGATAGAGAGAGAGATACAGTGAGAGAGTAAGAGAGAGAGAGAGAAAGAAAGAAGAAAGATAGAAAGAAAGAAGAAAGATATAAAAGAAAGAGAGAGTGAAATAAAATGAGAGAATGAGAAAGATAGAAAGAAATACAGTGAGATATTGAGAGAAAGAGAGAAAGAAAGAAGAAAGACAGAATGAAAAAGAGAGTGAAATAAAGGGAGAGAGCGGGAGAGAGAAAGATAGAGAGGACGAGAGAAAAATAAAGAGAGAGAAAGAGAGAGAGAAAGAAAGAAAGAGGGAGAAAGAGGAGAAAGAGAGAGAAGTAAAAGAATGAGCGAGAGATATAAACATAAAAAAATAGGAAAAAAGAAAGAGCTGAAGCATAGCAATATATCTAATGATCTACTATTCTGATCACGTGGTGATTGGGAGAGCATGGATGTGTCAAGGTGCTAGCACAAAAGAGATTATTTAATGGTCTGACCATTGGGACACCCATAGGCGTGCACAAGTGCCATGATTGTGAGGCTATCAGACAAGGCACGTGAGATATCAACAAGGCTGTTTATGATAATACGAACACGAAACTACGATGATTGCAAACATAACAATGAGGTAGGAACAAATGATAAAGGATGATGGCAAGGTGAGAAAACCGTGTGTGCATAACCAACTGGCTACTGCGTACAGAAGTCGGATGTGTTGGGCCGAAAGGCGCAAATATCACAGCTAAACTGCAAACCACAACACAACGCAGACACGCCCACTTAAAACCCTTTTAAGGGCGGATGACGAAGAGGTGTACTCCTTTAGTCACTGAGCAAACGCTAGTAAGGAATCAGTTACTGGAATTCCATAATCCAACATTAATTGTGTGTAGAAATCTAGGGCACCTTTGGGATCACCAGGAGTGCTTTGATCTCTAATTTTTATTAAAGATCATCATCATGTGCCATACCGGTTGGCGAGGCGATCATGTCCTTCCACAATCTTTTATCCATAGTACATCGTATCAGTTCTGTTGTTGACTGCTTTCCATGCCATGACACCAAGCTATCCAGTATTTTCTCTCTGTCGTCCGCGATCTCTCTTTCATTTTATTTTGCCAGTTGTAACTAAGTATTCCAACTTTCCTCTTCTCATGATGTGCCTGAAAAATGTTGATTGTTTTATTAAAGATATGATGGGAATAATTAGTTTCTCGATTTTTGGAATCTCAAGTTTAGATTCCTTTGCCCACTATCGTTTTTAGTTCCATCAATGGCAAGAAATTACGTTTTCTTTCTCGTCCTTTCGTCAATTTCCAGTTACATACAAGCTGGCATCTTACGCCGTACGCGTCGGGCTATCGTCGGTTTTCATTTACAACCACACATCAAACTACACCCTTGTTTAACTTCAATTTCAGTTACATACAAGCTGGCATCTTACGCCGTACGCGTCGGGCTATCGTCGGTTTCATTTACAACCACACCATCAAACTACACCCTTGTTTAACTTCAATTTCCAGTTACATACAAGCTGGCATCTTACGCCGTACGCGTCGGGCTATTGTCGGTTATCGACGATATGCATCGGGCTATCGTCGGTTTTCATTTACAACCACACCATCAAACTACACCCTTGTTTAACTTCAATTTCCAGTTACATACAAGCTGGCATCTTACGCCGTACGCGTCGGGCTATTGTCGGTTTTCATTTACAACCACACCATCAAACTACACCCTTGTTTAACTTCAATTTCCAGTTACATACAAGCTGGCATCTTACGCCGTACGCGTCGGGCTATTGTCGGTTATCGACGATATGCATCGGGCTATCGTCGGTTTTCATTTACAACCACACCATCAAACTACACCCTTGTTTAACTTCAATTTCCAGTTACATACAAGCTGGCATCTTACGCCGTACGCGTCGGGCTATTGTCGGTTATCGACGATATGCATCGGGCTATCGTCGGTTTTCATTTACAACCACACCATCAAACTACTTGTTTAACTTCAATTTCCAGTTACATACAAGCTGCATCTTACGCCGTACGCGTCGGGCTATTGTCGGTTTTCATTTACAACCACACCATCAAACTACACCTTGTTAACTTCAATTTCCAGTTACATACAAGCTGGCATCTTACGCCGTACGCGTCGGGCTATCGTCGGTTTTCATTTACAACCACACCATCAAACTACACCCTTGTTAACTTCAATTTCCAGTTACATACAAGCTGGCATCTTACGCCGTACGCGTCGGGCTATCGTCGGTTTTCATTTACAACCACACCATCAAACTACACCCTTGTTTAACTTCAATTTCCAGTTACATACAAGCTGGCATCTTACGCCGTACGCGTCGGGCTATCGTCGGTTTTTCATTTACAACCACACCATCAAACTACACCTTGTTTAACTTCAATTTCCAGTTACATACAAGCTGGCATCTTACGCCGTACGCGTCGGGCTATTGTCGGTTTTCATTTACAACCACACCATCAAACTACACCCTTGTTTAACTTCAATTTCCAGTACATACAAGCTGGCATCTTACGCCGTACGCGTCGGGCTATCGTCGGTTTTCATTTACAACCACACCATCAAACTACACCCTTGTTTAACTTCAATTCCAGTTACATACAAGCTGGCATCTTACGCCGTACGCGTCGGGCTATTGTCGGTTTTCATTTACAACCACACCATCAAACTACACCCTTGTTTAACTTCAATTTCCAGTTACATACAAGCTGGCATCTTACGCCGTACGCGTCGGGCTATCGTCGGTTTTCATTTACAACCACACCATCAAACTACACCCTTGTTTAACTTCAATTTCCAGTTACATACAAGCTGGCATCTTACGCCGTACGCGTCGGGCTATTGTCGGTTATCGACAATATGCATCGGGCTATCGTCGGTTTTCATTTACAACCACACCATCAAACTACACCCTTGTTTAACTTCAATTTCCAATTTACAACAGCGCTTTCAATTTGCAACCGCGCTTTCAATTTACAACCGCGCTTTCAATTTACAACATTATATCAATCAAGATGCACCATAGAAATTAAAAAGCAGAATAGCTCAGGCCAAAATAGCATTTCAGAAAATGAAAAATATCTTATGCAACAAAACTATGTCAATAAAAATGAGAAAAAGAGTTCATCTGTGCTATATAGAAACAACCCTGACCTATGGAAACGAATCATGGACAGTACACAAACAAATGAAAAGACGATTAGAGGCCACAGAGACGGGATTTCTCAGAAGAATGTTGAAAGTTCTCTGGACAGCTAAAATGACCAATGAGGAAGTTCTCAAAGAAAGAGGCCCACACAAAAAGGGAGCTCTTAAAAAACATCAGAAAGAAGCAATCAACATTTTTCGGGCACATCATGAGAAGAGGAAAGTTGGAATACTTGGTTACAACTGGCAAAATAAAAGGGAAGAGAGATCGGGACGACAAAGAGAGAAAATACTGGATAGCTTGGTGTCATGGCATGGAAATCGGTCAACAACAGAACTGACACCATGCACTGTAGATAGAAGATTGTGGAGGGATATGATCACCTACGCCAACCGGTATGGCACATGATGATGATGATGATATCAATCTTAAGTCAAGTGGCGGTACAACTATTTGTCAATCGTCTCCTACGTCAAGTGTTTCGATAATGAACATAGTGTTGACAAAACAACTCACATTTGTCTTGAAGTGTCTACTTCTAAAAGTCTGCTTCTAAAAGTCTGCATACATTTTAAAAAATACTAATTCACTAGATAAATCCCACTCAAAACATTTACGAATTGTCATGAATATATGTCTCTCATTTCACAAATTTAGGTCTCTCATGTCACGAATTTAGGTCTCTCATGTCACAAATTTAGGGTCTCTCATGCCACAAATTTAGGTCTCTTATGTCACAAATTTAGGTCCTCATATCACGAATTTAAGTCTATCACGCCACAACATTAGGTCACCAATGTCGCGAAATTAGGTCTCCTACATCACGAATTTATGCCCCTAATGCCGCGATATTATGTCTCCTATGTCACGAAATTAGGTCTCTCAAGTCACAAATTTAGGTCTCTCATATCACGAATTTAGGTCCCTCATGTCACGAATTTATGTCCATAATGCCGCGATATTATGTCTCCTATGTCACGAATTTAGGTCTCTCACGTCACGAATTTAGGTCTCTCACGTCACGAATTTAGGTCTCTCATGCCACGAGTTTAGGTCTCTCATTTGACGAATTTAGGTCTCTGACGCTACAACATTAGGTCACCCATGCCGCGAAATTAGGTCTCCCACGTAAAGAATTTATTTCCCTAATGCCGCGACATTATGTCTCCTATGTCACGAAATTAGGTCTCCCACGTCACGAAGTTAAATTTGTTCATAAAACATGTTAAGAAAACACAGGAAGATAAAAGTCAGTGAAAGTGTTTTTTTTTTTTTTTAAAAAAGCTGCAGATTAAGGTAAGGTTATTTTCAACATCTGAAGCAAAAGTCCACTCGAGGCTGAAAGACAAATAAGGAAGGAAAGAGGAGGAAGGAAAAGTCATCATAAAAAAACAAAAACATGTATTAAGAAAGGAACATTGAAAGAAGCAGTACTAGTCACTCAAAGAACCAACAAGAAGAAATGGATGACAAAATAAATACTAGAACTAATGGACAAAGGATGGAAACATAAGAATGAAGGAATGACACACAAAAAGATTGCACAAAAAATAACAAAATAAAGGTAAAGAAACAAAGGAAGAATGGCTAAAATAGAAATGTGAATGGGAAATATCACAAGGAAGACGCAAAATTCAAACACAATCGGTTAAACAAATTAACAGAAAGAAAAGGAGTCAAAGTTTAAGAATGTGTCAAATCAAGAGAAGGAAATATAATAATGAGAGAAAAGAAGGCAATCTAAAAGTGGACGGAGATTATCAGTCATTACATCAATCATGAACAGTAAACAAACAAATGAAGAGACAGTTAGAGGCCTCAGAGATGTGATTTATCAGAATTTTTAAAGCGATGACTCGACAACTAAAACGACCAACGAAGACATTCTCAAAGAGGCCAAAATAAAAAGAGAGTTCCTAAGAAAAAAGAAGACAAATCGAGATTGTTCAGGTACATCTGGAGAAGGGGAATATTTAGTTACAACCGCAAAAACGAAGGGAAAAAGAGGGATTGTGGATAGCATGGTGCCATAGCACTGTAAACAATCAACAACAGAATTGATATGAGGTACTGTGGACAGAGAGGAGCAGCTACAGCTCAGTGGTTAGTGAACTTGACTACAAAGGACAAGAGGTAGGGTTCGATCCCAACCGATGGCTTCCGGGTTCACCCAGCCTTAAATGGGTACCGGATTTTTTTCTGGGAAAGTAAAGCGGCACAGGAGTAATACCGACCACATTACCCCGAAAATCATGTGCTGAAGGTCTGTAAAATGTATGGCCACTAACACCATATTATCTATGCGACAATTGGCGTGACGGGGGCTCTTTACTTTACTTTTACTGTGGACAGAGCATTATGCAAGGACATGATCGTCTATACTAACGGGTATGACACATGATGATGATTGTAAAGTGAACAACTGGAAAGATCGAGTGTAAAAGATAATGCCGGAAACAAAGAGAAAGATACAAGGCATGTTGAGGTGGTGGTTTTAAGCCAATAAAATAATTGACAAACAACTCTAACGACAGAAAGCTATGAAGGATATATTCGAACCACCTACGTCATCAGACGTTGTTACCCAAATAAGAGGAACACAAACTAGAAGAATATCTAAATTTAATAAAACATAAATATTCAATATTGAACTCCAATCATTTCGTATAACCGGTTTGCAATTACAGAGCTGTAACCAATCAGCGAGTCACATGTCCTTTTATTATTTCCAAAGGTTGCTATAAATAGATTTTAATAATTTCGTGTCTGGAATATTGAAACAAAATGATTCTAGTTTGATCACAGGTAAGGTGAACTTCAAAGGATGCGGTTGTTTCAGGTTTATCAGGTAACATGAAGTCGAATGTTTGATTTAAATGTCGCAAGTTGAAGTCAAGGTGAAATAGCTCGTAAATGTTCAATAGACCAGTATCACATGTCCTTGATAGATTACGTTTGATTTGTCTATAAATAGTTCGATCAGTCAGGAACGATGGAGTCAGTCAATAACACGGCCTGCGATGTGTTAGTTCGGCTACTAGATATATGTCCTAGCTAGTTCGTGCATGGTGTGTTGTCTATAAATAGTTCGATCATGTCCGGTTGGCAATAAGGCTGATCCGTCGATTAAACAAAATTAACGAAACGAAATAGTTCGATCAGTCAGGAACGAAGGAATCAGTCATGAATGAAGGAATCAGTAATGACTGAAGGAATCAGTAATGAACGAAGGAATCAGTAATGAACGAAGGAATCAGTATGAACTAAGGAATTAGTCATGAAGTAAGGAATCTGTCATGAAATGAGGAATCAGGCACTAATGAAGAAATCAGCAAGAACTAAGAAATCAGCAATGAAATAAGGAATCAGTCAGTGTCACGGCCTGCGCCATGTTGTTTGGGAACTTTATTTATCCCTGCCAGTTTATATATGTTTTATTTCTCAATGAATAGATCAGTAATGAGCGAAGAATTCAATTAGGAACGAGGGAATCAGCGAAAATCGAATGTGGAGACAGTAGATGAAGTTCGGCAAGCCTTCCAGTCTAGCCCCATGAAGCCGGTCACAGGCGGGCCGTGAGTTCGAGTTGTCGAGCCTCTCATTCTAGAATGTTCTTCATAAAAGTCTGAACTTCAAGGCTTTCAATCCGCAACCTGTGCAGACACTCGCTGGACAAGACAAAGAACTTGGCACTGTCTTCAGTACAGACATGCTGGAATTCCTTGAAAATGAGGATTTTAGGAACAGGATTGTCGGAACATGATTATCTTTAGCGATGAGGAGATTTCAATATCAGAGGCAAAGTCAACAGACATCTGGTGTATGGGGCTCTCATAGAATCATTGAACATGTCAGAGATGCTCCAATGTTGAACGTCTTTGCTGCCATATGCAGAAAGAAGCTTTATGGACCATTTCTCTTTGCAGAAACAAAAAACTGAACAAAGACGCTCTTATCTTGACATGCTCCAGGTTTGGCTGATGCCACAGCTTGACGGGGATTTCATTTTCCAAGAAGATGGAACTCAGTCCCACTTCCGTCACGACGTGAGAGGGTATCTCAATGAATATCTCCCACAGCGATGGGTAGGTCGCATTGTTCCAGATGTGGAAGCGCTGTTGAGATGGTCCCTCGAGGTCCCCAGACGTGGCGCCGTGTGGTTTCTTTTTGTGGGGCTTTGTCCCACCATTGGGTCGGATCTTATGGACCTAAGAGAACGGATCAACAAAGTCTTTGTCCCACCATTGGGTCGGATCTTATGGACCTGAGAGAACGGATCAACAAAGTCTTTGTCCCACCATTGGGTCGGATCTTATGGACCTGAGAGATCGGATCAACAAAGTCTTTGTCCCACGATTGCATCGGATCTTATGGACCAGAGAGATCTGATCAACAAAGTCTTTGTCCCACCATTGGGTCGGATCTTATGGACCTGAGAGATCGGATCAACAAAGTCTTTGTCCCACCATTGCATCGGATCTTATGGACCTGAGAGATCCGATCAACAAAGTCTTTGTCCCACCATTGCCTCGAGATCTTATGGACCTGAGAGATCTGATCAACAAAGTCTTTGTCCCACCATTGGGTCGGATCTTATGGACCTGAGAGATCGGATCAACAAAGTCTTTGTCCCACCATTGCATCGGATCTTATGGACCTGAGAGATCTGATCAACAAAGTCTTTGTCCCACCATTGGGTCGGATCTTATGGACCTGAGAGATCGGATCAACAAAGTCTTTGTCCCACCATTGCATCGGATCTTATGGACCTGAGAGATCCGATCAACAAAGTCTTTGTCCCACCATTGCCTCGAGATCTTATGGACCTGAGAGATCTGATCAACAAAGTCTTTGTCCCACCATTGGGTCGGATCTTATGGACCTAAGAGAACGGATCAACAAAGTCTTTGTCCCACCATTGGGTCGGATCTTATGGACCTGAGAGAACGGATCAACAAAGTCTTTGTCCCACCATTGGGTCGGATCTTATGGACCTGAGAGATCGGATCAACAAAGTCTTTGTCCCACGATTGCATCGGATCTTATGGACCTGAGAGATCGGATCAACAAAGTCTTTGTCCCACGATTGCATCGGATCTTATGGACCTGAGAGATCTGATCAACAAAGTCTTTGTCCCACCATTGGGTCGGATCTTATGGACCTGAGAGATCGGATCAACAAAGTCTTTGTCCCACCATTGCATCGGATCTTATGGACCTGAGAGATCCGATCAACAAAGTCTTTGTCCCACCATTGCCTCGAGATCTTATGGACCTGAGAGATCTGATCAACAAAGTCTTTGTCCCACCATTGCCTCGAGATCTTATGGACCTGAGAGATCGGATCAACAAAGTCTTTGTCCCACCATTGCCTCGAGATCTTATGGACCTGAGAGATCGGATCAACAAAGTATTTGTCCCACCATTGCATCGGATCTTATGGACCTGAGAGATCCGATCAACAAAGTCTTTGTCCCACCATTGCCTCGAGATCTTATGGACCTGAGAGATCTGATCAACAAAGTCTTTGTCCCACCATTGCCTCGAGATCTTATGGACCTGAGAGATCGGATCAACAAAGTCTTTGTCCCACCATTGCCTCGAGATCTTATGGACCTGAGAGATCCGATCAACAAAGTCTTTGTCCCACCATTGCCTCGAGATCTTATGGACCTGAGAGATCCGATCAACAAAGTCTTTGTCCCACCATTGCCTCGAGATCTTATGGACCTGAGAGATCCGATCAACAAAGTCTTTGTCCCACCATTGCCTCGAGATCTTATGGACCTGAGAGATCGGATCAACAAAGTCTTTGTCCCACCATTGCCTCGAGATCTTATGGACCTGAGAGATCGGATCAACAAAGTCTTTGTCCCACCATTGCCTCGAGATCTTATGGACCTGAGAGATCGGATCAACAAAGTCTTTGTCCCACCATTGCCTCGAGATCTTATGGACCTGAGAGATCCGATCAACAAAGTCTTTGTCCCACCATTGCCTCGAGATCTTATGGACCTGAGAGATCGGATCAACAAAGTCTTTGTCCCACCATTGCCTCGAGATCTTATGGACCTGAGAGATCGGATCAACAAAGTCTTTGTTGCCGTTACAAGAGACATATAGAGCTGGGTGTGGGAGGAAATAGACTATCGATTAGATATCTACTGTGTCACGAAGGGCGTCCTTATCTTTCTATCGTCATCATCAAGTACTAGTCAATACCTGCTGGCTAAGGTGATCATGTCTCTCCAAAACTTTCGATCTCGACAGTTATTTATAATTTCTTTTGTTGAACTCATGTTAAGCCTTTCTCATAAGATGTCTTGTATCTTTTCTCATTGCTTCCCTCTATCTCTTCGTCCCTTTATTTTCCCAGTTGTTACAATATATTCCAGCTGTTCTCTTCTCATTACATGGCCAAAAAATGGTGATTGTTTGTTCCTAATATTTAATATTAGCTTAATGTTTGCTTTGGCCTCTTTCAGAACGTTTTCATTACTTTTCTTAGCTGTCCTTGGTATTCTCAACATTCTTCTGTAAAACTACATCTCTTCAGACTCTAGTGATTTTCGTGTCTGTTGTCCTATTGTCCATGATTCACATCCATATGTTAAGACTGGCTCTACTTAACATTTAAGAACTAAACGGACAATAAACACACTAAAATAAGAAAACTCAGGACCGGTGGAATAGAAAATAGCCATCAATGACAGATTGATTCTGGAACTTTCTAATTTATGACAGAGAATGTCGTTGCACGTACTAGATGTCAACGAGTGGGAAATAAGGCGTGAACGCCCGCGGAACAGGTATCTAGACATAAGCTCGGACAAAACCAGTGATAATGATGACAGACACAGGTATGCGATCAAGATTCTTAACTGAAACATTTAGGTAGATCTCTCCAGACGTCCAGGATTCACCATAAATATAATATCGGGGGGACAGGTTGGTCTCGAGGCAAGACGCCCGGTTCACATCCCGGCTGCACCAGTTGGGGTTTTTATTTATGGTTTCTCTCTGCGGCAACCACCCCTGGTCTCAGCAGCGAGGCCCGGCTTGAAACGTCAATTACTCATCGACGGAAAAAAATATGAGTACCTCCGAAGACGGAGTTATCTGCCTGTGCGGCGAGGGGCCCCTGTGTACACGGCTGCCTTGAAAAAAAAAACGGATTGACACGCAAATTCAGTTCTTAATCTCTAGGGACTTCGTCAGAGGTAAAAGCTGGCGAACGCAAATATATGTATTCTATATGATATCATATTTCTGATTCTGTATATATATAAGTTACAACATATACGTACTATATATATATATAAATTACAACATATACCTTATTGTTACCATATGAACTATATTGTTACCATATGGACTATTTTGTTACTATATGGACCATATTGTTATTATATGAACTATATTGTTACCATATGGACTATTTTGTTATCATATGGACTATATTGTTACTATATGGACCTTATTTTTACCATGTGGACTATATTGTTACCATATGGACTATATTGTTACCATATGGACTATATTGTTACCATATGGATTATATTGTTACAATTGGAGAATTGGGTGGCAAGAGAGGAAGAGAAAAATTGAAGTTTTGCACCAGCAAAAATTGAAAGAAAGGAATTACATAACACAACTGGAAAAAGACAATTGAAATTTGTTGGACATGTGAAGAGTGAAGACATGTGAAGAGTGAAGACATGTGAAGAGATGTAATACTCATCTAAAAGTCTAATTGGAAGGGGAGGTACACGGAAGACGAGGCAGATGCAGGTCAAGACTAAAGTGGACTGATAACGTCAAAAGGTGGATAGTTTAGCCTACGATAACACGCACCATCAAGTTAAGAGACAGAGTAAAATGGTGTTTCCTGGTAGTCAACCTTTTTTAATCAAGCTGACTAGAAGATGGCGGTAGAGCTGGCTTCATTAATGATAGCATTGAGTTACTGAGCTATTTGTGGGTCGTCATCATCATTACACCCCGAACATGTTCATAGGTGCTTAGATCCTTCTCAGCAAGTCCCGCAGTGTCCAGCGACTGACGACTCCAGTTCTGTGTAGATTGATAAGTCTTTCTTATACACCCACTAAGTTTCTCGTTTCTGGTTGTGTCCATTTTAACATCCATCTCTTTCATCCGAAGGAATGACCTGGATTCATGGTTGCCGAAGTCCTGTCCCACATCTCGGAGGGCATTGATGACGTCCACCCTTACCATTTGTTTTTCTATTGTTGATTTCTTGCCATACTGTTCTCTTTATCACCCTCTGTTTCTCTAATCTCTCTATTCCCCCTTCTCTCCATTTTCCACGTCACAGTATATTTTAGCTGTCCTGTCCCTATCACATTCCTCTTCTTCTTCCTTTCAGCTGTGGACCATAGATCTTCAATAAACACTTTCAGCTCCCTGTGGACCATAGATCTTCAATAAACACTTTCAGCTCCCTGTGGACCATAGATCTTCAATAAACACTTTCAGCTCCCTGTGGACCATAGATCTTCAATAAACACTTTCAGCTCCCTGTGGACCATAGATCTTCAATAAACACTTTCCAAGCCATTCTGTTTATTACCATTCTTTTCAGATCGTTCCTTGTCTTCCCCATCCTCTCGTCCCTTCTTCCACCGTCTCTTCTCCAAGCATATCTTCCTCTTTATCTCCTCACCTGATGTTTCCTCCCCATCACATTAACTGACAAACCAAGAGTCAACGTCATTCCTTCTGATGAAAGAGATGGGAGTAAAGATGAGTGCATCCAGAAACGAGAGACTTAGTGGGCGTATAGAGGACTTATCGACCAATACAGAACTGGAGTCGTCAGTCGCTGGATATGCTGCGGAGGGAATCTTTATCTATAGAACAACTATGGGCATGTTTTGAGTGCAATAATGATAAGTCACAACTATCTCAATAATATTAACTGCTAAAATATACAAATTTATATGAAAGTTTGATTTATAAGATAATCAAGTATGCGACAGATGAGTTCCTCCTATCAGAAGCCAATGTGGATGTATGAGGGCGTCATGGGACGAACTAGATTGTGTGTACTTAATAAGGTTATATGTAACAGCATCAGATCTACTAGATATTCTGTTCATTCATTCATTCTTTTTTTCTTTCTTTATTTCATTTCATTTTTTCTTTCTTTCTTCACGTTCGGGTGTCGAGGGAGATACAAAGTTCAGGTTCTTGCCCTTTTCGCGGCTTCACCCATTGTCAATGGATGTTGTTGTAGCGTTTCTTTGATGTTGTCTGTCCATCTTTCTCTGGTAGACGGCTTCACCCATTGTCAATGGATGTTGTTGTAGCGTTTCTTTGATGTTGTCTGTCCATCTTTCTCTGGTAGACGGCTTCACCCATTGTCAATGGATGTTGTTGTAGCGTTTCTTTGATGTTGTCTGTCCATCTTTCTCTGGTAGACGGCTTCACCCATTGTCAATGGATGTTGTTGTAGCGTTTCTTTGATGTTGTCTGTCCATCTTTCTCTGGTAGACGGCTTCACCCATTGTCAATGGATGTTGTTGTAGCGTTTCTTTGATGTTGTCTGTCCATCTTTCTCTGGTAGACGGCTTCACCCATTGTCAATGGATGTTGTTGTAGCGTTTCTTTGATGTTGTCTGTCCATCTTTCTCTGGTAGACGGCTTCACCCATTGTCAATGGATGTTGTTGTAGCGTTTCTTTGATGTTGTCTGTCCATCTTTCTCTGGTAGACGGCTTCACCCATTGTCAATGGATGTTGTTGTAGCGTTTCTTTGATGTTGTCTGTCCATCTTTCTCTGGTAGACGGCTTCACCCATTGTCAATGGATGTTGTTGTAGCGTTTCTTTGATGTTGTCTGTCCATCTTTCTCTGGTAGACGGCTTCACCCATTGTCAATGGATGTTGTTGTAGCGTTTCTTTGATGTTGTCTGTCCATCTTTCTCTGGTAGACGGCTTCACCCATTGTCAATGGATGTTGTTGTAGCGTTTCTTTGATGTTGTCTGTCCATCTTTCTCTGGTAGACGGCTTCACCCATTGTCAATGGATGTTGTTGTAGCGTTTCTTTGATGTTGTCTGTCCATCTTTCTCTGGTAGACGGCTTCACCCATTGTCAATGGATGTTGTTGTAGCGTTTCTTTGATGTTGTCTGTCCATCTTTCTCTGGTAGACGGCTTCACCCATTGTCAATGGATGTTGTTGTAGCGTTTCTTTGATGTTGTCTGTCCATCTTTCTCTGGTAGACGGCTTCACCCATTGTCAATGGATGTTGTTGTAGCGTTTCTTTGATGTTGTCTGTCCATCTTTCTCTGGTAGACGGCTTCACCCATTGTCAATGGATGTTGTTGTAGCGTTTCTTTGATGTTGTCTGTCCATCTTTCTCTGGTAGACGGCTTCACCCATTGTCAATGGATGTTGTTGTAGCGTTTCTTTGATGTTGTCTGTCCATCTTTCTCTGGTAGACGGCTTCACCCATTGTCAATGGATGTTGTTGTAGCGTTTCTTTGATGTTGTCTGTCCATCTTTCTCTGGTAGACGGCTTCACCCATTGTCAATGGATGTTGTTGTAGCGTTTCTTTGATGTTGTCTGTCCATCTTTCTCTGGTAGACGGCTTCACCCATTGTCAATGGATGTTGTTGTAGCGTTTCTTTGATGTTGTCTGTCCATCTTTCTCTGGTAGACGGCTTCACCCATTGTCAATGGATGTTGTTGTAGCGTTTCTTTGATGTTGTCTGTCCATCTTTCTCTGGTAGACGGCTTCACCCATTGTCAATGGATGTTGTTGTAGCGTTTCTTTGATGTTGTCTGTCCATCTTTCTCTGGTAGACGGCTTCACCCATTGTCAATGGATGTTGTTGTAGCGTTTCTTTGATGTTGTCTGTCCATCTTTCTCTGGTAGACGGCTTCACCCATTGTCAATGGATGTTGTTGTAGCGTTTCTTTGATGTTGTCTGTCCATCTTTCTCTGGTAGACGGCTTCACCCATTGTCAATGGATGTTGTTGTAGCGTTTCTTTGATGTTGTCTGTCCATCTTTCTCTGGTAGACGGCTTCACCCATTGTCAATGGATGTTGTTGTAGCGTTTCTTTGATGTTGTCTGTCCATCTTTCTCTGGTAGACGGCTTCACCCATTGTCAATGGATGTTGTTGTAGCGTTTCTTTGATGTTGTCTGTCCATCTTTCTCTGGTAGACGGCTTCACCCATTGTCAATGGATGTTGTTGTAGCGTTTCTTTGATGTTGTCTGTCCATCTTTCTCTGGTAGACGGCTTCACCCATTGTCAATGGATGTTGTTGTAGCGTTTCTTTGATGTTGTCTGTCCATCTTTCTCTGGTAGACGGCTTCACCCATTGTCAATGGATGTTGTTGTAGCGTTTCTTTGATGTTGTCTGTCCATCTTTCTCTGGTAGACGGCTTCACCCATTGTCAATGGATGTTGTTGTAGCGTTTCTTTGATGTTGTCTGTCCATCTTTCTCTGGTAGACGGCTTCACCCATTGTCAATGGATGTTGTTGTAGCGTTTCTTTGATGTTGTCTGTCCATCTTTCTCTGGTAGACGGCTTCACCCATTGTCAATGGATGTTGTTGTAGCGTTTCTTTGATGTTGTCTGTCCATCTTTCTCTGGTAGACGGCTTCACCCATTGTCAATGGATGTTGTTGTAGCGTTTCTTTGATGTTGTCTGTCCATCTTTCTCTGGTAGACGGCTTCACCCATTGTCAATGGATGTTGTTGTAGCGTTTCTTTGATGTTGTCTGTCCATCTTTCTCTGGTAGACGGCTTCACCCATTGTCAATGGATGTTGTTGTAGCGTTTCTTTGATGTTGTCTGTCCATCTTTCTCTGGTAGACGGCTTCACCCATTGTCAATGGATGTTGTTGTAGCGTTTCTTTGATGTTGTCTGTCCATCTTTCTCTGGTAGACGGCTTCACCCATTGTCAATGGATGTTGTTGTAGCGTTTCTTTGATGTTGTCTGTCCATCTTTCTCTGGTAGACGGCTTCACCCATTGTCAATGGATGTTGTTGTAGCGTTTCTTTGATGTTGTCTGTCCATCTTTCTCTGGTAGACGGCTTCACCCATTGTCAATGGATGTTGTTGTAGCGTTTCTTTGATGTTGTCTGTCCATCTTTCTCTGGTAGACGGCTTCACCCATTGTCAATGGATGTTGTTGTAGCGTTTCTTTGATGTTGTCTGTCCATCTTTCTCTGGTAGACGGCTTCACCCATTGTCAATGGATGTTGTTGTAGCGTTTCTTTGATGTTGTCTGTCCATCTTTCTCTGGTAGACGGCTTCACCCATTGTCAATGGATGTTGTTGTAGCGTTTCTTTGATGTTGTCTGTCCATCTTTCTCTGGTAGACGGCTTCACCCATTGTCAATGGATGTTGTTGTAGCGTTTCTTTGATGTTGTCTGTCCATCTTTCTCTGGTAGACGGCTTCACCCATTGTCAATGGATGTTGTTGTAGCGTTTCTTTGATGTTGTCTGTCCATCTTTCTCTGGTAGACGGCTTCACCCATTGTCAATGGATGTTGTTGTAGCGTTTCTTTGATGTTGTCTGTCCATCTTTCTCTGGTAGACGGCTTCACCCATTGTCAATGGATGTTGTTGTAGCGTTTCTTTGATGTTGTCTGTCCATCTTTCTCTGGTAGACGGCTTCACCCATTGTCAATGGATGTTGTTGTAGCGTTTCTTTGATGTTGTCTGTCCATCTTTCTCTGGTAGACGGCTTCACCCATTGTCAATGGATGTTGTTGTAGCGTTTCTTTGATGTTGTCTGTCCATCTTTCTCTGGTAGACGGCTTCACCCATTGTCAATGGATGTTGTTGTAGCGTTTCTTTGATGTTGTCTGTCCATCTTTCTCTGGTAGACGGCTTCACCCATTGTCAATGGATGTTGTTGTAGCGTTTCTTTGATGTTGTCTGTCCATCTTTCTCTGGTAGACGGCTTCACCCATTGTCAATGGATGTTGTTGTAGCGTTTCTTTGATGTTGTCTGTCCATCTTTCTCTGGTAGACGGCTTCACCCATTGTCAATGGATGTTGTTGTAGCGTTTCTTTGATGTTGTCTGTCCATCTTTCTCTGGTAGACGGCTTCACCCATTGTCAATGGATGTTGTTGTAGCGTTTCTTTGATGTTGTCTGTCCATCTTTCTCTGGTAGACGGCTTCACCCATTGTCAATGGATGTTGTTGTAGCGTTTCTTTGATGTTGTCTGTCCATCTTTCTCTGGTAGACGGCTTCACCCATTGTCAATGGATGTTGTTGTAGCGTTTCTTTGATGTTGTCTGTCCATCTTTCTCTGGTAGACGGCTTCACCCATTGTCAATGGATGTTGTTGTAGCGTTTCTTTGATGTTGTCTGTCCATCTTTCTCTGGTAGACGGCTTCACCCATTGTCAATGGATGTTGTTGTAGCGTTTCTTTGATGTTGTCTGTCCATCTTTCTCTGGTAGACGGCTTCACCCATTGTCAATGGATGTTGTTGTAGCGTTTCTTTGATGTTGTCTGTCCATCTTTCTCTGGTAGACGGCTTCACCCATTGTCAATGGATGTTGTTGTAGCGTTTCTTTGATGTTGTCTGTCCATCTTTCTCTGGTAGACGGCTTCACCCATTGTCAATGGATGTTGTTGTAGCGTTTCTTTGATGTTGTCTGTCCATCTTTCTCTGGTAGACGGCTTCACCCATTGTCAATGGATGTTGTTGTAGCGTTTCTTTGATGTTGTCTGTCCATCTTTCTCTGGTAGACGGCTTCACCCATTGTCAATGGATGTTGTTGTAGCGTTTCTTTGATGTTGTCTGTCCATCTTTCTCTGGTAGACGGCTTCACCCATTGTCAATGGATGTTGTTGTAGCGTTTCTTTGATGTTGTCTGTCCATCTTTCTCTGGTAGACGGCTTCACCCATTGTCAATGGATGTTGTTGTAGCGTTTCTTTGATGTTGTCTGTCCATCTTTCTCTGGTAGACGGCTTCACCCATTGTCAATGGATGTTGTTGTAGCGTTTCTTTGATGTTGTCTGTCCATCTTTCTCTGGTAGACGGCTTCACCCATTGTCAATGGATGTTGTTGTAGCGTTTCTTTGATGTTGTCTGTCCATCTTTCTCTGGTAGACGGCTTCACCCATTGTCAATGGATGTTGTTGTAGCGTTTCTTTGATGTTGTCTGTCCATCTTTCTCTGGTAGACGGCTTCACCCATTGTCAATGGATGTTGTTGTAGCGTTTCTTTGATGTTGTCTGTCCATCTTTCTCTGGTAGACGGCTTCACCCATTGTCAATGGATGTTGTTGTAGCGTTTCTTTGATGTTGTCTGTCCATCTTTCTCTGGTAGACGGCTTCACCCATTGTCAATGGATGTTGTTGTAGCGTTTCTTTGATGTTGTCTGTCCATCTTTCTCTGGTAGACGGCTTCACCCATTGTCAATGGATGTTGTTGTAGCGTTTCTTTGATGTTGTCTGTCCATCTTTCTCTGGTAGACGGCTTCACCCATTGTCAATGGATGTTGTTGTAGCGTTTCTTTGATGTTGTCTGTCCATCTTTCTCTGGTAGACGGCTTCACCCATTGTCAATGGATGTTGTTGTAGCGTTTCTTTGATGTTGTCTGTCCATCTTTCTCTGGTAGACGGCTTCACCCATTGTCAATGGATGTTGTTGTAGCGTTTCTTTGATGTTGTCTGTCCATCTTTCTCTGGTAGACGGCTTCACCCATTGTCAATGGATGTTGTTGTAGCGTTTCTTTGATGTTGTCTGTCCATCTTTCTCTGGTAGACGGCTTCACCCATTGTCAATGGATGTTGTTGTAGCGTTTCTTTGATGTTGTCTGTCCATCTTTCTCTGGTAGACGGCTTCACCCATTGTCAATGGATGTTGTTGTAGCGTTTCTTTGATGTTGTCTGTCCATCTTTCTCTGGTAGACGGCTTCACCCATTGTCAATGGATGTTGTTGTAGCGTTTCTTTGATGTTGTCTGTCCATCTTTCTCTGGTAGACGGCTTCACCCATTGTCAATGGATGTTGTTGTAGCGTTTCTTTGATGTTGTCTGTCCATCTTTCTCTGGTAGACGGCTTCACCCATTGTCAATGGATGTTGTTGTAGCGTTTCTTTGATGTTGTCTGTCCATCTTTCTCTGGTAGACGGCTTCACCCATTGTCAATGGATGTTGTTGTAGCGTTTCTTTGATGTTGTCTGTCCATCTTTCTCTGGTAGACGGCTTCACCCATTGTCAATGGATGTTGTTGTAGCGTTTCTTTGATGTTGTCTGTCCATCTTTCTCTGGTAGACGGCTTCACCCATTGTCAATGGATGTTGTTGTAGCGTTTCTTTGATGTTGTCTGTCCATCTTTCTCTGGTAGACGGCTTCACCCATTGTCAATGGATGTTGTTGTAGCGTTTCTTTGATGTTGTCTGTCCATCTTTCTCTGGTAGACGGCTTCACCCATTGTCAATGGATGTTGTTGTAGCGTTTCTTTGATGTTGTCTGTCCATCTTTCTCTGGTAGACGGCTTCACCCATTGTCAATGGATGTTGTTGTAGCGTTTCTTTGATGTTGTCTGTCCATCTTTCTCTGGTAGACGGCTTCACCCATTGTCAATGGATGTTGTTGTAGCGTTTCTTTGATGTTGTCTGTCCATCTTTCTCTGGTAGACGGCTTCACCCATTGTCAATGGATGTTGTTGTAGCGTTTCTTTGATGTTGTCTGTCCATCTTTCTCTGGTAGACGGCTTCACCCATTGTCAATGGATGTTGTTGTAGCGTTTCTTTGATGTTGTCTGTCCATCTTTCTCTGGTAGACGGCTTCACCCATTGTCAATGGATGTTGTTGTAGCGTTTCTTTGATGTTGTCTGTCCATCTTTCTCTGGTAGACGGCTTCACCCATTGTCAATGGATGTTGTTGTAGCGTTTCTTTGATGTTGTCTGTCCATCTTTCTCTGGTAGACGGCTTCACCCATTGTCAATGGATGTTGTTGTAGCGTTTCTTTGATGTTGTCTGTCCATCTTTCTCTGGTAGACGGCTTCACCCATTGTCAATGGATGTTGTTGTAGCGTTTCTTTGATGTTGTCTGTCCATCTTTCTCTGGTAGACGGCTTCACCCATTGTCAATGGATGTTGTTGTAGCGTTTCTTTGATGTTGTCTGTCCATCTTTCTCTGGTAGACGGCTTCACCCATTGTCAATGGATGTTGTTGTAGCGTTTCTTTGATGTTGTCTGTCCATCTTTCTCTGGTAGACGGCTTCACCCATTGTCAATGGATGTTGTTGTAGCGTTTCTTTGATGTTGTCTGTCCATCTTTCTCTGGTAGACGGCTTCACCCATTGTCAATGGATGTTGTTGTAGCGTTTCTTTGATGTTGTCTGTCCATCTTTCTCTGGTAGACGGCTTCACCCATTGTCAATGGATGTTGTTGTAGCGTTTCTTTGATGTTGTCTGTCCATCTTTCTCTGGTAGACGGCTTCACCCATTGTCAATGGATGTTGTTGTAGCGTTTCTTTGATGTTGTCTGTCCATCTTTCTCAGGTAGACGGCTTCACCCATTGTCAATGGATGTTGTTGTAGCGTTTCTTTGATGTTGTCTGTCCATCTTTCTCTGGTAGACGGCTTCACCCATTGTCAATGGATGTTGTTGTAGCGTTTCTTTGATGTTGTCTGTCCATCTTTCTCTGGTAGACGGCTTCACCCATTGTCAATGGATGTTGTTGTAGCGTTTCTTTGATGTTGTCTGTCCATCTTTCTCAGGTAGACGGCTTCACCCATTGTCAATGGATGTTGTTGTAGCGTTTCTTTGATGTTGTCTGTCCATCTTTCTCTGGTAGACAGCTTCACCCATTGTCAATGGATGTTGTTGTAGCGTTTCTTTGATGTTGTCTGTCCATCTTTCTCTGGTAGACGGCTTCACCCATTGTCAATGGATGTTGTTGTAGCGTTTCTTTGATGTTGTCTGTCCATCTTTCTCAGGTAGACGACTTCACCCATTGTCAATGGATGTTGTTGTAGCGTTTCTTTGATGTTGTCTGTCCATCTTTCTCTGGTAGACGGCTTCACCCATTGTCAATGGATGTTGTTGTAGCGTTTCTTTGATGTTGTCTGTCCATCTTTCTCTGGTAGATGGCTTCACCCATTGTCAATGGATGTTGTTGTAGCGTTTCTTTGATGTTGTCTGTCCATCTTTCTCTGGTAGACGGCTTCACCCATTGTCAATGGATGTTGTTGTAGCGTTTCTTTGATGTTGTCTGTCCATCTTTCTCAGGTAGACGACTTCACCCATTGTCAATGGATGTTGTTGTAGCGTTTCTTTGATGTTGTCTGTCCATCTTTCTCTGGTAGACAGCTTCACCCATTGTCAATGGATGTTGTTGTAGCGTTTCTTTGATGTTGTCTGTCCATCTTTCTCTGGTAGACGGCTTCACCCATTGTCAATGGATGTTGTTGTAGCGTTTCTTTGATGTTGTCTGTCCATCTTTCTCAGGTAGACGACTTCACCCATTGTCAATGGATGTTGTTGTAGCGTTTCTTTGATGTTGTCTGTCCATCTTTCTCAGGTAGACGACTTCACCCATTGTCAATGGATGCTGTTGTAGCGTTTCTTTGATGTTGTCTGTCCATCTTTCTCTGGTAGACGGCTTCACCCATTGTCAATGGATGTTGTTGTAGCGTTTCTTTGATGTTGTCTGTCCATCTTTCTCTGGTAGACGGCTTCACCCATTGTCAATGGATGTTGTTGTAGCGTTTCTTTGATGTTGTCTGTCCATCTTTCTCTGGTAGACGGCTTCACCCATTGTCAATGGATGTTGTTGTAGCGTTTCTTTGATGTTGTCTGTCCATCTTTCTCTGGTAGACGGCTTCACCCATTGTCAATGGATGTTGTTGTAGCGTTTCTTTGATGTTGTCTGTCCATCTTTCTCTGGTAGACGGCTTCACCCATTGTCAATGGATGTTGTTGTAGCGTTTCTTTGATGTTGTCTGTCCATCTTTCTCTGGTAGACGGCTTCACCCATTGTCAATGGATGTTGTTGTAGCGTTTCTTTGATGTTGTCTGTCCATCTTTCTCTGGTAGACGGCTTCACCCATTGTCAATGGATGTTGTTGTAGCGTTTCTTTGATGTTGTCTGTCCATCTTTCTCTGGTAGACGGCTTCACCCATTGTCAATGGATGTTGTTGTAGCGTTTCTTTGATGTTGTCTGTCCATCTTTCTCTGGTAGACGGCTTCACCCATTGTCAATGGATGTTGTTGTAGCGTTTCTTTGATGTTGTCTGTCCATCTTTCTCTGGTAGACGGCTTCACCCATTGTCAATGGATGTTGTTGTAGCGTTTCTTTGATGTTGTCTGTCCATCTTTCTCTGGTAGACGGCTTCACCCATTGTCAATGGATGTTGTTGTAGCGTTTCTTTGATGTTGTCTGTCCATCTTTCTCTGGTAGACGGCTTCACCCATTGTCAATGGATGTTGTTGTAGCGTTTCTTTGATGTTGTCTGTCCATCTTTCTCTGGTAGACGGCTTCACCCATTGTCAATGGATGTTGTTGTAGCGTTTCTTTGATGTTGTCTGTCCATCTTTCTCTGGTAGACGGCTTCACCCATTGTCAATGGATGTTGTTGTAGCGTTTCTTTGATGTTGTCTGTCCATCTTTCTCTGGTAGACGGCTTCACCCATTGTCAATGGATGTTGTTGTAGCGTTTCTTTGATGTTGTCTGTCCATCTTTCTCTGGTAGACGGCTTCACCCATTGTCAATGGATGTTGTTGTAGCGTTTCTTTGATGTTGTCTGTCCATCTTTCTCTGGTAGACGGCTTCACCCATTGTCAATGGATGTTGTTGTAGCGTTTCTTTGATGTTGTCTGTCCATCTTTCTCTGGTAGACGGCTTCACCCATTGTCAATGGATGTTGTTGTAGCGTTTCTTTGATGTTGTCTGTCCATCTTTCTCTGGTAGACGGCTTCACCCATTGTCAATGGATGTTGTTGTAGCGTTTCTTTGATGTTGTCTGTCCATCTTTCTCTGGTAGACGGCTTCACCCATTGTCAATGGATGTTGTTGTAGCGTTTCTTTGATGTTGTCTGTCCATCTTTCTCTGGTAGACGGCTTCACCCATTGTCAATGGATGTTGTTGTAGCGTTTCTTTGATGTTGTCTGTCCATCTTTCTCTGGTAGACGGCTTCACCCATTGTCAATGGATGTTGTTGTAGCGTTTCTTTGATGTTGTCTGTCCATCTTTCTCTGGTAGACGGCTTCACCCATTGTCAATGGATGTTGTTGTAGCGTTTCTTTGATGTTGTCTGTCCATCTTTCTCTGGTAGACGGCTTCACCCATTGTCAATGGATGTTGTTGTAGCGTTTCTTTGATGTTGACTGTCCATCTTTCTCTGGTAGACGGCTTCACCCATTGTCAATGGATGTTGTTGTAGCGTTTCTTTGATGTTGTCTGTCCATCTTTCTCTGGTAGACGGCTTCACCCATTGTCAATGGATGTTGTTGTAGCGTTTCTTTGATGTTGTCTGTCCATCTTTCTCTGGTAGACGGCTTCACCCATTGTCAATGGATGTTGTTGTAGCGTTTCTTTGATGTTGTCTGTCCATCTTTCTCTGGTTCTGCCTCTTGCTCTTTTCCCTTTCTGTTTTAATATATGCTTTATATGGTAAGGAATCACGTGACATTCTTTCTAGACGGACAAACCAACCAGTTCATTTCTTGTCTCTGTATGCAGCTTAAGATTGGCTCAATGCTTACTCTTTCCTTTATAACATCATTTCTGATTCTGTCTTTTATAATATCATTTCTGATTTTGTCTTTTCTGGTTACACCAAGCGCTTTTCTCAGACATCTCATCTCTGTGGTGACAAGCTTTCTTTTCTGTTTAGACGTAGGAGTCCATGTTTGGAATTGGTAGCACTGAATAATTATATAAATATACTATGTTTTGTATGTTCTTGCTATGGGTATATGAGAGAGTAATGAGACGTACTAGGTTGTATGTTATTAATAGGTTTAAATGAGAGACCAATGATAAATATTGTTTTGTATGAAATTGATCTGGGTACAAGTGACAACCGGTGTTATTACATAGTTTCCAATGTTAAGAAGAAACAATAATCACTTTTTGGACATGTAATGAGAAATGAATAGCTGGAATGTATTGTAACAACTGGAAAAATCGAGGGACAAAGAGATAGAGGGAAACAAAGAGAAAAGATACCAGACGGGTTAAGAGAATGGCTTGGCAGAAAGTGAATGGCAACAGAAATGACAAATAACTGTCGAGATCGAAAGTTGTGGAGAGACATGAAGACCTACGCCAACAGGCACGGAACTTGATGATGATAATGAAGATGATGATGATGATGATGATTGTGATGATGATGATGATGATGATGATGGTGATGATGATTGTGATGTGAGAAATGTGAAACCGACATTACTATGAGAAGCCGAAAGTGATTAAATAAAGAAGTAATGAGATAAACTAGACTGCGTGTACATGAGATGTACTCATGAGATGTACACATAAGAGAAGTATGAAACCGATTCTTTATGAGAAATCGATATACCCAAGTGGATGGCGTTAACTGAGAGAACGGATTCGAGACACCGGAAGTACATGAATTGAAGAATGTTAGCTCCGCATAGATGACGGCTTGCGCCAGGATCAATGAACCAAAATTGATCAAGATCCTATTTAACCAACCGGCGGTGGCTGTGGAAACAGTCTGGATGAGGGGATCGAAGTAGGAACGCAACCTGGGTACTACAAACACTCCGTGCTGAAGTCGAATATATCGGGCTGAAGGACGCAGCTTTGTAACTGTAAAGAAACGACAAAACTCATCAGCGCATAATAACGAAATCTAAGGACTAACGATGTAGAGTACGTTTGGGGGATTAGGGGGGATAGGGGGGGGGATCAAAAGAATAAGAGAATGATACAGCACCACACTATAAAAGAAAGAGAAAATCACACGGCAGACGCATTATAGAATAATGAGAATCATACGGCAGACGCATTATAGAATAATGAGAATCATACGGCAGACGCATTATAGAATAATGAGGATCATACAGTAGACGCATTATAGAATAACGAGGATCATACGGCAGACGCATTATAGAATAATGAGAATCATACAGTAGACGCATTATAGAATAATGAGGATCATACAGTAGACGCATTATAGAATAATGAGAATCATACGGCAGACGCATTATAGAATAATGAGAATCATACGGCAGACGCATTATAGAATAATGAGAATCATACGGCAGACGCATTATAGAATAATGAGGATCATACAGTAGACGCATTATAGAATAATGAGGATCATACGGCAGACGCATTATAGAATAATGAGAATCATACAGTAGACGCATTATAGAATAATGAGGATCATACAGTAGACGCATTATAGAATAATGAGAATCATACGGCAGACGCATTATAGAATAATGAGAATCATACGGCAGGCGCATTATAGAATAATGAGGATCATACAGCAGACGCATTATAGAATAATGAGAATCATACGGCAGACGCATTATAGAATAATGAGAATCATACGGCAGACGCATTATAGAATAATGAGGATCATACAGTAGACACATTATAGAATAATGAGGATCATACGGCAGACGTATTATAGAATAATGAGAATCATACGGCAGACGCATTATAGAATAATGAGGATCATACAGTAGACGCATTATAGAATAATGAGGATCATACAGTAGACGCATTATAGAATAATGAGAATCATACGGCAGACGCATTATAGATTAATGAGAATCATACGGCAGACGCATTATAGAATAATGAGGATCATACAGTAGACGCATTATAGAATAATGAGAATCATACGGTAGACGCATTATAGAATAATGAAAATCATACGGCAGACGCATTATAGAATAATGAGAATCATACAGTAGACGCATTATAGAATAATGAGAATCATACAGTAGACGCATTATAGAATAATGAGGATCATACGGCAGACGCATTATAGTATAACGAGGATCATACAGTAGACGCACTATAGAATAATGAGAATCATACAGTAGACGCATTATAGAATAATGAGGATCATACAGTAGACGCATTATAGAATAATGATGATCATACGGCAGACGCATTATAGAATAATGAGGATAATACAGTAGACGCATTATAGAATAATGAGGATCATACGGCAGACGCATTATAGAATAATGAGGATCATACGGCAGACGCATTATAGAATAATGAGTACGGCAGACACATTATAGAATAATGGGGATCATACGGCAGACACATTATGTATGCCTAGGATAATAAAGTCTTGAATGAATGGGTGCTAGCGATGGTTCCTCTTCTGCTTTCCGTCCTCATCTGCCTTTCAGCGTCGAGGATAGATATAATTTGCGGTATTTTGCTCTTCTTTTCGCCTCTGCTGCTGTTATGTGTCCCAGTGCTGACCAACATTTTCTTTCAATGCATTAATTTTGACGTCTAGAGGTGTACACTCTGTGGAAGTGTCACCAACATAGAGCTGACCAACACATTCTTTCAACTTAGTAATAATGGCGTCTAGAGGTGTATCTTCTGTGGGCATATCACCAGCCTAGAGCTGACCAACACATTCTTTCAACTTAGTAATATTGGCATCTAGAGGTGTACCTTCTGTGGGCATATCACCAGCCTAGAGCTGACCAACACATTCTTTCAACTTAGTAATATTTGCGTCTAGAGGTGTATATTCTGTGGGGATGTCACCAACATAGAGCTGACCAACACATTCTTTCAACTTAGTAATATTGGCATCTAGAGGTGTATCTTCTGTGGGGATGTCACCAACATAGAGCTGACCAACACATTCTTTCAACTTAGTAATATTGGCATCCAGAGGTGTACGCTCTGTGGGGATGTCACCAACATAGAGCTGACAAACACATTCTTTCAACTTAGTAATATTGGCATCTAGAGGTGTACGCTCTGTGGGGATGTCACCAGCATAGAGCTGACAAATACATTTTTTCAACTTAGTAATATTGGCATCTAGAGGTGTACGCTCTGTGGGGATGTCACCAACATAGAGCTGACAAACACATTCTTTCAACTTAGTAATATTGGCATCCAGAGGTGTACGCTCTGTGGGGATGTCACCAACATAGAGCTGACAAACACATTCTTTCAACTTAGTAATATTGGCATCTAGAGGTGTACCTTCTGTGGGGATGTCACCAACATAGAGCTGACCAACACATTCTTTCAACTTAGTAATATTGGCATCTAGAGGTGTACCTTCTGTGGGGATGTCACCAACATAGAGCTGACAAACACATTCTTTCAACTTAGTAATATTGGCATCTAGAGGTGTACCTTCTGTGGGGATGTCACCAACATAGAGCTGACAAACACATTCTTTCAACTTAGTAATATTGGCATCTAGAGGTGTATCTTCTGTGGGGATGTCACCAACATAGAGCTGACAAACACATTCTTTCAACTTAGTAATATTGGCATCTAGAGGTGTACCTTCTGTGGGGATGTCACCAACATAGAGCTGACCAACACATTCTTCGAACGTATTTGACGTCTAGAGGTGTACTCAGCAGATAGTCCTGATAGATACAACAATACAAGTAAATGCCGATTAAAGTGTAGGAAATATTTTTTTCTTTTAAGATTACAAATTCTCAAACTGCTGGCAGTCGATGTATTTCGGTACTTCACTCTAACTAGTTTGAAAGGAGGAAGGCAAACTCAGTACAGAAATGATGTTGTCTATGAAGCTAGCCAGATATGCCAGACCGATAGACGATAAGAGATCGAAGCTTGGTATAAAACACCTACGGTACAAGCACACGTATTTAAGCCGTTTTTAAGGGCGGACGCTGAGAAGTCGCCGAGCAAAGACGACAGAAGAGAATAAGCACAACCAGCCGAGTTTACGTGCCCACAAATTTAACAGTAAGGTACATCATCATCATGTTGGCGTAGGCGATCATGTCCTTCCACAATCTCCTATACACCGTGCATCGTATCAATTCTGTTGTTGACTGTTTTCCATGACATGACTTAAGCTATCTATATAGTATTTTCTCTCTTTGTCGTCCGCTATCCCCTTTTCCATGTATTTTTCCAGTTGTAACCAAGTATTTCAAAATTCCACTTCCCATGATGTGCCTGGAAAATGTTGATTGTTTCTTTCTGATGTTTTCCCTTTTTGTGTTGGCCTCTTTGAGAATTTCCTCGTTGGTCTTTTCAGCCGTCCATGGAACTCTCAACATTCTTCTGAGAAATTCCATCTCTGTGGCTTCTAATTTCATTTGTTTCTTTACTGTCCATGATTGGCTTCCATAGGTCAAAATTGGCTCTAAATAGTCCGATGAACTTCTTTTCTCACTTCTATTAACATAAATTTGCTGCACGAATCGTTTGTCATTTTCTGAAATGCTAATTTGGCCTGATCTATTCTGCTTTTTATTTCTGTGGTGTCGGATGTTATTATTGTGTCATTTCTTCCATCCGATGTTATTATTGTGTCATTTTTTCCATCCGATGTTATTATTGTGTCATTTCTTCCATCCGATGTTATTATTGTGTCATTTCTTCCATCCGATGTTATTATTGTGTCATTTCTTCCATCCGATGTTATTATTGTGTCATTTCTTCCATCCGATGTTATTATTGTGTCATTTCTTCCATCCGATGTTATTATTGTGTCATTTCTTCCATCCGATGTTATTATTGTGTCATTTCTTCCATCCGATGTTATTATTGTGTCATTTCTTCCATCCGATGTTATTATTGTGTCATTTCTTCCATCAGATGTTATTATTGTGTCATTTCTTCCATCCGATGTTATTATTGTGTCATTTCTCCCATCTGATGTAATTATTGTGCCCAAGTATTTGACGCCTTGCTCTTGTTTCAGATTTGTCCTGTTTACTTTTATGCTGCTTAATGGTGATTATTTATTATTATTATTACTAGATTATTATCATCACCATCACATTCATCCACATCAAGTATAATGCTTGTTAAGGAAAGTAAACATTGTTTGGGTGTTGCTCAAATACGAGTGTCTCCGAACAATTTCTGCTGATTGCAGTCTGTCACAAGTGTCAGAAATATTGGATATTAATGACAACCAAATGGTATAGAATAACAACAGCTTTACGGTAAAGTGAAGACAAATTAGATGTATTATAGTGCTCACATTTGATAATATAAGTATTACTGTATTTTTAACAACAATATTTTACAGTTTTTGTAATGCACACAATAAAACACAATGTAAAGGTTAGAGTGCACGAAATAACGACACAATACGAATATTACAGTGCACGAAATAACGAAACAGTACAAATAGTATAGTGCAAGAAATAACGACACAATACAAATATTACAGTGCACGAAATAACGAAACAGTACAAATAGTATAGTGCAAGAAATAACGACACAATACAAATATTACAGTGCCCGATATAACGAGAAAATGAAAGCAAAGAGAGTAGTAAAAAGAGAATACAAATATTACAGTACATTTCGAAAACCAGGGAGCCGTAATAGCTCAGTGGTTAGTGAACTGGACTACAAAGGATAAGAAGTGGGGTTCGATCCCAGCCGACGGCTTTCGGGTTCACCCAGCCTTTAATGGGTACCGGATTTTTTTCTGGGAAAGTAAAGCAGCAGGGGCGTAACACCGACCACGTTACCCCAAAAATCATGAGACGAAGGTCTGTAAAAATTATGGTCACTAACATCATATTCCCTATACGCCACTTGGCGTGACGGGGGCTCTTTACTTCTTTTACTTTCGCAAACCGCAGTGGATACTGCAATGAAAGAAGTGAAATAAGTTATGTAGATTATAACAAATAATAACAATGAAATACAAAGATTACACTGTGCACAATAAAAGTATAATGTAAATATTACAGTGCACACGATAACCATAGAATGCAAGGATTACAATTCACACAATAACCATAAAAATAAGAGATTAGATTTCAGCATTTGCCATAGGATATACATATTTTTACGCACGCAAAAATAAAAAAATACATGATTGTAGAGGGGCAGTAGCCATTGAATACAAAGACTGCAGTGCACGCAATAACTATGGAATAGAACGTTTTTAGTGACCCATTAACCATAGAATTCAAAGATTGTAGTGCACGCAATAACTATAGAATACAAAAATTGTAGTTTACACACAATAACATAGAATACAAAGATTGTATTGAGCGCAATAATCATAGAATTCAAAGATTGTAGTTCACGTACAACAACAATAGAACACAAAGATTGTAGTGCACGCAATACCTAAAGAATACAAAGATTGTAGTATACACACAAAAACCATAGAATACAAATATTGTATTGAACGCAATAATCATATAATACACAGATTGTAGTTCACATACACTAACCTTAGAACACACAGATTGTAAGTAAAGCGCCCCGTCACACCAAGTGGCGTATAGGGAATATGGTGTTAGTAACCATCATTTTTACAAACCTTCAGTACATGAGTTTTGGGGTAATGTGGTCGGTATTACGCCCGTGCCGCTTTACATTCCCAGAAAAAAATCCGGTACCCATTTAAAGCTGAGTGAATCCAGAAGCTTTGTCCTTTGTAGTCCAGTCCACTAACCACTGAGCTATCGCGGCTCTTATACAGATTGTAGTGCACGCAATAACCATAGAACACACATATTGTAGTGCAAGTACAATAACCATAGAACACACAGATTGTAGTGCACGTACAATAACAATAGAAGTCAAAGATTGTAGTGCAAGTACAATGACCATAGAACACAAATATTGTAGTGCAAGTACAATAACCATAGAACACAAAGATTGTAGTGCAAGTACAATAACCATAGAACACAAAGATTGTAGTGCAAGTACAATAACCATAGAACACAAAGATTGTAGTGCACGTACAATAACAAAGAACTAAAAGATTGTAGTGCAAGTACAATAACCATAGAACGTAACGATTGTAGTGCACGTACAATAACAATAGAACACAAAGATTGTAGTGCACGTACAATAACCATAGAACACAAAGATTGTAGTGCACATACAATAACAATAGAACACAAAGATTGTAGTGCACATACAATAACAATAGAACACAAAGATTGTAGTGCACGTAAAATAATCATAGAACACAAAGATTGTAGTGCACGTAAAATAATCATAGAACACAAAGATTGTAGTGCACGTAAAATAATCATAGAACACAAAGATTGTAGTGCATGTACAATAACCATAGAACACACAGATTGTAGTGCACGTACAATAACCATAGAACACACAGATTGTAGTGCACGTACAATAACCATAGAACACAAAGATTGGAATGCACGTACCGGTGGCTTGTTCTTGTTCAGCAACGCCTCAGTAAACTTCCTGCCAATCTCATCGGGCTGTCGGTGAGATTTATTTACTCTTCCCATCTCTGCTCGCTTCATCTGTCTATCCAACGACCTTCTTTCTTTAATCCTATCTCGAACACAACGTCATGAACTTCCTTCACTCACTCCTTCGACGATCCTAACGAAAGCATAATATCCGAGCAATCAACACGAATCTTTCGTGGTAATCAAATTTTATGAAATTTCCTCAGAAAGCATTTTAAAATCCGTCACGAGAAATCAATTCCAGGCGAAATAGAACTGTTATTACTAAAACCATATGCAAGTCTCGGCACAATTAAATGGTTCCCGGAAAAAAACCGAGGAGAAGACGTGTTGGAATTACAGTTTGTCAAATTCAATATGAGACAGTCTTAAGAAACATTTTTCTCCATTTTAACTTTTTCTGTGTATTAAAAAGGTTTCAGGTTTGTATTTCTTAATCTAAAACAGTCCGAGTAATCTGAAAATGTTAGGTATTTTCATATTTACACGTGAAGATATTAATTGAATTAAGTAGATAAAAAAAAGGCAGCTCCTAAAAAACATCAGAAAGAAACAATCGGCATTTTTCTGGCACATCATGAGAAGAGGAAAGTTGGAATACATTATTACAACTGGCAAAATAAAAGGAGAGAGATCGCGGACGACAAAGAGAGAAAATATTGAATAGCTTGGTGTCATGGCATGGAAAACAGTCAACAACAGAACTGATACGATGCACTGTAGATAAAAGATTGTGGAAGGACATGATCGCCTACGCCAACCGGTATGGCACATGATGATGAGATCGGGTTTTCCCGCAACATATAATGAAACAGAAAAAAATGGTGTAAAATTCAACATAATTTTTAACCCAGGGAGAATGAGATCTCTTTTTCAATTTTAATACTCTCTTCAATCATCATCATCATCATCATCAAGCACCGGGCCTAGTGACGTAGGTGATCATGTCTCTCCACAACTTTCGATCTCGGCAGCTATTTATCATTTCTGTTGTTGACCTTCTGCCAAGCCATTCTCTTAAGCTGTCTGTTATTTTTTCTCTTTGCTTCCCACGATCTCTTCGTCCCTCAATTTTTCCAGTTGTTACAATATATTAAAGTCTCTTCAATATTGCGAGTTAATTACATAATCTTGTGTTTTGTTGGATTAATATAAGATCGCTGAATTTTGCTCAAAAGCATCATAATATTTTGATCTTATAGACAACGAGCTAACGACTTACACTACTGACGCCATACATAAGCTGCTATTAAAATATCCATTAATGATGTACAGATAAAGAGAGGTCGGCTTCGATCCTAATCGACGGCTTCCGGGTTCACCCAGCCTTAAATAAGTACCAGATTGTTTTTTGGGAGAGTAAAGCAGCACGGGCGTAATACCGACCACATTATCCCAAAAAATTATGTGAGGAAGGTCTATAAAAATTATTGTCCCTAACACCATCTTCCCTATACGTTACCCTGGTGTGACGAGGCTCTTTATTTGACTTTTATGTACAGATACAACATTTAAAAAAATCTTTATAGGATAATTAAAATATATTTTAACTTTTTTATAAACACAATTATACATTTCTGTTTCTTTGCTTTTGATATTAGAAATCTTAACATATCGACTTAATTTATCCTTATTTGATTACGAGATTACGAATCTTATAAAATTTATATAAACAAAGATAACTATAGAGATACATTTATTTTGATCGTTATTTGATAATGAAAATACTTGTTAACTTTCATGTAACGTTTTTATAGTCTTTTTTTTTTAAATTAGCAAGGTCGGTATCTAGGAGAATGCATTTCATATTAGCAGTAGGAGGATATTCCTGAAATTAAAAAGTTTAACACAAGTTGCTTTTGTTATTGCATTTGTTGTTGCTCTTACTGAATTTGTGAACAGTCAAGCTACAAATAAAAGCTATTTTTTATTTTTCCGTGAACGGTAAAAATGGCATTCAACGTAAAACAAAAACTAAGTAAAAAGACACACACACAAATGTTGAGTAATGAATGGGAGATAAGGTCACAGAGCACGCAAAACGCACACGATTGCAGTTGATATGTTAGTTATGTCTTATATGATTTGTCAAAAAGCACACCATATGTAAATTATACATATAGTAACTCGTTTTTAGAAGCATTGGACATTGTAACATGCTAAGATTACTTTACAAATGATTAAATAACACATAGTAACACGTTTTTAGAAGCATTATACATTGTAACATGCTAAGATTACTTTACAAATGATTAAATAACACATAGTAACACGTTTTTAGAAGCATTAGACATTGTAACATGCTAAGATTACTTTACAAATGATTAAATAACACATAGTAACACATTTTTAGAAGCATTGGACATTGTAACATGCTAAGATTACTTTACAAATGATTAAATAACACGTAGTAACTCGTTTTTAGAAGCATTAGACATTGTAGCATGCTAAGATTACTTTACAAATGATTAAATAACACATAGTAACACGTTTTTAGAAGCATTAGACATTGTAACATGCTAAGATTACTTTACAAATGATTAAATAACACATAGTAACACATTTTTAGAAGCATTGGACATTGTAACATGCTAAGATTACTTTACAAATGATTAAATAACACATAGTAACACGTTTTTAGAAGCATTGGACATTGTAACATGCTAAGATTACTTTACAAATGATTAAATAACACATAGTAACACATTTTTAGAAGCATTAGACATTGTAACATGCTAAGATTACTTTACAAATGATTAAATAACACATAGTAACACATTTTTAGAAGCATTAGACATTGTAACATGCTAAGATTACTTTACAAATGATTAAATAACACATAGTAACACGTTTTTAGAAGCATTAGACATTGTAACATGCTAAGATTACTTTACAAATGATTAAATAACACATAGTAACACGTTTTTAGAAGCATTAGACATTGTAACATGCTAAGATTACTTTACAAATGATTAAATAACACATAGTAACACGTTTTTAGAAGCATTAGACATTGTAACATGCTAAGATTACTTTACAAATGATTAAATAACACATAGTAACACGTTTTTAGAAGCATTAGACATTGTAACATGCTAAGATTACTTTACAAATGATTAAATAACACATAGTAACACGTTTTTAGAAGCATTAGACATTGTAACATGCTAAGATTAACTTCATCATCATCATCATCGAGTGCCGTCTCCGCAACGAAGGTTGGCTACCTTGGATCGCCAATCTGCTCTGTCTCTTGCTTTGATAGTGCAGGTTGTCATAGGCTGATTTGTCCATCTTTTGATGTTACTCGTCCATGTTAGTCTTAGTCTGCCTCTGCCTCTTTTACCTTGTATTTTCCCCTCCAGAATTACTTTTGGTAGGCTGTTATGTCTTTTAATATGGTCCAGAAATTGCATTTGTCTTGTTTGAATTGTGTTTAGTAGTTCTCTTTTCATTTTTAATTGTTTTAAGACTTCATCGTTTGTTTTGTTTTCCTTCCATTCAATTCTACCTATTCTTTAATATATCCACATTCCAAAGGCTTCAATTCTCTCTTCTGTTTTCTTGTCTAATGTCCTTGTTTCTGCACCATATAGGAATATTGAGAAGATGTAACAATTTGCTATTCTTAGTTTTAGCCCTGGTGTTATTTGTTTTGATGTTAGTATGTTCTTCATAGCATTAGAATTACTTTTTGCTATTCCTATTCTTTTGTTTATTTCAGTTGTACATTTTCCATCACTGGTTATATTATGTCCAAGGTAGTTGTAGTTCTGAACTGTCTCCAGGTCTATTCTTTCAATTTTGATATCTACTTGTGGGTTTTGAGTATTTCCTTTGTTTCTGATCATAGTAAAATTAATTTACAAATGATTAAATTACACATATAGTAACATGTTTTTAGAAGCATTAGACATTGTAACATCCTAAGATTAATTTACAAATGATTAAATTACACATATAGTAAAACGATTTTAGAAGCATTAGACATTGTAACATTCTAAGATTAATTTACAAATGATAAAATTACACATATGGTACACGTTTTTAGACGCATTAGACATTGTAATATCCTAAGATTAATTTAAACGTGATTAAATTATACATCATTATCACGTTGCGTTTCCTTTGCAGAACGTTGCAATCATGTTTTGAAACCATCTTCTTCTTAGTCTGCCCATGTTGCATCGTCTAGAAACCAAGCCTTCCATTATTTTTCTTTCCACCCAACTGTGTCTTTAACGTGGCCATATTGTCTTAATTTCCTCTGTAGAGTAAACGACACATACTTTATAAAAACATGAGAATTAGTCAGAAAGTAGAGGTTCTGAAGTCATACATGACTGGACAATGTGACTGCAACTGCCGGTGAGTTTGTCGTTCTACAATGCGAGAATCTAAAATTGAAAGCCTGTAAGCGAGAGGGGGGAAAATCATGCGATAAAAGAAATGTAAAGTATAAATATAGCAAACACACAAGAGGGTAATTAGCGTGCAAACGTAAGGAGAACATAGCATAGATTTTATGGATTTTTCGACAGAGTAGTATTATCGATTCTTAAAAATCAATCAACAATTCAATGATACAATCAATCATTCAGTTGTTCAATTAATCGTTAAATCAATTAGTAGAAAAAATTATTTTGATAGCAACTATGATATTAAGGGGAGCTGCGATAGCTCAGTGGTTAGTGAACTGGATTACAAAGGACAAGAGGTGGGGTTCGATCCCAACCGGTGGCTTCCGGGTTCACCCAGACTTTAATAGGTACCGGATTTTTTCTGGGAAAGTAAAGCGGCATGGGCGTAATACCGACCACATTACCCCAAAAATCATGTGCCGAAGGTCTGTAAAAATTTATGGTCACTAACACCATATTCCCTATACGCCACTTGGCGTGGCGGGGGTACTTTACTTTTACTATGATATTAAGACATGGCACTATGGATTTCCTAATTAATAGTCTAGTAAATTTAGCACACCTACATACATGGACACACCACCGCTGAGAATTTCCATTGCTGGAACTAAAATAACGACATTTAAATCAAATCCAACAGATGTGAAAGTTCAACACTGGGTAGAAAGAACATCGAGCCGGAAGAGAAACGTTCAGTAATGTTGGCTGTGACAGAAACATCATCTGCTTGTCAATCTAGGTAAACACTATCATTTATCAATGAATAATTCCAACAGAATCCAGAGCGTAGAAAACTATCTATAAAACTATCTTAAAGTTATGATAAACTATGATAAATGTATTTCTTTTGTTGAAGTATATCACACTTGAAAGTTACTGTCGCAGCTAGCATTCAGTGTTAAGTGAAATCAGCTTCAGTAATGATAGAACACAAATCAAATCTTCATTTACACGCGAGGACGTTATAAGGATAACAAACGTCTGCCAAGATAAACAAATCAATAGCAATCTATTAAGGTTGAAGAAATGTAGCACGATGGTTCTCAAACTGGAAAGATGGACCCCTTTAGTCGGGACACAGAAATGTACAACACGCTAGGCAGGCAGAACAGTCAAGGAAGACAGTGGTGCATACGTTATGACCACGAGTAGTATGACGATGGAGGTGCTGGCAGTGACCAAGGCATTCATTTGGTTAGCCTGTACACTGAGTGATTCGATGAGCATGATAGGAAAAGTGGAGTCTGGCTGCGTATGCAGGCAGTGGGTTAAGACGTTGAAGAAGGTCACCTTTGTCTACGTCCCAGGACATGCGGGAGTACGGGGAAATGAAAGAACGGACAGGTTGACCAACTGCTCTGTCGTTGAAAACGGTCAACCAATGGATCGGGCGGACATCATCAATGCCCTCCAGGAAGTGGGAAGGACACAGGACTTCGACAACCATGAGTCAACGTCACTCCTTCGGATGAAAGAGATGGGAGTTAAGATGGGCACATCCAGAAACGAGAAACTTAGTGGGTGTGTAAGAAGACTTATCAACCAACACAGAACTGGAGTCGGCAGTCGCTGGACACTGCGGAACTTGCTGAGGAGGGGATCTCAGCTTCTATGGACGAGTTCAAGGTGCAATGATGGTGACCCGCAAATAACTCAATAACAAGAACACAATAACAATAACTCAATAAAAATAACTCAATAAAATTACTCAATAACTCCGAGGAAACATAGAAGAGCAGATAGAAAGGTGAATGTATTTATTCATGTTTTTGTAACTCAATAAAAAGCTGGAAACTGCTTTGAAGCTGCTCTACTTCGCCTATTTTGTGCCGTTTAGCTGCTGGGTGCCGTAGGTCTGCTCTACATTTCTTCTTTTACATGCTCTTTGATTCAGTTTCAGGTTGGGAGAATCTGAGAGGATTTTAGTTCATTAATACTAACATTATCGTAAAAACAAGAACAAATGTACAAAACCAAAACAAACACAAAAAAGACCCAAAAAATTGATGCTGTCTCACACAGACTAAGCTTAACTGGCATATTCGTAGACACAGACTAAACTTAACTGGCACATTCGTAGACACAGACTAAGCTTAACTGGCACATTCATAGACACAGACTAAACTTAACTGGCACATTCGTAGACACAGACTAAACTTAACTTGCATATTCGTAGACACAGACCAAGTTAACATCTGGAGGAGATGGACCTCATGACACGTGATGATGAAGCAGGTAACAATGACACAGCATTAACTGTTATAGCAACCCTGCGCCCCTTCCTGCATTAATTGCTTTATTTGTACATCCTCCGCTGTATACGCCTTTGGCGTCTTGAGAGACGGTTGGTAACTAGCAATCATAATAACTCAGCCATCAACATTATTAAGTGTCCATCTTTTTATATTACTCGTCCATGTTAGTCTTGTTCTGCCTCTGCCTCTTTTACCTTGTATTTTTCCTTCAAATATTACTTTTAGTAGGCTGTGTATCTTTTAACATGCCCCAAAAATTTCATTTGTCTTGTCTTAATTGTATTTAGTAATTCTCTTTTTATTTTAAGTTGTTTTAAAACTTCATCGTTTGTTATCTTTTGTTTCCATCCAATTCTATCTATTCTTCTATAAATCCACATTTCAAAGGCTTCAATTTTCTGTTCTGTTTTCTTGTCTAATGCCCATGTTTCTGCACCATACAGGAATATTGAGAAGGCGTAACATTTTGCCATTCTTAGTTTCAGCCCTGCTGATATTTGTTTTGTTGTTAGTATATTTTTCATGGCATTAAAATTACTTTTTGCCATACCTATTCTTTTGTTTATTTTAATTTTGCATTTTCCATCATTGGTTATAGTATGTCCCAGGTAGTTGTAGCTCTGAACTGTCTCCAGATGTATTCCCACAAATGTGATATTGAATTATAGGTCTTGAGAATTTTCTTTGTTTATGATCATAGTTTTAGTCTTTTTGATATTAATTTCTAGTCCATATTTTTTGCTTGTTATGTTTATCACATTAAGCAATTGTTGTAGGTCTTTAGGATTTTCTGCTAGTAGAACAGTATCATCAGCATATCTCAGGTTATTGATTATCTTTCCATTAATGTTTAGGCCTGGCATCTCTGAGATGTTTTTAAAGATTTGCTCAGTGTATAGATTGAACAAGCTTGGTGATAGGATGCATCCTTGTCTTACTCCTCTTTTTGTGTCCATGGGTGTAGAGTTCTCCTTGTTATATTTTATTATTGCTGTTTGCTCCCAGTATAAATTACATATTAGTCATATGTCTGTGTCGTCTAGATTTATATCCTTTAGGCAGTCTATAAGTTGGTTATGGTGTATTCTATCGAAAGCTTTGGTGTAGCCTTTTTACTTACTTACTTATTACTTATTTATTTATTACTTATTTACTTATTTATTTGTTACTTATTTACTTATCACTTAATTATTTATTACTTATTCCCTTCCAGTGTGACTTTCATTAGTTTAATGTATCTTTTTTCTGTTTCCAAAAAGTGTTTTATTTTGTTTGTTCATGTTGAAATTGCTTTTATCATTTGTTAATGCTCATGTTTAAAACCATCACTCCTGTACCCTGTCATAAGAGGATGAGAACCACTCGTGTAACAGATCATAAAGTTACAATTATTATCCTATATCCTCCCACATGCTTTCCTCATTAACAAACACTGACTAAATCGTAATGAATGCCACAGTGGTAAAACACGTAGAAATGTAAACATATGGCATTGATATTGATGAGGCGAAAAAAGATAAGGTTTACTGTAAAGGGTTTCTAATTATAGCCACAGTGGCGGTTCTTCCAGACAGTGTCTATTATTATTATTATTATTATTATTATTATTATTATTATTATTAGTTTTTCTTCTTCCTACTTTCTTCCTCTTCTTCTTCTTCTCCTTACTCATTTTTCTTCATCTTACTTCTTTTTCTCCTTTTACTTCTTTTTAGGAAGGAATTACATTTATACAAATCCACAAAAGTCCAAAACAAATATTGTGAAGCAAAGAAAGAATGGGTATAGCAGAAATGTGAAGAAAAGGAAAGACTGGTGGAAATAAAACTGAAAGACATACAACTCAATCAATAATCAATTAAACGAATTAATAAGAAGAAAAGTAAAAAAACAAAAAGAAGTAAAGTACCCCTGTCACGCCAAGTGGCGTATAGGGAATATGGTGTTAGTGACCATAAATTTTACAGACCTTCAGCACATGATTTTTGGGGTAATGTGGTCGGTATTACGCCCGTGCCGCTTCACTTTCCCAGAAAAAAATCCGGTACCCATTTAAGGCTGGGTGAACCCGGACATATCTTATGCAACAAATCTATGTCAATAAAAATGAGAAAGAGAATTCATCGGTGCTATATAGAACCAATTCTGACCTATGGAAGCGAACCATGGACAGTAGACAAACAAATGAAAAGACGGTTAGAGGCCACAGAGATGGAATTTCTCAGAAGAATGTTGAAAGTTCCCTGGACAGATAAAAAAACCAATGAGGAAGTTCTCAAAGAGGCCAACACAAAAAGGGAGCTCTTAAAAAACATCAGAAAGAAGCAATCAACATTTTTCGGGCACATCATGAGAAGAGGAAAGTTGGAATACTTGGTTACAACTGGCAAAATAAAGGGAAAGAGAGATCGCGGACGACAAAGAGAGAAAATACTGGATAGCTTGGTGTCATGGCATGGAAAACAGTCAACAACAGAACTGATACGATGCACTGTAGATAGAAGATTGTGGAGGGACATGATCGCATACGCCAACCGGCAGGGTACATGATGATGATGATGATGAACCCGGAAGCCGTCGGTTGGGATCGAACCCTACCTCTTGTCCTTTGTAGTCCAGTTCACTAATCACTGAGCTATCGCGACTCCCAATAAGAAGAAAGGAAGACAATTTTCAGGACGTGTAAAATCAAAAGAAGAAAATATATTAACAAAAGAAGAAAAGATAATAATAAATTGTACGGAGTTTATCAGTCAAATCTATGACGATGAAAGGTAAACAACTCAAATAAAGGCACGTGACCACCATTAATGTAGAGTGAAGTGTAGGATGTAATTCACCACATGAAAAGCTCCAGGTCCCGATAATCTAACAATCGAAGAGATAAAGGCATTAGGTAAGCTGGAAGTACAATAAAACCACTCAAGACAAGGAGAAATATCAGGATTGAAACCAGGTTGTGTTCTGTCGCGCTTGTTCTCGCTTTACAACGAAAATATTATGAGATCAATAGTAGACAAAAAAGGAAGATGAAGTCAACAGTCACAATGTAAACAACCTGCGATATGCGGATAACACATTCTTAAAAGCAGAGACGGAGAATGAACTACAGGAAATTATAGACATAATAGTGACATAATACAACATGAAAGAATTCAGCCTCAACAGCAAGAAAACAGAAATGATGGATTATATTGAAGAAAAAACAATTGCCATCATAAAGTATGGAAATAAGCGGGCCAAATCTGAAGCAAGTGCAAAACGTCAAATACTTGGGCACAATAATAACATCAGATAGAAGATACACCACAGAAGTGAAAAGCAGAATACGTCAGGCCAATGTAGCATTTTAGAAAATGGTTTTACTGTATTTCTCGTAAGAATGTTGAAGACCAACGAGGGCATTCTCAAATAGGGCAAACAAAAAGAGAGCTGATAAAAAAACATCAGCTGGAGATAATCGACATATTTCATATGCACATCATAAGATTAGGAAAGTTGAAATGCTTGGGTACAACTGGCAAGAAACACGGAAAGAGAGATCACGGACGACAAAAAGAGAAGATCAAAGCTGGTGTCGTTGGATTATACAGTAAAAAAAAATGTAGAATAGATCCAATGCGCTGAGGACTGAGAATTGAATGAAAGCACATTGTTGTTTACGCCAATCAGAATGGCACGTGATGGTAATGAATTGCAAAATAGTACACATTTTTTTTTTTTACTGCACTGCTTCCCCAGGTCACAAAAGTACAGGTACGCCACTGCAGAGACGAATATTGGAAGTGACTAAACAGCAATCACCTCGCACAGTAATAGTCTAAATCTACTTAAAGGCAACGTCTGTTAACATGTTTCTAAAATGTGTATCCCCTAAAAGTGCGACTGAATTATATTGATTAGACGGGAGTGATCTTCATTTTAAGTTTCCGCTAAAGCCGAAATGTTCGCAATCAAAATGTTTGTCTTCTTGATTAAGACAAGCAGTCTGTGTATTTTTGTTGCTTGGGAGAAGTTAGTACCTTGTTTACTATACCACGTGTTTCCGGTGGTAACAGTTTTGTCAAGGTAGAATATAATGTCAATGTCAGAAGCATCTATGGTTATGTGGATGCTACACTTGGAAATGCTGAGGTTTGATTGTTACTGTCAGGCATGTTATGTAAATATAATCAATGGCACGAAGTGATGACAAAAAGAACATAGATTGGTGAAACAACTCTCTCAAAAGGTGGCATGATCTTTGCAGAACGTTGCATTCACCATAGCCCGTCTGAAGGAATCTCTATCTCTAGTCAGATCTCCCACAGAACGTTGTATTCACCATAGCCCGTCTGAAGGAATCTCTGTCTCTAGTCAGATTTCCCACAGAACGTTGTATTCACCATGGCCCGTCTGAAGGAATCTCTATCTCTAGTCAGATCTCCCACAGAACGTTGTATTCACCATAGCCCGTCTGAGGGAATCTCTGTCTCTAGTCAGATCTCCCACAGAACGTTGTATTCACCATAACCCGTCTGAAGGAATCTCTGTCTCTAGCCAGATCTCCCACAGAACGTTGTATTCACCATAGCCCGTCTGAAGGAACCTGTCTCTAGCCAGATCTCCCACAGAACGTTGTATTCACCATAGCCCGTCTGAAGGAACCTGTCTCTAGCCAGATCTCCCACAGAACGTTGTATTCACCATAGCCCGTCTGAAGGAACCTGTCTCTAGCCAGATCTCCCACAGAACGTTGTATTCACCATAGCCCGTCTGAAGGAACCTGTCTCTAGCCAGATCTCCCACAGAACGTTGTATTCACCATAGCCCGTCTGAAGGAACCTCTGTCTCTAGTCAGATCGCCCACAGAACGTTGCATTCACCACAGCCCGTCTGAAGGAACCTCTGTCTCTAGTCAGATCGCCCACAGAACGTTGCATTCACCATAGCCCGTCTGAAGGAACCTCTGTCTCTAGTCAGATCTCCCACAGAACGTTGCATTCACCACAGCCCGTCTGAAGGAATCTCTGTCTCTAGTCAGATCTCCCACAGAACGTTGCATTCACCACAAACCGTCTGAAAGAATCTCTGTCTCTACTCAGATCTTCCACAGAACGTTGCATTCACTACAGCCCGTCTGAAAGAATCTCTGTCTCTAATCAGATCTCCCACAGAACGTTGCATTCACCACATTCTGTCTGAAAGAATCTCTGTTTCTAGTCAGATCTCCCACAAAACGTTGCATTAATCACAGATGTGGCCAGTGTATTATAATAATAACGATAAATGTCCACAGTAATTTTAATTTTATTGTGTTGCAGGTAGTGTGTCACCTGATCTTCATGGCATTTAATTTCATAGCTAGTCTTCTTGAGAGCCCTGTCTGGCAGTCGCTATCGTTAGTTCCTACAGATCCCATATAGTTGATCACAGTTCCAACCTCCTAACTGTTGATTATGATTTTGGGTTTGCGAAAAAAGTCAGGAAGAAAATACATCAAGTTTTAAAACAAACCTAAAGAAACATGAAAATCATCATGACAACAAAAAAGGTCGACTGATATAAAGAGTATAAGCAGAATCATTCTTGAGAGTCTAAAAGAGGCCATAGAGAAAAATGAGAGAGATGAACAATCAGGTTTTAGGCAAAACAGATCATGCAGGATAAACAGATCATGCGCTGATCAAATAACTACCTTACGTATAATAATTGAACAAAACTTAATTATTAAATCCCGATAAAGTTTATTAATCTGATAAAAACAATGTATGAAAGAATGAAATGTAGTGTGGTGCATGAAGGACAGCTTACAGAAGCATTTGAAATAAGAACAGGAGTAAGGCAGGGATGCCTTCTGTCTCCATTTCTCTTTCTATTTGTCATATATTAGATATTACAAATAACGCAGAACAACAGAAATGGAGTCCGTGGTAAAGCAACTTAATGACTTAGACTGTGCTGATGCCATAGCTATCCTATCACATAATCATCAACAGATGCAAGATAGAATGAGCATACTTGATGAGAGATCACAACAGTCGGGATAGAAAATAAATAGAGATAAAACTAAAATAATGAGAATTAGTACAGTTGGCAATAACCAAATAACTTCTTCTTCTTTTCTCTTGTCACTGATACCTAAAAGGTGTCGTGGTTTATATCATTTGTCGTTCTTGAGCTGCTCGAATTGTCTGAATTAGTGATTTTCCTTTGTTGTTACATGTCTCTATCACTGCATCTATCCATCTTCTTCTGGGTCTTAATCTTGGTCTTTTTCCATGCATTCTCGAGAAGAACCAAATAAGAACAGGGGAAATACCTCTACTAGACGTATAATCTTACATTTATCTGAGCAGTAATATAGACAAAGAAGAAAGAACAAAGAATGATACCCAATAAGTATACAAATAGCAAGAGGGACCTTTGTTGTACCATGAAACATATGCAAATCCAAAGAAATTAGTTTAAATACAAAAATAAAAAATTTAAACTGCAATGTTAAGTCAGTCCTATTGCATGGCTGTGAAACATGTAGAACAACTAAAATAGACAGTCATAAAGATACATACCTTCATTAATGGATGCTTTCGCATAACAAAAGGATGGAAATGGCAGGATAAAATCACTAATGTAGAATTACTGAAAAGTACCAGTCAAATACCAGTGGACAAAGAGATACAGCTAAAAACGATGGCACTTGGTAGGACACACCACGGAAGACAACTGAGAGTATTACACGACAGGGCCTTTTTTAGAATCCCCAAGGAAACAGACAAAGAGGAAAAACAAAATATTCTTAAAGAATTAGATAGAAGCAGAGATGAAGATGATGGGAAAGACATGGAATGATTTTAAGAGAATGGCAAGATACAGAACTGCTTGGAAGGTGTATGTTGAAGACCTTTACTCCACAGGGAGCTGAAGGGTAGAAGAAGACCGTAAAGAATGGTAGTGGACTTAAAACGATCGACTGAACTCACCAAATAAAAGACTGGCTATTTGATTTGTCATTATTATATAGGAAAACGTGTATTTACAAATATATTATACTATTCTTTCACAAATTGTTACAATTCATAAAGCTGAGTTAGCTAGATGTTCAGTACATAAAGCTGAGTTAGCTAGATGTTCAGTACATAAAGCTGAGTTAGCTAGATGTTCAGTACATAAAGCTGAGTTAGCTAGATGTTCAGTACATAAAGCTGAGTTAGCTACGAGTATGTTCAGTACATAAAGCTGAATTAGCTAGATGTTCAGTACATAAAGCTGAGTTAGCTACGAGTATGTTCATACATAAAGCTGAATTAGCTAGATGTTCAGTACATAAAGCTGAGTTAGCTAGATGTTCAGTACATAAAGCTGAGTTAGCTAGATGTTCAGTACATAAAGCTGAGTTAGCTAGATGTTCAGTACATACAGCAGAGTTAGCTAGATGTTCAGTTCATAACGCTGAATTAACTAGACGTTCAGTACATACAGCTGAATTAGCTAGATGTTCAGTACATAAAGCTGAGTTAGCTAGATGTTCAGTACATAAAGCTGAGTTAGCTAGATGTTCAGTACATAAAGCTGAGTTAGCTAGATGTTCAGTACATAAAGCTGAATTAGCTAGATGTTCAGTACATAAAGCTGAATTAGCTAGATGTTCAGTACATAAAGCTGAGTTAGCTAGATGTTCAGTTCATAACGCTGAATTAACTAGATGTTCAATTCAGAACGCTGAATTCAAAGTACTGAACTTAGATGTTAAATTCATAGCACTTAATTCGAAGTGCTGAAACTATATTTTCAATTCATATGGCTAAATTCAAGTACTGAACCCAGTTGTCTGCACTGAAATTCTGTTACAGTACCTTCCTCATTTTTTGGAAAGCTGTTTTTGCCTGAGCCATTCTGCAACTCACTTCTGTGCAGTCAAATTCATCATCATCATCGAGTGCCTTCTCCGTAACGAAGGTTGGCTACCATGGATCGCCCTTCTACTCTGTTTCTTGCTTTGATGGTGCAGGCTGTCATAGACTGACTTGTCCACCTTTTGATGGTACTCGTCCATGTTAGTCTTGGTCTGCCTGCCTCTGCCTATTTTACCTTGCATTTTCCCTTCCAATATTACTTTTAGTAGGCTGTTGTGTCTTTTAACATGCCCCAAAAATTTCTTTTCTTCTTCTACCTTTTAGCTCCCAGTGGAGCATAGGTCTTCAACAAACACTTTCCAAGTCGTTCTGTTTTTTGCAATTCTTTTAAGATCATTCCATGTCTTCCCCATCATCTTCATCTCTGCTTCAATCTGTCTTCTCCAAGAATTCCTTGGTCTTCCTCTTTGTCTTTTCCCCTGGGGATTCCAAAAAAGGGCCTATTGTGTAATACTCTCAGTTGGTTTCCGTACTGTGTGACAAAAAAAATTTCTTTTGTCTTGTCTTAATTGTATTTAGTAGTTCTCTTCTTATTTTCAGTTGTTTTAAAACTTCATCGTTTGTTATCTATTGTTGCAGTCAAATTATAGAACTTAAAAAACCATTGCGTTAAAATAAGCGTACACAGTGCACCATATAAGAGCAACAAATAAAACCCCTGCACTGTATCAAAAGATATGCACTGAAAGAAATGCAGCTAAAATAGTGTACCTAAATTTGCTGACCACTCCCTGCACTCCCACACCCTGTTCTGGTGATATGTTCTCATTATTGAACCCATCTCAATATCTACCCCCCCACACTCCCCGGGTCAAAGACACACAGCCCGTTCCCGTTTAAGCTGGAACATTACCAGTGCTAGAGATGAAGTTCACATTCGTGAGCTAATGATCCCAGACTAATGTTGAGAGCCCATGATTTTGCACAGCCTCTAAATAGCCCGTTCACTGAGATCAATGCGAGATTGTTTTGTACGAACTGAACACGGCAACACAGCATCAAACAATGCACTCGGCTCGTTGTTCCCAACACAGTCTCGTCAGCAGAACAATGCCGACATGGCAACTGAACAATATAATTCTCTTGCCTGTGAGTGGATTCACAGGAAAGCACTGGCCACAATCGCTTCATTACACGTCAAGATTAGATTATAATCTTTACTTTAAAAGTCGATGAATTTGTTCTTATAATCCATGATTATAATTAATCATGTTGTTTCATTCTCTGCCATGTTATGTTATGTTTCTTCGTAACATAAATGGCGTATAGTACATAAAGAGATATTCCCCAATCACAGTCGCATGTAGGTTTAATAAGGCCTGCCGGCTGAAAGGAAATCACTCGAAGCTTGTAACGTGTTCAGCATTCCCCCTGCGCAGGGGAAGCTATGGGTAAAATGACGTCACTCATCAATAATTCGAATAGCTGAAGACGTCACATGATTTGAGTGATTCATGATTCATGTGTTTCCCTTTCAAATCACAGGCCTTATGGAACTATAGATGGCTGTGCTCCATCTTAGATGACGCACTGCCGATTCCCGTAAATCCTCTACTCCCAGAATGTGTGTCGAGATAACCCTAGTGTTTCCTTGGATAGCGACAGAAGTTATTTTTAGAACAATTATTTTTACCGAAACATTAACCAATCACAGACCAGCACACCATTCTCCTCGCTGACTCTAGATACAGTGCTATCCGTGCTGGTCAGGAGATTAAGGGTTAAAGTGATAGACATCGGTCGTGTGCTGTGGATGAATGAAGAAAGACATCAACACTCACGTGTAAACCACCTGGTAAAAGAAAACAAGACGGACCAACGAGAATAGCAGAACATAGTTATAGTTAGACGAAGGCCCCTGCTTCACTGCAAATGAATTAAAAACCATAATTGCTCAACCGTCCGTGCCAGTGGGATCATCCGAAATAACATCTCAGCCGATTGAAGGATCCAAAAAATAAAGCCAGCTGCAGTCCCCATCATAACAGCCACGGCACACGCCAAAAGACATAAGGCGAAACCGCACAGAAAGTGAGCTCAATCGAACTGTCCTTCATCATACCATACCATCATTAATCGTAAAGCAATCAGAATATCGAAACACGATCCGGATGAAAAACACAGCTCACGTTTTGCACATAGCACTAAACTCAGTAGCTTCGGCAGCAAGCCGGACTTGGAAAATGAGGAAACTGCAACATGGAACATTTTCAGACGGAGACTTAACGGTTCCTGCCATCTATCCGCCATATTTACAGGAAGTCTCTATGCAGAAAAAATTATTTGGGAAGTTTCAACCATGGGACTAAAAAACAACTAAGACACACACGAACGTTCAGCAAGATGATCGTCAGTAAAGGTAAAAATAAAGTCGAGACTTGAACCGGCGTCTTAGAACGCGAATTTCCACCCATATGTGCTCGGCTACCTATCCAGAAATGTTCGGAGATTTCTGGATAGTGTCGCCTCAAGCATCGAAACTCAGATGCGAGGCGACATTCCTCACCTTCCCAGGGTAATACCCTGGTACCCATTTCTGTCAACGGCTGGGTCGACCGTGGGGGTATTTTTTTTTCCAACCACGAGTACAACTCACACTGCTCCCAGCGGGAATCGAACACGGGTTGTCCGAACGTCGGTAGTCCAGTCGGTTGGTTTTCCCAGCTAGGCTCCTGATTGTCAGTTGTGGAGAACTATGACATTCGCCTTCTGTGTCGTCTTCGGCACAAGAGGAAAAAAAAAAAAAAAATCAAATATAAATTTTATACTTGATACGGGAAGTGATGGGCCGGAAGTAGAAGACATCATAGTTGCTTTAAACCGCAAAAATATGTCCGGTTAAAGCCAGTACAATAGTGGGGGTTCAAGAGGTGATGTCGTGGGGTCAACAGAGGAGACACAGGAAAGCATTATGGACAGAGACTGTTGCTGGCCTTGTGTGCCAAAGATTATTGGTTGATTTGTGTGCCAAAAATGGTTGGTTGATTTGTGCGCAAGAGAGTGTCGGTTGATTTGTGCGCAAGAGAGTGTCGGTTGATTTGTGTGCAAGAGTGTCGGTTGATTTGTGTGCCGGAGAGTGTCGGTTGATTTTTGTGCCAAAGATAGTTGGTTGACTTGTGTGCGGCGGGGTATTGTTTGATTTTTGCGCGGCAGGGTATTGACTTTGTGTGTCAAAAATGGTTGTTTGATTTGTGTGCAAGAGAGTGTCGGTTGATTTGTGCGCCGAAGAGTGTCGGTTGATTTTGTGCCGGACAGTGTCGGTTGATTTTGTGCCGGACAGTGTCGGTTGATTTTGTGCCGGAGAGTGTTGGTTGATTTGTGTGCAAGAGAGTGTCAATTGATTATTGTGCTGAGAAGTGTTGGTTAATTTGTGTGCAAGAGAGTGTCGGTTGATCTGTGTGCCGGAGAGTGTCGGTTGATTTTTGTGCCAAAGATAGTTGGTTGACTTGTGTGCGGCAGGGTATTGGTTGATTTGTGTGCGGCAGCGTATTGGTTGATTTGTGTGCCGAAGAGTGTCGGTTGACTTGTGTGTCAAAAATGGTTGGTTGATGTGTGTGCGGCAAGGTATTGGTTGACTTGTGTGTCAAAAATGGTTGGTTTATTTGTGTGCAAGAGAGTATCGGTTGATTTTGTGCCGAAGGGTGTCGGTTGATTTTGTGCCGGAGATTGTCGGTTGATTTGTGTGCCGAAGGGTGTCGGTTGATTTTGTGCCGGAGATTGTCGGTTGATTTGTGTGCATGATAGTGTCGGTTGATTTTTGGGCTGAAGAGTGTTGGTTACTTTGTGTGCAAGAGATTGTCGGTTGATTTGTGTGCAATAGAGTGTCGGTTGATTTGTGTGCCGGAGAGTGTCGGTTGATTTTTGTGCCAAAGATAGTTGGTTGAATTGTGTGCTGCAGAGTATTGGTTGATTTGTGTGCTGAAGAGTGTCGGTTGATTTGTGTGCTGAAGAGTGTCGGTTGATTTGTGTGCTGAAGAGTGTCGGTTGATTTTTGTGCTGAAGAGTGTCGGTTGATTTGTGTGCTGAATAATGTCGGTTGATTTTTGTGCTGGAGAGTGTTGGTTGATTTTTGTGCTGGAGAGTGTTGGTTGATTTGTGTGCCTGAGCGTATTGGTTGATTTTGTGTTGGAGAGTGTCGGTTGATTTGTGTGCTGAAGAGTGTCGGTTGATTTGTGTGCTGAAGAGTGTCGGTTGATTTGTGTGCTGAAGAGTGTCGGTTGATTTGTGTGCTGAAGAGTATCGGTTGATTTTTGTGGCAGAGAGTGTTGGTTGATTTGTGTGCCAGAGAGTGTTGGTTGATTGGCTTACCAAAGAGTGTTGGTTTATTGGTATGTCAGAGATTGCGAGAGTGTTAGCGGCCTTAAGTTATATAGAGTGTTAGCGGCCTTATGTTATATAGAGTGCAAGCGGCCTTATGTTATATAGAGTGTTAGCGGCCTTATGTTACATAGACTGCAAGCGGCCTTTTACACAAATGGGTGTCAGAGACAGATCTTATTCCTCTACTAAACCCCCGAGAATAGATCCACGTGACTGGAACCAAATTAAAATGGAGGCGATTGTTTTTGACGAATGTTTGTACCTAGGATGTAACATAATTGATTTGAATGTTTTTAATTGATTAACTGCATTTGATTGATTTGAATGTTTGATTGCTTTTCTCCGCTATGTTTGTTACACTGCTTAAACTGGCACTAACATGTTTAAAAGTGTTATTTCGCAGTTTTGAAATGTTTAAATTAACAAAGAAATGCACACCATTTGAAGTACCAATTTTAGCAACAAACAGGTTTCTATAATTGCTATGCCTATACTTTCTTTCCAGCAATTACGACCTGTGCTGTGTCTCTCAGTTTACATGGCTAAATGATTCATTTACGTCACGCTTGAACGTTATGTCGATCTCAGTGCACAAAATGTTATTGATGATTTAAGAAAAGGCATTGCCTCGACACTAGCATTGGTGTGGGGGACACCCCCTCCCCCTTCTCCTCACAACTACCAAGTAATTTAACCCTTGAGGTACGCCAACATTTATAAACATTTTTTTTTTAAAGCCAGCACGAAAAGTGTACAATCGCTGCTTGTATCAACCGTTACTTGAAACAACCGTTGATAACAAACAACCGTTGATAACAAACAACCGTTGATAACAAACAACCGTTGATAACAAACAACCGTTGATAACAAACAACCGTTGATAACAAACAACCGTTGCTTCAAACAACCGTTACTTGAAACAACCGTTGATAACAAACAACCGTTGATAACAAACAACCGTTGATAACAAACAACCGTTGATAACAAACAACCGTTGATAACAAACAACCGTTGATAACAAGCAACCGTTGCTTCAAACAACCGTTGATAACAAACAACCGTTGCTTCAAACAACCGTTGATAGCAAACAACCGTTGATAACAAACAACCGTTGATAACAAACAACCGTTGATAACAAACAACCGTTGATAACAAACAACCGTTGCTTCAAACAACCGTTACTTGAAACAACCGTTGCTTCAAACAACCGTTGCTTCAAACAACCGTTGATAACAAACAACCGTTGCTTCAAACAACCGTTGATAACAAACAACCGTTGCTTGAAACAACCGTTACTTGAAACAACCGTTGCTTCAAACAACCGTTACTTGAAACAACCGTTGCTTCAAACAACCGTTACTTGAAACAACCGTTGCTTCAAACACCCGTTATTTGAAACAACCGTTGCTTCAAACAACCGTTACTTGAAACAACCGTTGCTTCAAACAACCGTTGCTAACAAACAACCGTTGATAACAAACAACCGTTGATAACAAACAACCGTTGATAACAAACAACCGTTGATAACAAACAACCGTTGATAACAAACAACCGTTGATAACAAACAACCGTTGATTCAAACAACCGTTACTTGAAACAACCGTTGCTTCAAACAACCGTTACTTGAAACAACCGTTGCTTCAAACAACCGTTGCTAACAAACAAAAGCAGGTCACTCAATATATATAACCGAGAAGCGTGCGTCAAATTCCAAAAACAGAAAAAAGAAGTAACGACCTGGAAGATACTTCATCCAACCAACATGAGAAGAGAAAATCTATTCTCTGGAACACGCATTTCAGAATCGAAACGTCGATTTGTGTGTAACGGTGCTTTTGGCTTAAATGCTGAACGTATTTCATAATTCGCATTCAAGGGTTTGCAATAATATGTCCTGATGTAGACTATGTATCTGAATTTTACAGAAATAAAGAATATTAAACGTAAAGGTCAAGTACGAACCAGCGTCTTAGCACGCGAGTTTCCATCCATATCTGCTCGGCCGTCTATCCAGAAATGTTCGGAGACTTCTGGATAGTGTCGCTTCAAGCATTGAAACTCACGATGCGAGGAGGTATTCCTTACCTTCCCAAAGTGCTAACCTGGGTACCTATTTCTGCCAGCAGCTGGACTGACCGTGGGTTGTTGTTGTTTTTTTTTTCCAACCACGAGTACAACTCACACTGCTTCAAGCGGGAATCGAACACGGGTTGTCTGAACGTTGGTGGATCAATCAAGTGGTTTTCCCAATTCCCAACAAAGCTACCGAGGCTCTCGATTTAAACGCATCTCACTCTCTATCCCTCTCTTCCCTTTCTCTCTGGCACTCTCCGCTCTCTAAAATGTTATGTTGAAGTCGGATGCGTTGGGCTAATATAGCAAATATCATAGCTCTACTATAAACCATATACATCTAGATGACATGGACATACGACTAATATGTCATTTATACTGGGAGCAAACAGCAATAATGAAATATAACAAAGAGAACTCTACATCCATTGATATAAAAAGAGGAGTAAGACAAGAATGCAAACTATCACCAAGTTTACTTAATCTATACACTGAGCAAATCTTTAAAAGCATCACAGAGATGCCAGGTCTAAACATTAATGGGAAGATAATCGATAATCTAAGATATGCTGACGATACTGTACTACTAGCAGAAAATCCTAATGATCTACAACAATTACTTAATGAAATAAACATGGCAAGCAAAAAATATGGACTACATATGAATATCAACAAAGACTAAAACTAACCATAACTGATCATAAACAAAGATAAAACTCAAAACCAACAAGTGGATATCAAAATGGAAGGAATAGACATGGAGACAGTTCAGAGCTACAACTATTTATGGCTGTAACCAATGGTAGAAAATGTAAAACTGAAATGAACAAAGAATGGCAAAAAGTAATTTTAATGTCATGACAAATATACTAACATCAAAACAAATAACACCAGGGCGGAAACTAAAAAAGCAAAATGTGATATCTTTTCAACACTCCTGACTGGGGCAGAAACATGTACATTAGAAAAGAAAAACCAATGAAGAAGTCTTAAAACAAATAAAAATGAAATGAGAACTACTACAGTTAATTCAAACAAGACAAATGAGATTTTTGGGACATGTTAGAAGACACAACAGTCTACTAAAATTAATCTTAGAAGGGAAAATACAAGGTAAAAGAGGCAGTGGCAGACCAAGACTAACATGGACGAGTAACATCAGAAGATGGACTAGTCAGCCTAAGGCAACCTGCGACATTAAATCAAGAGACAGAGCAGAATGGTGTTCCATGGTAGCCAACCTTCAATGGGGAGACGGCACTCAGTGAAGACTATAAATCATAGCACAGCTCGTGTACATCCATTTAAAGTCCTTTAAAGGGCGGACGATGAAGAAGAGGTCTGTCTGTTCTTTAGTCGTAGTGTAAACGCAAGAAAGAAAGAAGACGAAAGATTAATTTTTAGCGGTTAGAGATCGACGAGACACGAAAAATAACTGAAACCAAATATTGCCATCATTCTGTATTTTGTAGCTGTCTCAGAATCAACGACACTAAGATCTATTTCAACTTTAAGCTGGGTTTTCCAGGTTTTTGTTTCGCCTGAGTTGTCCAGTTTCATCTCATAGTTTCTTGCTGTATTTTTTTAGTCAGTAATGACAAATGAAGCACGTGGCTGTACCATCTGCACGTAATTATATAACATTGTGTGTACGTAAGCATAGATTGAAGCAGAGATGAAGATGATGCCATGGAATGATCTTAAAAGAATGGCAAAAAACAGAACGACTTGGAAAGTGTTTGTTGAAGACCTATGCTCCACTGGGAGCTAAAAAGGTAGAAGAAGAAGAATAAGACACGTAAGCATTATATATGTTACCGGTGTGGGTGGCCATTTGTATTGAATCGTCTTTTCCAAATCACACAAAATGCATCTCAGCAAAAATCATGAACTAGGAAACATCAACTAAGTTGATGGAATAATATCGGAAGTATCTTTAGTATCATCTCAATACTTAAACAAAAACAAAAAAAAACATAGGATAATCTGGAATAGACAAGAACATCGTTGGAGGCCACAGTAATGTAGTTTTAAAAATAAATGTAGCGAGTATATGAGTAGCCAGAGAGTGGAACGGGAACATGCTAAAGGAGAGAGAAAATACCACATTACCATCGTCACCGGACAGCGTCTATGATTTTACTTTGACACGGTGTGAGAGAGAAAATACCACATTACCATCGTCACCGGACAGCGTCTATGATTTTACTTTGACACGGTGTGAGAGAGAAAATACCACATTACCATCGTCACCGGACAGCGTCTATGATTTTACTTTGACACGGTGTGAGAGAGAAAATACCACATTACCATCGTCACCGGACAGCGTCTATGATTTTACTTTGACACGGTGTGAGAGAGAAAATACCACATTACCATCGTCACCGGACAGCGTCTATGATTTTACTTTGACACGGTGTGAGAGAGAAATAGCTGCAACATAAAGAAATAGCTGCAGCATAAAGAAATAGCTGCAGCATAAAGAAATAGCTACAACATAAAGAAATAGCTACAACATAAAGAAATAGCTACAACATAAAGAAATAACTACAACATAAAGAAATAACTACAACATAATTAAATAGCTGCAGCATAAAGAAATAGCTACAACATAAAGAAATAGCTACAACATAAAGAAATAACTACAACATAAAGAAATAACTACAACATAAACAAATAGCTGCAGCATAAAGAAATAACTACAACATAAAGAAATAACTACAACATAAACAAATAGCTGCAGCATAAAGAAATAACTACAACATAAAGAAATAGCTACAACATAAATAAATAACTACAACATAAATAAATAACTACAACATAATGAAATAGCTGCAGCATAATGAAATAACTACAACATAATGAAATAGCTGCAGCATAATGAAATAACTACAACATAAAGAAATAACTACAACATAATGAAATAGCTGCATCATATTGAAATAACTACAACATAAAGAAATAGCTGCAGCATAATGAAATAACTACAACATACAGAAATAACTACAATATAAAGAAATAACTACAACATAATGAAATAGCAGCAACATAATGAAATAACTACAACATAAAGAAATAGCAGCAACATAATGAAATAACTACAACATAAAGAAATAGCAGCAACATAATGAAATAACTACAACATATCGAAATAGCTACAACTTGTGACACCGAGAAAATCCAATGGAACAATATATAGCGAAAAAAGATGGAAGAAGCTTAAAGAAAACTGCATGAGAGTAAGTAAACAAGAGAAATAACAAACAACTTAGAGATTTGCACATGATGATGAGTACTCTACGCCAGAGGAATGTATCTAATGGTGATTGTTGATAGCATTTGAATTAGATTTTGTCTCAATTTAAACAGTGCCCAGTATAGTCTAAAGAGGAAATAAAAAAAAAAAATTATGTTCACGAAGACATTGGGGGCTGGAAATAACATTAATGGAGGTCATGGTTCCTGGGCGACGCATTGGGGGAATACCAAGAAGATGGTGGTTTTAAGATATCAAAGAGACATGAACCATGAACATGGCAACCGAAGAAGTGGGAGATCCGGCTAGAGGCAGAAGTTCTTTCAGACTGGCTGTGGTGAATGCAACGTTCTGTGGTAGATCTGGATAGAGGCAGAGATTCTTTCAGACTGGCTGTGGTGAATGCAACGTTCTGTGGTAGATCTGGCTAGAGACAGAGATTCTTTCAGACTGGCTGTGGTGAATGCAACGTTCTGTGGTAGATCTGGCTAGAGACAGAGATTCTTTCAGACTGGCTGTAGTGAATGCAACGTTCTGTGGGAGATATGACTAGAGACAGAGATTCTTTCTGACAGGCTGTAGTGAATGCAACGTTCTGTGGGAGATCTGTCTAGAGACAGATATTCTTTCTGACAGGCTGTAGTGAATGCAACGTTCTGTGGGAGATCTGTCTAGAGACAGATATTCTTTCAGACAGGCTGTAGTGAATGCAACGTTCTGTGGGAGATATGACTAGAGACAGATATTCTTTCAGACGGGCTGTGGTGAATGCAACGTTATATGGGAGATCTGACTAGAGACAGAAATTATTTCAGACGGGCTGTGGTGAATGCAACGTTCTGTTGGAGATCTGACTAGAGACAGAGATTCTTTCAGACGGGCTGTGGTGAATGCAACGTTCTGTGGGAGATATGACTAGAGACAGATATTCTTTCAAACGTGCTGTGGTGAATGCAACGTTCTGTGGGAGACCTGGCTAGAGACAGAAATTCTTTCAAACGTGCTGTGGTGAATGCAACGTTCTGTGGGAGATCTGACTAGAGAAAGAAATTCTTTCAGACATGCTGTGGTGAATGCAACGTTCTGTGGGAGACCTGGCTAGAGACAGAAATTCTTTCAAACGTTATGTGGGAGGTCTGACTAGAGACAGAGATTATTTCAGACCTGATGTGTTGAATACAACGTTCTGTAAAGGCAATGCGATCTGATGATGATGAATTTTTCTTAAACTGGTAATGTTTTATTTTTTATCTCCACTTTCTTTCTACACCTACATTTATTAGACTTGAAATCATTAAGTCTAACCACTATTGGCAGATTCAGTCACGAGAGAAGCTGCTCAGTAAAACAGCATCCAGCATAAGACACTCATATGTTACTAAACTAGGGACAAATCATGATTGCTTGCTAGCAACGATCTGTCAAGTAGAGACAGTTATAAGGTATTAACATTTACTGCTTTGTCTCGTCTCTTCTATGGAATAAGGATTACTGTTTAATGAAAGAGAGCTAGGGAGAAATAAAGAGAATGATGTATATATATATATATATATATATATATATATATAAAGAGAAAGAGATAAAGAGAGGTAAAGGGATATGCAAAGAGATAAAAATAGAGAAAAGGATAGAAAAAGGAGAGGGAGAAAAACTTAGATGAATAAAGAGATAAAAAGTTAAAAAGGTAAAAAAGAAAGATAAAGACAGAGGAAAAAGATAAAGTTAAAAGGGGAGAGAAAATGAGAGTTAAAAAGAACGATAAAGTGAGAGATAAAAATAGACTGATAAAAAGAGAGCGATGAAGAGATATAAGGAGAGAGAGATTTCGTCTAGGAAACCTGTTATTTCATTGAACTCCTAATCGACATGACAAGGACCTCAGACAAATGTTTAATGCCATATATCCGAGACAAGGCAGTCACTAATACAAAGTTATTGTCTAATGCTGCCATTATTCTTATTTCACAAACAAAATAATCGCTCTCATACCGTTGGCGGTCTTCGTATCGCGTTCAAAGATAATTCAGATTCGAATCCAACTTGGAGTAATCGACTTTTTCCTCTTCAGTGGGGTATTACCTTGTGATAGATAAGATATAACACCTAGTCCTATCAAAGACGAACTATAAAACATAGGTCCAGTGTTCAAAATGATAATTGAAGCGACTCTTGGCAGTTGAAAAATATATATATATATATATATATATATATATATATTTTTAATGAGAATAGTATGCCGTTGCGTAGCATTACAAAAAAAACCCAATAAATTTCGATCATCATAAACAATTATCTCTATTGTCTTATTTTATTATCTTTATTTAGTGTCTTTATTTAACAATTTAATTTGTAACCAATATTCTGAAAATACCTCTCTGACACTCCTCGGTGCTAGAAAGTTTGTGCCCTGTGTTTTGAAATACGCTTCCTTTAATCATCTGGTTGTAGTCGATGACGCACGCATGTATACTAAGTGATTTGATGAGCATAATAAGAAAGGTGAAGGCAGTGGGTCGAGTCAGTACATGAGTCAATGAAACGTAGAGTCACCTTTGTCTACGGTCCTTGACATGCGGGAGCAGGGGGAATAAAAGAGCGGACAGGCCGGCCAGCTGCGCTGTCGACGAAGATGGTCACCCAATAGGTCGGGCGGATGTCATCAATTCTCTCCCCCCCCCCCCGAGTTGAGGAATGGGCACAGGACTTTGACAGTCATGAGTCCACGCCACTCCTTCGGATGAAGCAGATGGGAGTTAAGATGAACACAGCAAGAAACGAAAAACTTAGTGGGCGTGTAAGAAGACTTATCAACCAACATAGAACTGGAGTCGTCAGTCGCTGGACACTGCGAGACTTGCTGAGCAAGGGATCTGAGCACCTATGGACGTGTTCGGAGTGCAGTGATGATAACCCACAAATAACTCAATAACTCAAACTTCCTGATTAGCAAATGTCAACACATTTGAGCTCTAATGGTGAACACTGCCTGTTTGCAAAGATGACCTGTTTTTCTATAAATAAAAGAACAAATGAAGCAATAAAACGTTCGTACACAATGGGAACGCTGCTGTGGCCTGTTACAAAATTACTCGTTTAGAATTATTACTGTTGACGTAAAACCACGAGTTGATAAGAACAGAAAGCTTTAGACTCGTCGAGTGTGGCGGATCGTAATAGCTTTTTTTGGAGTAGTCAGTCCCTGGCACTGCGGGACTTACGAAAGGAAGGGATCTGGGCTAATATGGACATGTTTGGAGTGTAATGATGATGTGCCGCAAATAAATCAATAACTCAATGGCTTTCTTGACATTCCCGGCTTTTACTGGATTAGTTAAATATCAACAGGGCTGAAACTAAGAATGGCAAAATGTTACATCTTCTCAATATTCCTGTATAATGCAGAAACATGGACATTAGACAAGAAAACAGAACAGAGAATTGAAACCCTTGAAATGTGAATTTATAGAAGAATAGGTAGAATTGGATGGGAACAAAAGATAACAAACGATGAAGTTTTAAAACAACTAAAAATAAAAAGAGAACTACTAAATACAATTAAGACAAGACAAATGAAATTTTTGGGGCATGTTAAAAGACACAACAGCCTACTAAAAGTAATATTGGAAGGAAAAATACAAGGTAAAAGAGGCAGAGGCAGACCAAGATTAACATGGACGAGTAACATCAAAAGATGGACAAGTCAATCTATGACAGCCTGCACCATCAAAGCAAGAAACAGAGTAGAATGGCGATCCATGGTAGCCAACCTTCGTTGCGGAGAAGGCACTCAATGATGATGATGATGACTGGAGAAGTTGGAGTTCGTCCAGCTGCAGACTGTGGTTGGAAAACTGTGTGACTTGTCCTGAATGGAGTTACAGCAATGCTAGGTCTTCCCATATCAGCAAGAGCCACCGTTACAGGAAAACTCGACGATCCTAGCTTCTGTCAACCAGCCTGCGGTGACGCAGTCTCTTACCTCGGTAGCCAAGTTGGGAAAACCACCCGACTGGACTACCGATGTTCGGACAACCCGTGTTCGATTCCCGCTGGGAGCAGTGTGAGTTGTACTCGTGGTTGGAAAAAAAAAATACCCCTCACGGTCGACCCAGCCGTTGGTAGAAATGGGTACCAGGGTATTACCCTTGGAAGGTGAGGAATGTTGCCTCGCATGTGGGTTTCGATGCTTGAGGCGACACTATACAGAAATCTCCGAACATTTCTCGATAGGCGGCCGAGCACATATGGGTGTAAACTCGCGTGCTAAGACGCCGGTTCAAGTCTCGTACTTTACCTTTTCCTTACCGATTAGGAGGTCGAGGTTAGGTCTTAGACGGCTGCTGTGCCGCAGATCCTGCTGTTACGACCGCAGGTCACAGCTTACATTAACATCAACACACAAAGTAAGGTTGTTATGTCTTCCACCCACGCCGTGATGCCTTAGAGAATATGATATTAGTGCGCGTATTAGAAAAAAATATAGAAGTCAGTATCACTCCAGGTCGTACTGAGGCCGTAATTACGCCAGGTCGTTCTAAGGTCGGTCTCACACCAGGACATCCTACATACCCAGAAGAAAAAAAAATATCTCTTGCGCCTGTTTTCCAAGGCTGTGTGAATCCAGAATCCGTACCTGTATATATATTTATTAATAAATCGCAACACCTGGATATTGAATCTTGACCTTTCCAGTCAGTGGCGGGCAACACTTGATGTTGTCAAATTACAACTTTCTTCAAATAAGAAAATTTGAGTTTTTTTTTTGGCATCTTAAAAGACACAACAGCCTAATAAAAGTAATCTTGCAAGGGAAAATACATTGTGGAAGAGGCAGAGGCAGATCAAGACGCTGGACGAGTAATATCAAAAGATTGACAAATCAGCCTATGACAACCTGCACCATGAAAGCTAAAGACAGAGCGGAATGGCGCTCCATTGTTGCCACCTTTCGATGCGGAGGCGGCACTCAATGAAGACAACTTTTTATTTCTTCTCCCAAGGGTACAATTTTGAAAATAAAAAATGTGAAAACTTGTTATAGAACTTAACAGTTACAATTCATATACATTTGTTGTCTCGTCTGTTACAGTCAGTTCATTATATTATATTTATATACTCGACGTTGTGCTACCAATGCCAGTCCTGGACCCTAGATGCAAGATCAATAATAAAAATAACCTCTACTGAAATGAAATGTGTTAGACGAATGACAGGAAGCAGTCTGAGAGATAAGATCAGAAATGAAGAACTGAGAAAAAAGCTAGGAATAGCCCCCGCCATAAAATATATAAGGAAACAACAGATAAAATGGGTTTGCCACGTGACAAGGCAGAAAGATCAAAACACAACACAACGAGCCTTCTAGACACGTTGTGGGAATACCAGACCAAAGGGTCGACAATGAAAAAAGATAGATCGATTGAATATTAGAAGCAATGGGAAACATAACAGCAGCAGAGGCGAACAGAAGAGCAAAAGACAGCAAATTTATAGCTCACCTCGACGCTGAAAGGCAGATAAGGACGGAAAGAAGAAGAAGATATACTGGACATCCACACGATGTGGATACGAGTTGCCTCCATGAATCTTGTCGATAACGCTGACAATACGAGGTCTTTACTTGTGTTCAATATCTTCTCTGTCACTTGCTGCTAGTTAAGCCAGATTTCAGTTTTAACTCTGTGTATAATTTACAAGCTTCCAGCACGTATCGTGAAGCCTAAATACCAGCCTGGCATGTTTAATACAGTCTAGTCACTTGCAGGGATTTGCACCAATGTTTAAACTTGGCACATGGAACGTAAGGACCATATGCCATGGACTTCCTAAAGCAAGCACACTGAAAGAAGTGCAAATTAGAACAACATTCCTCCTAGAAAAAGAACTAAATAGGCTACGTGTTGATATTGCTGCCCTACAAGAAACAAGACTCTCGGTCTGTGGCTCTGTAAAGGAAGAAAATTATACTCTTTTTTCTGGTAAGGTCTAAGTGTCGAAAAGCCACGTCTACATGGAGTAGGCTTTGCTGTTCATAACAAAACATATAAACTTCATAACCACGCCAAAAGGAGTGTTCGAACGCTCAATGATACTTCAGCTGCATACAAAGAGTGGATTAATAAACATCATTAGTGCCTATGCACCAACGTTGGCTGCATCAGACGAAGAGATAGACAACTCCTACCAACAACTTCAAATGATCATTGACTCACTTCCAAAAGATGAGCTATTATATATACTCGGTTATTTCAACGCACGCACAGGATCTGATCATCAATCTTGGCCAACATATCTAGGTCATCACGGCATTGGAAAAATTAATAAACAGCCGAATTGGAAAGGCAGCTACGACCTTCGGCAAACTCACAGAAAGGGCCTGGAACAGCACTAAACTAACACTAAAGACTAAACTCTTAATATATCAAACTTGTGTGCCTAGCACACTATTATATGGGTTTGAAACCTGGACAACATACTCAAATCAGGAAAAAAGACTAAATGTCTTCCACATGGGATGTCTCCGCAAAATAATGCACATCAAATGGCAGGACAAAATAACCAACTTAACTGTCCTGCAACGTGCTAAGACCCTAACAATCATGTCGATGCTCAGATGTCGAAGACTAAGATGGCTGGGGCATGTCCAACGAATGGAAGAAAAGCGCATCCCCAAGCAGGTACTATGTGGTGAACTAATACACGGAAAAATACAAATCGGCTGACCTAAACTACGATATAGAGATATCTGTAAATCATCTCTGAATGACTTCTCCATCTGTGAAAATGACTGGGTACATCTGGCAAGTGATCGCACATCATGGAGAGCATGTATAAGGAACGGTACAACATCATTTGAGACTGTGCTAAGGCAAAACTTAGTGCTGACTGTACGTGCAAAGAAACGTACTGTGAACAGTCAACCGGGAACTGTGCATGCAGGGGAACGTTCTATGGGTCAGACTGCTCTCAAATCTCCGGACAACTGTTTGAACGAAACCTGTGAACAGTTATTCGGGGCCTGCATCTCGTATGTCGATGATTCACACGTTAAGAAGAGTCTGCAGACTAACCCAAGCATATGGATACCTCAATGTGTTTCTGTGCTAGTAATGGCTCATCTCTTGATGTGTTTCTGTGCTAGCCATGGCTCAAATCTTAGATTGTGTGTGTGTGTGCGTGCTAGCCATGGCAATTATCTAGGTGTGTGTCATGTTAGTCATATCTCATATCTTGGCTTGCCCGTGTTAATCCTGTCTCATATCTTTATGTGCGTCTGAGTTTAGTAATATCTCATAACTTAGTGTGTATCTGTGTTAGTCATATCTTTGTGTGTACATGTCTGGGTTAGGGATATCTCATATCTTTGTGTGCATGTTTATGTTAGTCATATCTCATATCTTTGTGTGTGCATATCTGTGTTTGACATATTTCATAACCTTGTGTGTGCGTGGCTATGTAAGTCACATCTCATATCTTTGTGCGTGCACGCCTATGTTAGTCATATCTTATATCTTTGTGTGTATGTCTATGTTAGGTATGTATCATATTTTTGTGTGTGCATGTCTATGTCAGTCATATCTCACATCTTTATGTGCATGTCTATGTTATTCATGTGTCATATATCTTGATGTGTGTCGGTGTTAGTCATGTCTCGTATCGCTGTGTACATGTCTGTGTTATTCACATCTCATATCTTTGTGGGTGCATGTCTGTGTTAGTCACCTCTAGTGACTCGGGCAGATGGTGCTCGTAAACCTGGGAGGGCAGACCATCAAAGTGCAGAATCCCCCAAAAGAAAAGACAATCTGCTGCCTTGCAGGAAGATTGGGGACAATCAAAGGCTAAGGAATGCGAACCTGAATAAAATGCTGGCTGAAATCGGATGCACTGGTCCACTGGCGCAGAACACAGTGCAACGTATTAACGGGTGTTCAGTCAGAGTGGATCTGGCAGACTCTAAATGTGATGTTCTTTCTGTGGGGGCGATCAACACACATAACCTGACAGCTGACTTCATGTGGGAGTCTGGAATCCTACTCTGATTGAGTCCTGATCGCAGAGAGAGAGAGAGAGAGAGAAGAGAAAAGACTCATGAAAAAGGATGAAAAACCCTGTGGATCAGTGGGCCTGGCTTGTTTACTCTGTGGCCGTGTGTGATTGTCAAACATTGGTAGAATTAGCCACGAGAGAAGCTGTTCGACAAAAACAAAACCTCAAAAAATACACAATAACCTCCACTAGACCGTCTGACAAGACGAAAAGGGCCATATATATATATGTATACTTGCAGGGAGAGAAATTGAGCTTTATGTAAAAAAATGTCCTTTTCTGAGTCTCAAGATTGTGGTTTGTACTAAGAATTCGACTACCCCGCCTTATTTTTCTTTCGTTTCTGCATTTGTCATACATAAATTAAATTAACAATGAAATTATCAAATTGTTAGTTCACGATTATAATGCAAAAACACACTATTAGCGCTTTCCTGGTTACAGTTAGAATCTATAGTATGAATTTGGTCAGATTTAAATACAGTGTGACCCCAAAGATGAGGGCTGCCATTGTTACTGCAAGAGGCGACAAAGAAAATTTGGAATCGTCGCATGTGCTATCGAGCGCGCTAGGAAGGAGCGGTGGATGGTGAGTGTGAGGATGTCTCGACTCTACAATTAGCGCGCTAGGAAGGAGCGGTGGATGGTGAGTGTGAGGAGGCCTGGACTACAATTAGCGCGCTAGGAAGGAGCATTGGATGGTGAGTGTGAGGAGGCCTGGACTCTACAATTAGCGCGCTAGGAAGGAGCATTGGATGGTGAGTGTGAGGAGGCCTGGACTCTACAATTAGCGCGCTAGGAAGGAGCATTGGATGGTGAGTGTGAGGAGGCCTGGACTCTACAATTAGCGCGCTAGGAAGGAGCATTGGATGGTGAGTGTGAGGAGGCCTGGACTCTACAATTAGCGCGCTAGGAAGGAGCGGTGGATGGTGAGTGTGACGACGTCAGGACTCTACAATTAGCGCGCTAGGAAGGAGCGGTGGATGGTGGGTATGAGGACGTCAGGACTCTACAATTAGCGCGCTAGGAAGGAGCGGTGGATGGTGAGTGTGAGGACGTCAGGACTCTACAATTAGCGCGCTTGGAAGGAGCGGTGGATGGTGGGTATGAGGACGTCAGGGCTCTACAATTAGCGCGCTAGGAAGGAGCGGTGGATGGTGGGTATGAGGACGTCAGGACTCTACAATTAGCGCGCTAGGAAGGAGCGGTGGATGGTGAGTGTGAGGACGTCAGGGCTCTACAATTAGCGCGCTAGGAAGGAGCGGTGGATGGTGAGTATGAGGACGTCAGGACTCTACAATTAGCGCGCTAGGAAGGAGCGGAGGATGGTGAGTGTGAGGAGGTCAGGACTCTACAATTAGCGCGCTAGGAAGGAGCGGTGGATGGTGGGTATGAGGACGCCAGGGCTCTACATTTAGCGCGCTAGGAAGGAGCGGTGGATGGTGAGTATGAGGACGTCAGGACTCTACAATTAGCGCGCTAGGAAGTAGCGGTGGATGGTGAGTGTGAGGACGTCAGGACTCTACAATTAACGCGTTAGGAAGCAGCGGTGGATGGTGAGTGTGAGGATGTCAGGACTCTACAATTAGCGCGCTAGGAAGGAGCGGTGGATGGTGAGTGTGAGGACGTCAGGAGTCTACAATTAGCGCGCTAGGAAGTAGCGGTGGATGGTGAGTATGAGGACGTCAGGACTCTACAATTATTGCGCTAGGAAGGAGCGGAGGATGGTGAGTGTGAGGAGGTCAGGACTCTACAATTAGCGCGCTAGGAAGGAGCTATGGATGGTGATTGTGAGGAGTTAGGCATGAGACCCAAATTTTAGGTTGATCTTTAACCTAATAATTTGCGACATTATTGTAATGTGTGCTATGTAATATTGGTCCTTCAATTATTGCCCTATATTAACATAATTATGGAAATACAACAATGTTTTATGCTCTTAATTAATTCTCTTACAGTTTTGTTCATATTTTTATTTCGTATATAAAGACACAGCGCAGTAACTCTTACAGTGTGCACAACATAAATTCTCCCAACCGGCTGTACTTCTTAATGTTTCCATGTAAAGATAGAACGCCATGGCCTTGTCGCTGTTTTGTTGCCATGGAAACAGGGAGGTAATTGCTGAAATGGTCTATCTAGTTCTCATACACATGGGTCGTTAGATGCCGTTGTACGGTTGTAGTAGGTTTGACCTCCATAGATTTTGAAGCCTATTTAATGGCTTGAGTTATTTGAACTATATCACGACTACACTAGGGAATACGGTGGCTGGTTGTACACTGACATTTAACTCATTGAGCTGGAATGTGAATGTGTTATGTATCCTGAAAAAAAAATATTAGAGGAATCTAGGCCTCCTCTGCCTTCTCTGAATATCCGCCACTGCTAGGAAGGTGAAGAAGTCATGAGGGTACCACCTTCAGAGGTCAACATGCAGATAAGGACTACAAGTCACATCAATTTTCGGAATCTTGACTCTTTATCATCATCATCATGTACCATGCCTGCTGGCGTAGGTGATCATATCTCTCTACAACTTTCGATCTCGACAGTTATTTATCATTTCTGTTGTTGACCTTATGCCAAGTCTTAAGCTGTCTGGTATATTTTCTCTTTGCTTCCCTCTATCTCATCGTCCCTCAATTTTCCCGGTTGTCACAATATATTCCGGCTATTTCCTTCTCGTCACGTTGCCAAAAGTTGATGATTGTTTATTCCTAAATTTAAAAATTAGCTCTCTTTTTTTTTTGTTGGCCTCTTTCAGAAAGTTTTCATTACTCTTCTTTGCTGTCTTTGGTATTCTTGACATTCTTCTGTAAAACCACATTTCTGGGGACTCTTTCATACTAAACTGTAAAACATTTTGCTGATCTCGTACATTCATTACGTCCATGATGATATTTAGACTCTAATGAAATATCTAAAGAATGTATCGGTCATAAGCTAGAAACTATAACTTCTAATGATCAATAAATAATATATTCATTTTATTTTACTATTTGCTCTTTTTTTCCTAAGGAGAAATGAACTAAAATTTAGGACAAGCAAGAAAATAATATTTTTATATACCTCAAATAAGCAAAAATCTTTCCTAAATGCATGACAGTAGGGAAAAAAATTCAGACTGAAAGACTGTGAAAACATAAGATTTCACGAAAAATAATTACAGAAATTCATCAAACAGATTCCGAGTAATTAATAAACTCTGTAGGTACGAATTTGTGAACGAACTATAGTTAACAAGTAGCATGTAACACTGTAACGTTCAAAGGGAGAGAAGTAGGCTCTCCCAGGCTAATCGTTGTACCCTAAAGAAAACAGTGACTACAACTTGTGAAGACGATGAGGGTTACTATGGGAAGATAATATCAGAGATTTGAAAACATCCATTCTCAAAACGACCAGCCATAAAAATGGGGTTGTTCAGGTGATCCTGAAGTTTACAGACAAGAAGAAAGGAGGAAAGAAAGGAGGGAAAGAAAGAAGGAATTAATTAAGGAAGAAAAGAACAGCGAAATAGATTAAATATTTTTGTTATGTCTTTAACTTTGAATAGGCGAACAGAGAGTACTGGAAGAAGCTCAAACGACTTGGGAGATTACAGTGAGAGAAAGAAAGAAGGAAGGAATTAAGGAAGAAAAGAACAGCGAAATAGATTAAATATTTTTGTTATGTTTTTAACTTTGAATAGGCGAACAGAGAGTACTGGAAGAAGCTCAAACAACTTGGGAGATTACAGTGAGAGAAAGAAAGATGGAAGGTAGTAACAACTTAGCTATAAAAAAGTGTCTCTCTAAGCACTCTCTGTAAGCCATGTAACGACTCCCTATGTATTAATCAAGGTAATAATATCAAGGAAAAAACACTGGTATCCCTAATTACCAAGTAAATTTGTTAAATAACTATATAGAGTTACAAACCTTTCACAACCAATTAACCACACATTTCACATGCTATATGAATGTATTTACCTTTAAACACACAAATCCAAAACACAATCCAGACAATAAAGACGTTAAATTAAATCCGTGCAAATATCCATTCGCGCACAGAGCGTGTCCTCATACGACTGACACTTTCAGATATATACAATTAGATAAAAAGATGTAGAAGAAAAAAAGACATTTAAAATTATGCATATTGATTTTCAGTTAGCATGGCTGTTGCAGAATTCTTTGTCCCTCCGTCCCCCCTTGTCATTCGATCAGCAATCTCGTCATTGTTTCTGTGGTAGACCTAATGTGACTTTCGAGCGAGCTGTGGCGTCATTGCTCACGTTGCCACGGGAGAAAGGAATGCATGAAACTCTCCGTGCCCAGTACTCTATGCTGCAAAAAAAATTCGGGTGTATATTTTCATAGAGCACCGGGCATTTAATACAGGGGTTTTCAAACTATTGGAGAAGAGACATCCCATTTTATAATGAGAAAACGACGGAGTTAAGGGAGGGAGTGAGAGTAAATATATTTTCATGCAGAAAAAGCTAAACCAGGATAAGCAAAGATCTTTTTAAAAAAAAAATGAAAAGAGAGATCTACTAAACGCAATTCAAACAAGACAAATGAGATTTTGGGGGCATGTTAAAAGACACAGCAGCCTGTTAAAAGTAATCTTGGAAAGGATAATACAAGGTAAAAGAGGTAAAGGCAGACCAAAACTAACATGGACGAGTAACATCAAAGGATGGTCAAGCCAGCCTATGACAAATTGCTCCATCAAAGCAAGAGACAGAGTGGAATGGCGCTCCATGCTAGTCAACCTTCGACGCGGAGACGGCACTCAATGAATGAAACAAAGATAGGTCATATAATGTTTATTACAATAAGAAAAGTAAGAATCCAATTATCCCGTATCAGTGAAAATCATAGATCAAGAGGGAGACATCAAGAAATTTATTTCAGAAAAACAAAGGCAACAATGACTTTCAAAATCCTTGATAAAATATGAAAATCAAATTTACTTAACACAAGAACAAATCTCAGAATCTTCAAATCAAATGTGTTATACACGCTAACCTGTGCATGGGAGAGCTTGAAAACAACTAACGAAATAGAAAATAAATGAGATGCATTTGAATGGAAATGTCTTAGTAAAACATTTCGTATTCTATTCTACCTATTGACCTTTCTAGCCGTAGCAGGCCCATAGAGCGTAGACTCAGATACCCCTTCTCTAAAATTATATTATAGCAGTCTTCAATTCTTTTAAAGATCTTTTATCAAATCTCGCCATTTGTCTCTGTTCTGTGCAAGCAGCTCAATCTCATTGAGGGAGCCGTTTCCTGCTACTCTTGCTTCTCTCATCAATGTTCTTCTCAGTGCCTCTCTGGGTCTTCCTCTTTTTCTCTTACCTGTTGTTTCCCACATGAGGGCTTGCTTTGCTATTCGGTTATTATCTCTCCTTATCACATGTCCAACATATGAACATCGTCTTTTCTTGATTACTGAAGATATTAGTGGTTGATAGGAGATTTCTCTAATTTTCTCGTTTGTTTTGAATTCGTTCCACGCTATATATATTTCGTATACCACGGAATGAATTCAAGACACTAACCATCATACAGTGCAAGACAGACAGAGACACACACGGGATGATAATATCACGAGATGAAAACGTTTCGAATTTCGCATAACAACGAGAGACAGGTAACTGGAAGGGAATCGTTTACTCCGTTGATTTTGCTCAAACATGGCAGAAAAGGGCCAGATGCAGACGAAACTGGGATGACAATATCAAGAGTTAGATTGGAGGAATCTATAATATCATGTATTAACACATGAAAGAAAAGACAGAAACAAACCACGCATCGAGACTGGTAGGTTATGTGACGTAGTTAACATTGTGGGTTAGCATGACACCAGTGTCATCTATCATTCCTGACTCCAGCTTCCGGTTGTGTAGACTAAACGATCAGAATCGAAGTCGATAGAGTAATAGACCCACCGTTGCGGTATTGCCGTTCTGTGCCCTGCTATCTATGCCCATGCTATCATTATAACATGATAAAATGTAAAGTCAACGCTTCGTGCCTAACCTTTGATGCGGGGAGGCAGACGCATGATGATGCTCCAAGGAATCTTCAACAGAGATGAACCGACTATCCATCCATCCATCCATCCATCCATCCATCCATCCATCCATCCATCCATCCCTCCCTCCATCCATCCATCCATCCATCCATCCATCCATCCATCCATCCATCCATCCATCCATCCATCCATCCATCTATCCATCCATCCATCCATCCATCCATATATCCCGCTGTCCGTCTGTCTGTCTGTCTATCTATCTGTCTATCTATCTATCGATCATTCGAGCTGTGGCCGGCCCGTAGGGCATAGACTTAGATACTCTATCTCTTTTCTAAATTTTCTTTCTAGCAATCTCAATCCATGCAAAGATATTTAATTAAACTCGCGATTTGTCTCTGTTCAGTGCAAGCAACTCGATCTCATTGAGGGAGCTGATTCCTGTTGATCTTGTCTCTCTGCTCAATGTTCTTCTCAATGTCTCTCTTCGTCGTTCTCTTTTCCTCCTACTTGTAGTTTCCCACATGAGGCCTTGCCGACTTTAGCACCCGTTTAATCGGAACTATTTTCTCAGCTATTCGTTTTTTTTTTTGCTTAACTTTCCATGAGAGCATCATTTCATTGCAGTAATAGCTGCCTCTCTTAGAGAAAACAGTCTTACCAAACTATTGAGTCTTTCTTTCCTTAGTTTATGTCAAATTTAATTTCTTGTACGTGAATTGTCAAACATATTTAACATATCCCTGACATCATTCCCCAAATGAAACTTTTGGTTTCCTTGATAGATCTATGTACACTATTCCACGAGGGTTTCTGTTTTTTTATTATTTTTTTTGGGTGTTCACCAGCTTTCACCTATGGCGTAGTCCCTAGAAACTAAGAACTGAATTTTGCGCGTTAATCCATTTTTCCCTAGCAGCACGTGTGCACAGGGGTCCCTCGCCGTACAGGCAGGTAACTCCGTCTTCGGAGGTACTCATATTCTTTTCGTCGATGAGTAACTGACGTTTCAAACCGGGTCTCCCTGCTGAAACCAGGGGTGGTTGCCGCAGAGAGAAATTATAAATAAAAATCCCAATAGGCTCAGTCGGGATTTGAACTCACAACCTCTCTGTCTCAAAGCCGGTGTCTTACCTTGAGACCTACCAGTCACTGGGGCTTCTGTTCAAATGTTCATGTGTCGAACATGTTTTTTTTTTACTTTGCTGCTAAGGTTCTGCTGAAAAGGGCTGTATGACAAATTTAAAAAAAAAGAGAAAAAAGTGGTATGCTAACAGCTTTACGTAGGTGGGAAACAAAACAAAAGTCGAACGACGTTTCGGCCAAGTAGGCCTTCAGCTGGAACAATGAACAGCAATAGAAAAATATGTAAAGATATACACAGAAATGTAATTACATGCCCATAATAAAATGTTAGGTACTCAAGGAAGGGAAAAAAAGTCACTTTCCTGTGGTCCAAAGCTTGGTAAGCCATGAATGAACTAAAATTGGTGGGCACCTGAAGGCCTAAGTGGCCGAAACGTCGTTCGACTTTTGTTTTGTTTCTGACATACGTAAAGCTGTTATCAAACCACTTTTTTCTCTTTTTAAAAAAATGGCCATTATTATTATCAGCTTTGTAGCAGCTTCGCATCTCTATGCGTCTTGATGCCTTTACTACTGAAAAGGGCTGTACCAGCGGATAAACAGTGGATTTAGGAATTTCAAATCAAATATAAAAGGTAGAAAGTGGGATAAGAAAGTCTGCATGCTATTTTCTGTCCATCGTGGTGTCTATTGTTAGTCTTACCTAAAAGCTGAATCACTGAGAGTGTCTATTTTCTACAAATTCTTAAGTTTATACATAAAAACAATACACAATAATTGTATGACAAAGGCGACTAGAGTAGTTTGTCCATTAAAAAATGAGTTCTGTTTGGTGTAGGAGTTTCCACGGCAATTTATTTATGTGACTAAAACACCCGCCCTTTCATGACGTCATTGAAGGGAAAACATTTACAAATGTCAATCGGGAACGTCTCCGATTGGTCGAAACGTGAAAAAAAAGGGTCGCATTGTGGCTTTACTTGGGAATAATGAGACAACTCAAAGTGGCATTTCGGTATATTTATTCTAATGAGCTGGTGGAAAGAGAAAAGAAGAAAATCGATTTTATATCTCTCTAATTGTGGTTAAAATTGTTGCTTGTTTACATGATTGCACAAATGACATAACGTAAAATTATTGAACACGAATGTGCCAATTTGTAGACAGGCAAATTATTGTAATAGAAAATAAGGGAGAGAATTAATTTAGATGATTGTGCAAAGGGAAGCAACAAATCATGTTAGTGGATGTGGGGATAACTCTACCTCATTGTAACATGTAGTGAAACCAGTCTAGACATTTAAAAATGAATTTTTTTTTAGATAAGGAGTTTTTTTTAGAAAGGAGTTTTTAGAAAGGAGTTTTTAGAATGATATATTTTTAGAAAGGAGTTTCTAGAAATGAGTTTTTAGAATGATATATTTTTAGAAAGGAGTTTTTAGAATTATATATTTTTAGAAAGGAGTTTTAGAAATGCGTTTTTAGAATGATATATTTTTAGAAAGGAGTTTTTAGAATGATATATTTTTAGAAAGGAGTGTTTAGAAAGGAGTTTTTAGAATTATATATTTTTATAAAGGAGTTTTTAGAATGAAATATTTTTAGAAAGGAGTTTTTAGAAAGGAGTTTTTAGAATGATATATTTTTAGAAAGGAGTTTTTAGAATGATATATTTTTAGAAAGAAGTTTTTAGAAATGAGTTTTTAGAATGATATATTTTTAGAAAGGAGTTATTAGAATGATATATTTTTAGAAAGGAGTTTTTAGAAATGAGTTTTTAGAATGATATATTTTTAGAAAGGAGTTTTTAGAATGATATATTTTTAGAAAGGAGTGTTTAGAAAGGAGTTTTTAGAATGATATATTTTTAGAAAGGAGTTTTTAGAATGAAATATTTTTAGAAAGGAGTTTTTAGAAGGAGTTTTTAGAATGATATATTTTTAGAAATGAGTTTTTAGGATGATATATTTTTAGAAAGGAGTTTTTAGAATGATATATTTTTAGAAAGGAGTTTTTAGAAAGGAGTTTTTAGAATGATATATTTTTAGAAAGGAGTTTTTAGAATGAAATATTTTTAGAAAGGAGTTTTTAGAATGAAATATTTTTAGAAAGGAGTTTTTAGAATGATATATTTTTAGAAAGGAGTTTTTAGAATGATATATTTTTAGAAAGGAGTAACACATCTTGAGCAAAAATAAAAAAAATTGCTAAAAATAGAAAAGATATCAAGGATATGTTTATCTTCCGTTACAAGAAGAGTTACGAGTATCATTAGATAATTTTAGTTCTTAAAAATATCAATGCATGAAGATCATTTGTCATAAGCATTCATTATCATTGGGTGCCGTCTCCACATCGAAGGTTAGCTACCATATAGCGCCATTTTACTTTGATTCGTGTCTTGATAGTGCATGTTATCACATGTCCACCCTTTGATGTTATCAGTCAATTTTAGACTTGGTCTGCCTCTGCCTGGTCTACGTATACCTTCCCTTACATGTTGACACCAGAAGGCAAGTGTGTCTCTTCACATGTACCAACAGTTTCAGTTGTCATTTTTTCATGTTCAGCTGCTTCACAACTTCTTTGCTTGTCTTCTTTTCCTTACACCCAATTCTCTCCATTTTCCTGTAGATCCCCATTTCAAAAGGTTCAATTTTCTTATTTAATGTCCATGTTTCTGCACCATACAAGAATGTTGGGTAAATATAACATTTTACAATTAGTAATTTTAGTTCTTTCTTTTAGTGGATAAAATCGATACAGCGAAGACGATGGCGCTGGATAGGACACACACTGCGGAATCCAACATGGTAGTATTAAACAACAGGCCCTTTTTTGGAATCCCCAGGAGAAAAGACAAAGAGGAAGACCAAAGAATTCTTGAAGAAGACAGATAGAAGCAGAGATGAAGATGATGGGGAAGACATGGAATGATCTTAAAAGAATGGCAAGAAACAAAACGACTTGGTAAGTGTTTGTTGAAGACCTATGCTCCACAGGGAGCTGAAAGGTAGAAGAAGAAGAATTTTAGTTCTGACGTTATCTACTTTGATTCGCTTATATTTTTCACGCTGCTAAATGTGCTTTTTGCCTTTCCTATTCTTCTGTTTATGTTTGTCTTACTTGTGTCATCAAATGTTTAATAAGGAGGCAAAGTCGCCTCCCAGCAGCAGAGCAAGAAGCTACCCACAGCTGATGGCCTGCGAGAGGATCGGTGATACAGAGCTACTCCAGCTCTCCGTGGTGCCTCCAGTAACAGACTAACCTGTCTAGTCTGGACAAAACGAGAAGGGATCGAAGAAGGAAGACAACTTGGTGCTTAAAAATAACATGCTGAAGTCGGATGTGTTGGGCCGAAAGGCGCAAATGTCACAGTTTTACTGCAAACCATAACACAACGCAGACACGCCCATTGTCAAAAATTATCATTAACAAAATTATCATTAACAAAATTATCATTAACAGAATTATCATTAACAAAATTATCATTCAGAATTATCATTAACAGAATTATCATTAACAAAATTATCATTAACAAATAATCATTAACAGAATTATCATTAACAAAATTATCATTAACAGAATTATCATTAACAAAATTATCATTAACAAAATTATCATTAACAAATAATCATTAACAAAATTATCATTAACAGAATTATCATTAACAGATTTTGCATAATTAGCATTAACAAAAGCTTCTCGAACGCGGAGAGAGAGGGGGAAATGAACAAATATATAAAAGAAAATAAATAGAAAAAACGGCATGGTTAAAGTAAAGTAAAGAGACCCCGTCACGCCAAGTGACGTATAGGTAATGTGGTGTTAGTGACCATCATTTTTATAGTCCTTCGACACATGATTTTTATAGAATTCAGCATATAATTTTTACAGATTCGGTATATAATTTTTACAGACCTTCGGCACATAACTTTTAAAGATCTTCGGCACATAATTTTTACAGATTAGGTATATAAATTTTACAGACCTTCGGCACATAATTTTTACAGATTCGGTATATAAATTTTACAGACCTTCGGCACATAATTTTTACAGATTCGGTATAAGATTTTTAAAGACCTTCGGTATATAAATTTTACAGACCTTCGGCACATAATTTTTAAAGACCTTCGGCACATAATTTGTGAGGTAATGTGGTCGATACTACTGGTACGGTTAAAGCTTTATGTAATAAGTGGACGATATGAATTTGAACAACGTTTCGGCTCAAAAGGTCTTCAGCAAGAACAAACATGCAACACAAACACACATATATGTATTTAAAATGAAGAAAATAATAATAATATATTTAAAAAATAATTTTACAAAATTAAAATATGAAACAATAAAATTATTGTTATTTTTTAAAAATTAAATAACATATATTGTGATATAGAACACAGTGCAACGTATTAACGGGTGTTCGGTCAGAGTGGATCTGGCAGACTCTAAATGTGACGTTCTGTCTGTGGGGGCGATCAACACACTTAGCCTGACAGCTGATTTCATGTGAGAGTCTGGAATCCTACTCTGATTGAGTCCTGATCGCAGACAGAGAGAGAGAGAGAAAGAGAGGGCGAGAGAGATCTTGTGATATTTTTGTATATAACAAGCCAGTATCTTGTGTCAACAGCCATTCAGTACAGAAAATGATTTTAATTTCAAGTCAAATATAAAAAGTAGAAAGTCGGATAAGAAAGTAGATCATAAAATCAATATCAAAACATCCTATTCTGCATCGTTAAGTTCTAGTATTTGACAGACGCTGTAATAATAACGAACAGAAAGAATCGTTAAGATCTAGTATTGACAGACGCTGTAATAATAACAAACAGAAAGAATCGTTAAGATCTAGTATTGACAGACGCTGTAATAATAACAAACAGAAAGAATCGTTAAGATCTAGTATTGACAGGCGCTGTAAGTATAACAAACAGAAAGAATCGTTAAATTCTAGTATTGACAGACACTGTAATAATAACAAACAGAAAGAATCGTTAAGATCTAGTATTGACAGACGCTGTAAGAATAACAAACAGAAAGAATCGTTAAGTTATAGTATTGACAGACGCTGTAATAATAACAAACAGAAAGAATCGTTAAGATCTAGTATTGACAGACGCTGTAATAATAACAAACAGAAAGAATCGTTAAGATCTAGTATTGACAGGCACTGTAAGTAAAACAAACAGAAAGAATCGTTAAATTCTAGTATTGACAGACACTGTAATAATAACAAACAGAAAGAATCGTTAAGATCTAGTATTGACAGACGCTGTAAGAATAACAATCAGAAAGAATCGTTAAGTTCTAGTATTGACAGACGCTGTAATAATAACAAACAGAAAGAATCGTTAAGATCTAGTATTAACAGACGCTGTAATAATAACAAACAGAAAGAATCGTTAAGATCTAGTATTGACAGACGCTGTAATAATAACAAACAGTAAGAATCGTTAAGATCTAGTATTGACAGACGCTGTAATAATAACAAACAGAAAGAATCGTTAAGATCTAGTATTGACAGACGCTGTAATAATAACAAACAGAAAGAATCGTTAAGATCTAGTATTGACAGACGCTGTAATAATAACAAACAGAAAGAATCGTTAAGATCTAGTATTGACAGGCGCTGTAAGTATAACAAACAGAAAGAATCGTTAAATTCTAGTATTGACAGACACTGTAATAATAACAAACAGAAAGAATCGTTAAGATCTAGTATTGACAGACGCTGTAAGAATAACAATCAGAAAGAATCGTTAAGTTCTAGTATTGACAGACGCTGTAATAATAACAAACAGAAAGAATCGTTAAGATCTAGTATTGACAGACGCTGTAATAATAACAAACAGAAAGAATCGTTAAGTTCTAGTATTGACAGACGCTGTAATAATAACAAACAGAAAGAATGGTTAAGATCTAGTATTGACAGACGCTGTAATAAAAACAAACAGAAAGAATCGTTAAGTTCTAGTATTGACAGACGCTGTAATAATAACAAACAGAAAGAATCGTTAAGTTCTAGTATTGACAGACGCTGTAATAATAACAAACAGAAAGAATCGTTAAGATCTAGTATTGACAGACGCTGTAATAATAACAAACAGAAAGAATAGTTAAGTTCTAGTATTGACAGACGCTGTAATAATAACAAACAGAAAGAATCGTTAAGTTCTAGTATTGACAGACGCTGTAATAATAACAAACAGAAAGAATCGTTAAGATCTAGTTTTGACAGACGCTGTAATAATAACAAACAGAAAGAATCGTTAAGACCTAGTATTGACAGACGCTGTAAGAATAACAAACAGAAAGAATCGTTAAGTTCTAATATTGACAGACGCTGTAATAATAACAAACAGAAAGAATCGTTAAGTTCTAGTATTGACAGACGCTGTAATAATAACAAACAGAAAGAATCGTTAAGATCTAGTATTAACAGACGCTGTAATAATAACAAACAGAAAGAATCGTTAAGTTCTTGCATTGACAGACGCTGTAATAATAACAAACAGAAAGAATCGTTAAGTTCTAGTATTGACAGACGCTGTAATAATAACAAACAGAAAGAATCGTTACGTTCTAGTATTGACAGACGCTGTAATAATAACAAACAGAAAGAATCGTTAAGATCTAGTATTAACAGACGCTGTAATAATAACAAACAGAAAGAATCGTTAAGTTCTAGTATTGACAGACGCTGTAATAATAACAAACAGAAAGAATCGTTAAGTTCTTGTATTGACAGACGCTGTAATAATAACAAACAGAAAGAATCGTTAAGTTCTAGTATTGACAGACGCTGTAATAATAACAAACAGAAAGAATCGTTAAGTTATAGTATTGACAGACGCTGTAATAATAACAAACAGAAAGAATCGCTAAGATCTAGTATTGACAGACGCTGTAATAATAACAAACAGAAAGAATCGTTAAGATCTAGTTTTGACAGACGCTGTAAGAATAACAAACAGAAAGAATCGTTAAGTTCTAGTATTGACAGACGCTGTAATAATAACAAACAGAAAGAATCGTTAAGATCTAGTATTGACAGACGCTGTAATAATAACAAACAGAAAGAATCGTTAAGATCTAGTATTGACAGACGCTGTAATAATAACAAACAGAAAGAATCGTTAAGATCTAGTATTGACAGACGCTGCAATAATAACAAACAGAAAGAATCGTTAAGATCTAGTATTGACAGACGCTGTAATAATAACAAACAGAAAGAATCGTTAAGTTCTAGTATTGACAGACGCTGTAATAATAACAAACAGAAAGAATCGTTAAGATCTAGTATTGACAGACGCTGTAATAATAACAAACAGAAAGAATCGTTAAGTTCTAGTATTGACAGACGCTGTAATAATAACAAACAGAAAGAATCGTTAAGTTCTAGTATTGACAGGCGCTGTAATAATAACAAACAGAAAGAATCGTTAAGATCTAGTATTGACAGACGCTGTAATAATAACAAACAGAAAGAACCGTTAAGTTCTAGTATTGACAGACGCTGTAATAATAACAAACAGAAAGAATCATTAAGATCTAGTATTGACAGACGCTGTAATAATAACAAACAGAACGAATCATTAAGATCTAGTATTGACAGACGCTGTAATAATAACAAACAGAAAGAATCGTTAAGTTCTAGTATTGACAGGCGCTGTAATAATAACAAACAGAAAGAATCGTTAAGATCTAGTATTGACAGACTCTGTAATAATAACAAACAGAAAGAATCGTTAAGATCTAGTATTGACAGACGCTGTAAGAATAACAAACAGAAAGAATCGTTAAGTTCTAATATCGACAGACGCTGTAATAATAAGAAACAGAAAGAATCGTTAAGATCTAGTATTGACAGACGCTGTAATAATAACAAACAGAAAGAATCGTTAAGTTCTAGTATTGACAGACGCTGTAATAATAACAAACAGAAAGAATGGTTAAGATCTAGTATTGACAGACGCTGTAATAATAAGAAACAGAAAGAATCGTTAAGTTCTAGTTTTGTCAGACGCTGTAATAATAACAAACAGAAAGAATCGTTAAGTTCTAGTATTGACAGACGCTGTAATAATAACAAACAGAAAGAATCGTTAAGTTCTAGTATTGACAGACGATGTAATAATAACAAACAGAACGAATCGTTAAGATCTAGTATTGACAGACGCTGTAATAATAACAAACAGAAAGAATCGTTAAGTTCTATTATTGACAGACGCTGTAATAATAACAAACAGAAAGAATCGTTACGTTCTAGTATTGACAGACGCTGTAATAATAACAAACAGAAAGAATCGTTAAGATCTAGTATTGACAGACGCTGTAATAATAACAAACAGAAAGAATCGTTAAGTTCTAGTATTGACAGACGCTGTAATAATAACAAACAGAAAGAATCGTTAAGTTCTAATATTGACAGACGCTGTAATAATAACAAACAGAAAGAATCGTTAAGTTCTAGTATTGACAGACGCTGTAATAATAACAAACAGAAAGAATAGTTAAGTTCTAGTATTGACAGACGCTGTAATAATAACAAACAGAAAGAATCGTTAAGATCTAGTATTGACAGACGCTGTAAGAATAACAAACAGAAAGAATCGTTAAGTTCTAGTATTGACAGACGCTGTAATAATAAAAAATGGAAAGATCGTTAAGATCTAGTATTGACAGACGCTGTAATAATAACAAACAGAAAGAATCGTTAAGTTCTAGTATTGACAGACGCTGTAATAATAACAAACAGAAAGAATCGTTAATTTCTAATATTGACAGACGCTGTAATAATAACAAACAGAAAGAATCGTTAAGTTCTAGTATTGACAGACGCTGTAATAATAACAAACAGAAAGAATCGTTAAGATCTAGTATTGACAGACGCTGTAATAATAACAAACAGAAAGAATCGTTAAGTTCTAGTATTGACAGACGCTGTAATAATAACAAACAGAAAGAATCGTTAAGTTCTAGTATTGACAGACGCTGTAATAATAACAAACAGAAAGAATCGTTAAGATCTATTATTGACAGACGCTGTAAGAATAGCAAACAGAAAGGATCGTTAAGTTCTAGTATTGACAGACGCTGTAATAATACCAAACAGAAAGAGTCGTTAAGATCTAGTGTTGACAGACGCTGTAAGAATAACAAACAGAAAGATTCGTTAAGTTCTAGTATTGACAGACGCTGTAATAATAACAAACAGAAAGAATCGTTAAGATCTAGTATTGACAGACGCTGCAATAATAACAAACAGAAAGAATCGTTAAGATCTAGTATTGACAGACGCTGTAATAATAACAAACAGAAAGAATCGTTAAGATCTAGTATTGACAGACGCTGTAATAATAACAAACAGAAAGAATCGTTAAGTTCTAGTTTTGTCAGACGCTGTAATAATAACAAACAGAAAGAATCGTTAAGTTCTAGTATTGACAGACGCTGTAATAATAACAAACAGAAAGAATCGTTAAGTTCTAGTATTGACAGACGCTGTAATAATAACAAACAGAACGAATCGTTAAGATCTAGTATTGACAGACGCTGTAATAATAGCAAACAGAAAGAATCGTTAAGTTCTAGTATTGACAGACGCTGTAATAATAACAAACAGAAAGAATCGTTACGTTCTAGTATTGACAGACGCTGTAATAATAACAAACAGAAAGAATCGTTAAGATCTAGTATTAACAGACGCTGTAATAATAACAAACAGAAAGAATCGTTAAGTTCTTGTATTGACAGACGCTGTAATAATAACAAACAGAAAGAATCGTTAAGTTCTAATATTGACAGACGCTGTAATAATAACAAACAGAAAGAATCGTTAAGTTCTAGTATTGACAGACGCTGTAATAATAACAAACAGAAAGAATAGTTAAGTTCTAGTATTGACAGACGCTGTAATAATAACAAACAGAAAGAATCGTTAAGATCTAGTATTGACAGACGCTGTAATAATAACAAACAGAAAGAATCGTTAAGATCTATTATTGACAGACGCTGTAATAATAACAAACAGAAAGAATCGTTAAGATCTAGTATTGACAGACGCTGTAATAATAACAAACAGAAAGAATCGTTAAGTCATTGCCCCGCCTCTGGGACCTAACCAGTGGACTCCTAGTACTGGAGAATAACGGCCACTTACCCAGTGCAGTTGCCACGAGGTGAGCAGGTAGGAATTTTTATTTCCCCTTCTCTCCCCCCCCCCCCCCCCAACCCCGCCCCCTCCCAAAAAATAAATATTTAAAATTAAAATAAAATAAAATAATAATAATAAAAACCTTTGAGCCAACATCCGAACCCGCCTGTTGCTGGATTAGAGTAGGGCGAGTCGATTGTAAATATCCTAATGGACATTCCACCCATCATACACTCAGCAATATACGCAGATGATTTGGCGTTATGGGCTCGCGAGGAAAGTATGTCGGTGGCTGAACCCTGGATGCAAGATGCTCTAGGTTAACTTGAAAAATAGACGAACACCTGGTTCTTACCAATCAACGAAAAAAAACTACATATACAATTTTCAGCCTATCAAGAAACACACTCTCTGCAAACTTGAAGATAAAAGACCATACACTCCCTATTGACCAAAACACAACATATCTTGGTGTCACCATGAATCGCAGAATAACTTGGAAAAATCAGATAGATAGAGCAAGGAATAAAGCCAGAAAGCGAACAAATATTATGAAGGAATTGGTAGGAACGGACTGGAGGACAGACAGCAAAATTTTGAAAAGACTATATGTAGGAAGAGTCAGACCAGTTCTAGAGTATGGAACTGACCAGTTCTAGAGTATGGAACCTGTGCTATGAATTTCTAATCACACCTTAGCAAAATTAACAGAACACAGAACCAAGCTGCCCGTATCATCACTGGTGCTATGAAATCTACACCTATCAAGACTCTAGAAACAGTAAGAGGTTTACAACCCTTAGATGACAGACGGGTCACTAAAGTATTGCAACAAGCAGAGAAATATAGAAGGCTCCTTAGATGACAGACGGGTCACTAAAGTATTGCAACAAGCGGAGAAATATAGAAGGCTCCTTAGATGACAGACGGGTCACTAAAGTATTGCAACAAGCGGAGAAATATAGAAGGTTCCTTAGATGACAGACGGGTCACTAAAGTATTGCAACAAGCAGAGAAATATAGAAGGCGCCTTAGATGACAGACGGGTCACTAAAGTATTGCAACAAGCGGAGAAATATAGAAGGCTCCTTAGATGACAGACGGGTCACTAAAGTATTGCAACAAGTGGAGAAATATAGAAGACTCCTTAGATGACAGACGGGTCACTAAAGTATTGCAACAAGTGGAGAAATATAGAAGACTCCTTAGATGACAGACGGGTCACTAAAGTATTGCAACAAGCAGAGAAATATAGAAGGCGCCTTAGATGACAGACGGGTCACTAAAGTATTGCAACAAGCAGAGAAATATAGAAGGCGCCTTAGATGACAGACGGGTCACTAAAGTATTGCAACAAGCAGAGAAATATAGAAGGCGCCTTAGATGACAGACGGGTCACTAAAGTATTGCAACAAGCAGAGAAATATAGAAGGCTCCTTAGATGACAGACGGGTCACTAAAGTATTGCAACAAGCAGAGAAATATAGAAGGCTCCTTAGATGACAGACGGGTCACTAAAGTATTGCAACAAGCAGAGAAATATAGAAGGCGCCTTAGATGACAGACGGGTCACTAAAGTATTGCAACAAGCAGAGAAATATAGAAGGCTCCTTAGATGACAGACGGGTCACTAAAGTATTGCAACAAGCGTAGAAATATAGAAGGCTCCTTAGCCACCCCATGCACCAAAGAATAACTGGTTCCGGAATTGTACGACTAAAGAGGAGCAACTCCGCTGCAATTGCCAATGAACTAACTACTGGAGACCCAGTACTTTCCCAAACAATATCGAAACCCTTGGGCCCATCTGATATGTCTCCTCATGGAAAGCATAAAATACCAGAACTTAAGGAAAATATAGCAGGAATCATGAAAAAAGGCACCCAATCAGACACAGAAAGAAAACACGTAGCAGAAAAACACATAAACGACACCTACCCACAGGACTCTTAGTCCCACATATACACATATGGCTTTGCTACAAATGCCACCAGAAATGGGGGGGGGGGGAGGAGTGTGTTCTTGATGCTGAATAACCAGGACGAGATCACCAAGTCAATAGCTACTGGGAAATTCTCAAACAACTTTAAAGCAGAAACTGAGACCCTCAGAGATGCTGCAACACCGGTTACTCAACTCAAAAATAACATGCACAATAAATTGGGGATTCTGACTGATGCACTGTCAGTATTATCAGCTCTAAAAAGCCCTAAGAACAATGAACTAGATGACTTGAGAACAACCCTGGACCAACTATGCAATAACTTCCAGAGAGTAGTCATTCAGTGGATACCATCACACTGTAATATACACGGAAACGAACGCGCAGACAAATTAGCTAAAGAGGGAGGGAGATTACCTCAAGAGAAACATCCGCTCAGTTATGATGGAGCCAAATCCATCCTCAAGGGTCAGTATAATAAAAAATGGAAACGAGAACACCAAAAGCATAACGAGAGTGACGGATACCACCAACTGTCAAGGAGGGATCAAGTCATCATACTTCGCCTACACACAGGCCACAATAGAATGAGAAATCACATGTTCACCAAATTCAAAATAGGTACAACCAGCTTATGCCACTGTACACTGGACAATATGACTACAAAACATGTTCTACAGGATTGCCCCAGTACACAGACCTGGGATGAGCAATGTGGTCCAAGCACACCTCCCTGGAAGAGAAACTATAAGGGGCAATCGAATCACTTAAATAGACAGCTGACTTCATGAGAGAGTCTGGAATCCTACTCTGATTGAGTCTTGATCGCAGAGAGAGAGAGAGAGAGAGAGAGAGAGAGAGAGAGAGGGCGGGGGGGGGAGAGAATTGTAAATATTGACAATGACATTCTTGTACACATAATATACACTATTGCTTCCAGCAGACATGACTTTCATAAATGTAAACGTTTACCACTTCACTTCTCCTCGAATATCTTCATTTCACAATATTGACCTTTCGATAAAGAGAACAAAATAATTGTTACTTTAAAAATAAATAAAGATTTTTGAGAAAAAAGCTCTCTTTATGGATATAAATGAAATGTCGATAGACAAACAATTCACTTCGAGATATACGTCTTTTTTCTATTTGGAAGTTCACTTCATACAGCAGACATTGTCTAGAATAAGATATACGTCTTTTTTCTATTTGGAAGTTCACTTCATACAGCAGACATTGTCTAGAATAAGAATAAGATATACGTCTTTTTTCTATTTGGAAGTTCACTTCATACAGCAGACATTGTCTAGAATAAGATATACGTCTTTTTTCTATTTGGAAGTTCACTTCATACAGCAGACATTGTCTAGAATAAGAATAAGATATACGTCTTTTTTCTATTTGGAAGTTCACTTCATACAGCAGACGTTGTCTAGAATAAGATATACGTCTTTTTTCTATTTGGAAGTTCACTTCATACAGCAGACATTGTCTAGAATAAGAATAAGATATACGTCTTTTTTCTATTTGGAAGTTCACTTCATACAGCAGACATTGTCTAGAATAAGAATAAGATATACGTCTTTTTTCTATTTGGAAGTTCACTTCATACAGCAGACATTGTCTAGAATAAGAATAAGAAATACGTCTTTTTTCTATTTGGAAGTTCACTTCATACAGCAGACATTGTCTAGAATAAGAATAAGATATACGTCTTTTTTCTATTTGGAAGTTCACTTCATACAGCAGACATTGTCTAGAATAAGAATAAGATATACGTCTTTTTCTATTTGGAAGTTCACTTCATACAGCAGACATTGTCTAGAATAAGATTAAGATATACGTCTTTTTTTCTATTTGGAAGTTCACTTCATACAGCAGACATTGTCTAGAATAAGAATAAGATATACGTCTTTTTTCTATTTGGAAGTGCACTTCATACAGCAGACATTGTCTAGAATAAGAATAAGATATACGTCTTCTTTCTATTTGGAAGTTCACTTCATACAGCAGACATTGTCTAGAATAAGAATAAGATATACGTCTTTTTTCTATTTGGAAGTTCACTTCATACAGCAGACATTGTCTAGAATAAGAATAAGATATACGTCTTTTTTTCTATTTGGAAGTTCACTTCATACAGCAGACATTGTCTAGAATAAGAATAAGAAATACGTCTTTTTTCTATTTGGAAGTTCACTTCATACAGCAGACATTGTCTAGAATAAGAATAAGATATACGTCTTTTTTCTATTTGGAAGTTCACTTCATACAGCAGACATTGTCTAGAATAAGAATAAGATATACGTCTTTTTTCTATTTGGAAGTTCACTTCATACAGCAGACATTGTCTAGAATAAGAATAAGATATACGTCTTTTTTCTATTTGGAAGTTCACTTCATACAGCAGACATTGTCTAGAATAAGAATAAGATATACGTCTTTTTTTCTATTTGGAAGTTCATTTCATACAGCAGACATTGTCTAGAATAAGAATAAGATATACGTCTTTTTTCTATTTGGAAGTTCACTTCATACAGCAGACATTGTCTAGAATAAGAATAAGATATACGTCTTTTTTCTATTTGGAAGTTCACTTCATACAGCAGATATTGTCTAGAATAAGAATAAGATATACGTCTTTTTTTCTATTTGGAAGTTCACTTCATACAGCAGACATTGTCTAGAATAAGAATAAGATATACGTCTTTTTTCTATTTGGAAGTGCACTTCATACAGCAGACATTGTCTAGAATAAGAATAAGATATACATCTTTTTTCTATTTGGAAGTGCACTTCATACAGCAGACATTGTCTAGAATAAGAATAAGATATACGTCTTTTTTCTATTTTGAAGTTCACTTCATACAGCAGACATTGTCTAGGATAAGAATAAGATATACGTCTTTTTTCTATTTGGAAGTTCACTTCATACAGCAGACATTGTCTAGAATAAGAATAAGATATACGTCTTTTTTCTATTTGGAAGTTTACTTCATACAGCAGACATTGTCTAGATTAAGAATAAGATATACGTCTTTTTTCTATTTGGAAGTTCACTTCATACAGCAGACATTGTCTAGAATAAGAATAAGATATACGTCTTTTTTCTGTTTGGAAGTTCACTTCATACAGCAGATATTGTCTAGAATAAGAATAAGATATACGTCTTTTTTCTATTTGGAAGTTCACTTCATACAGCAGACATTGTCTAGAATAAGACTAAGATATACGTCTTTTTTCTATTTGGAAGTGCACTTTATACAGCAGACATTGTCTAGAATAAGAATAAGATATACGTCTTTTTTCTATTTGGAAGTTCACTTCATACGGCAGTCATTGTCTAGAATAAGATATACGTCTTTTTTTCTATTTGGAAGTTCACTTCATACAGCAGATATTGTCTAGAATAAGAATAAGATATACGTCTTTTTTCTATTTGGAAGTTCACTTCATACAGCAGACATTGTCTAGAATAAGAATAAGATATACGTCTTTTTTCTATTTGGAAGTTCACTTCATACAGCAGACAATGTCTAGAATAAGAATAAGATATACGTCTTTTTTTCTATTTGGAAGTTCACTTCATACAGCAGACATTGTCTAGAATAAGAATAAAATATACGTCTTTTTTCTATTTGGAAGTTCACTTCATACAGCAGACATTGTCTAGAATAAGACTAAGATATACGTCTTTTTTCTATTTGGAAGTTCACTTCATACAGCAGACATTGTCTAGAATAAGAATAAGAAATACGTCTTTTTTTCTATTTGGAAGTTCACTTCATACAGCAGACATTGTCTACAATAAGATATACGTCTTTTTTTCTATTTGGAAGTTCACTTCATACAGCAGACATTGTCTAGAATAAGAATAATATATACGTCTTTTTTCTATTTGGAAGTTCACTTCATACAGCAGACATTGTCTAGAATAAGAATAAGATATACGTCTTTTTTTCTATTTGGAAGTTCACTTCATACAGCAGACATTGTCTAGAATAAGAATAAGATATACGTCTTTTTTTCTATTTGGAAGTTCACTTCATACAGCAGACATTGTCTAGAATAAGAATAAGATATACGTCTTTTTTCTATTTGGAAGTGCACTTCATACAGCAGACATTGTCTAGAATAAGAATAAGATATACGTCTTTTTTCTATTTGGAAGTTCACTTCATACAGCAGACATTGTCTAGAATAAGAATAAGATATAAGAACGTTATCAACAAAATAGAATCACATCAGCACAGCTATAAAAGAACATTTATTACTAACGAAAACAATGATATTCCTTTTATCACATACTTAATATGAAAAATATATGATATACCCAAGCAATTATATAATTGATATCTTTAATGGTCTCCTTTGGGTTGTCGGATCTGGAATAATGTGATAGCTTATAATTCTGTGGAAAAGATGCGTGTCTGTAAAGATTTCATTTGTTTCACCTGAAAAAAATACACCATTAATCATCTAATTTGTAAGCGCTATCAAATGAATCACCTTCGCTTTCGTTTTCTTTTTCTTCATCGTTATATTGGTGTTAAATGTAGTACTCATCGATTCGTACGTTAGCAGTATACATTGTTATTGTTTTGTTTGTTTTTATATTAGCAGTATACTTCGTTGTTGTCTATAGATTCTTACATCAGCAAAACACTTCGTTGTTGTCTATAGATTCTTACATCAGCAAAACACTTCGTTGTTGTCTATAGATTCTTACATCAGCAAAACACTCTGTTGTAGTCTATAGATTCTTACATCAGCAAAACACTTCGTTGTTGTCTATAGATTCTTACATCACAAAACACTCTGTTGTAGTCTATAGATTCTTACATCAGCAAAACACTTCGTTGTTGTCTATAGATTCTTACATCAGCAAAACACTTCGTTGTTGTCTATAGATTCTTACATCAGCAAAACACTTCGTTGTTGTCTATAGATTCTTACATCAGCAAAACACTTCGTTATTGTCTATAGATTTTTACATCAGCAAAACACTTCGTTGTTGCCTATAGATTCTTACATCAGCAAAACACTTCCTTATTGTCTATAGATTCTTACATCAGCAAAACACTTCGTTGTTGTCTATAGATTCTTACATCAGCAAAACACTTCGTTGTTGTCTATAGATTCTTACATCAGCAAAACACTTCGTTGTTGTCTATAGATTCATACATCAGCAAAACACTTCGTTGTTGTCTATAGATTCTTACATCAGCAAAACATTTCGTTGTTGTCTATAGATTCTTACATCAGCAAAACACTTCGTTGTTGTCTATAGATTCTTACATCAGCAAAACACTTCGTTATAGTCTATAGGTTCTTACATCAGCAAAACACTTCGTTGTTGTCTATAGATTCTTACATCAGCAGAACACTTCGTTATTGTCTATAGTCTCTTACATCAGCAAAACACTTCGTTGTTGTCTATAGATTCTTACATCAGCAAAACACTTCGTTATAGTCTATAGTCTCTTACATCAGCAAAACACTTCGTTATAGTCTATAGATTCTTACATCAGCAAAACACTTCGTTATAGTCTATAGTCTCTTACATCAGCAAAACACTTCGTTATAGTCTATAGGTTCTTACATCAGCAAAACACTTCGTTGTTGTCTATAGATTCTTACATCAGCAAAACACTTCGTTATAGTCTATAGTCTCTTACATCAGCAAAACACTTCGTTATAGTCTATAGTCTCTTACATCAGCAAAACACTTCGTTATAGTCTATAGGTTCTTACATCAGCAAAACACTTCGTTGTTGTCTATAGATTCTTACATCGGCAAAACACTTCGTTATAGTCTATAGTCTCTTACATCAGCAAAACACTTCGTTGTTGTCTATAGATTCTTACATCAGCAAAACATTTCGTTGTTGTCTATAGATTCTTACATCAGCAAAACATTTCGTTGTTGTCTATAGATTCTTACATCAGCAAAACACTTCGTTGTTGTCTATAGATTCTTACATCAGCAAAACACTTCGTTATTGTCTATAGATTCTTACATTAGCAAAACACTTCGTTATAGTCTATAGGTTCTTACATCAGCAAAACACTTCGTTGTTGTCTATAGATTCTTACATCAGCAAAACACTTCGTTATAGTCTATAGTCTCTTACATCAGCAAAACACTTCGTTATAGTCTATAGATTCTTACATCAGCAAAACACTTCGTTATAGTCTATAGATTCTTACATCAGCAAAACACTTCGTTGTTGTCTATAGATTCTTACATCAGCAAAACACTTCGTTGTTGTCTATAGATTCTTACATCAGCAAAACACTTCGTTATAGTCTATAGATTCTTACATCAGCAAAACACTTCGTTGTTGTCTATAGATTCTTACATCAGCAAAACACTTCGTTGTTGTCTATAGATTCTTACATCAGCAAAACACTTCGTGTTTGTCTATAGATTCTTACATCAGCAAAACACTTCGTTGTTGTCTATAGATTCTTACATCTGCAAAACACTTCGTTGTTGTCTAAAGATTCTTACATCAGCAAAACACTTCGTTGTTGTCTATAGATTCTTACATCTGCAAAACACTTCGTTGTTGTCTATAGATTCTTACATCTGCAAAACACTTCGTTGTTGTCTATAGATTCTTACATCAGCAAAACACTTCGTTGTTGTCTATAGATTCTTACATCTGCAAAACACTTCGTTGTTGTCTATAGATTCTTACATCTGCAAAACACTCTGTTGTAGTTTATAGATTCTTACATCAGCAAAACACTTCGTTGTTGTCTATAGATTCTTACATCAGCAAAACACTTCGTTGTTGTCTATAGATTCTTACATCAGCAAAACACTTCGTTGTTGTCTATAGATTCTTACATCAGCAAAACACTTCCTTATTGTCTATAGATTCTTACATCAGCAAAACACTTCGTTGTTGTCTATAGATTCTTACATCTGCAAAACACTTCGTTGTTGTCTATAGATTCTTACATCAGCAAAACACTTCGTTATTGTCTATAGATTCTTACATCAGCAAAACACTTCGTTGTTGTCTATAGATTCTTACATCAGCAAAACACTTCGTTATTGTCTATAGATTCTTACATCAGCAAAACACTTCGTTGTTGTCTATAGATTCTTACATCAGCAAAACACTTCGTTGTTGTCTATAGATTCGTACATCAGCAAAACACTTCGTTGTTGTCTATAGATTCTTACATCAGCAAAACACTTCGTTGTTGTCTTTAGATTCTTACATCAGCAAAACACTTCCTTATTGTCTATAGATTCTTATTCCTCATTTGCCTTTCAGCGTCGAGGGGAGATTTAATTTGCCCCCTTTTGCTCTTCTGTTCTCCTATGCTGCTGTTATGTTTCCTAGTTCTTCTAATATTCCATCGATCTTTCCTTTTCGTGGTCGACCCTTGGGTCTGGTGTTCTCGAACGCTTATTGAAGCCTCGTTGTGTTGTGTTTTGATCACTCTACCTTGTCACGTGGCCAAACCATTTTATCTGTTGTTTCTTTATATATTTTATGGCGGGGGCTATTCCCATTATTTGTTGATCTTTGTATACTTCTATTTGTTACCTGATGAAGGTTTTACCGAATCGTTGTAGTTTGTATCCTCTCTTAGTTTTAGCTTCTTAATACCATTTTGTGTTTGTGTTACATTGTTTGTTTTCTGCAGCTCTTACTCGAAACCGCTTACAGTATCTAATATTTGGTATCTGTGCTTTCTCTCCAAATAATGAATATGGTTTTTTTTTAATCTTCTGATAGAAATACTGGTAGCCACTAAAGGTTGCAGGAGCCTGGAAGCTGACAATCAAGATCAAACTCGACGTCTTGTCATTAGCAGACGAATCCACTAACGGCTGCTGCGATATCAGTACATAATTGCCACTCTTGCTGATCGACCGCGATCAATAATAATTAACTCTCATTTACGTCTCGGGAACTGGCAAGGCAATAGTTTGCTTTGTTTAGCCATCAGGTTTTGATGGTTTATTTCTGCATTACTTTATGTTTCTCCATTTGTCATTTGCATCTACCATTCTGATACCGCAGTTCAGGTCTTACTTAGATTCAGTCTGCCAAAATCGGAGTGTGTCAGCCACAGCGCAGGTTTAGGGGGAAAATCAGAACACACACGTACATACGAGAATTGACCATGCTACCTCCGCATCTTATTTCATTATGTTGTTACTATCTCTCCATCATAAAAAAGTAATGTAAAGTACCCCCCGTCACGCCAAGTGGCGTATAGGGAATATGATGTTAGTGACCATCAACTTTACAGACCTTCAGCACATGATTTTTTTGGGTAATGTGGTCGGTATTTCGCCCGTGTCGCTTTAATTTCCCAGAAAAAAATCCGGTACCCATTAAAGGCTGGATGAATCTGGAAGCCGTTGGTTGGGATCGAACCCTACCTCTTGTCCTTTGTAGTCCAGTTCACTAACCACTGAGCTATCGCGGAGCCCATCTCTCCATCATGACACATGATTAAGAGTGGCTATCAGTGTCTCCAAGATAAGGGGAGTGAAGAATTGAGCCTCTCTTATCTGCTAGGCATCCCGTAAGGGGTGACTAGGAAGGTTTGGAATCGTCGCTTGTGCTATCGAGTAGGGCGTGCATGGACCGATCTTAACGGAATTTACCAATTTGAGAGATGCTATAATAAAGAGTGGAGCGGATATGGGACATTCATGACTGCAATGAACCTTAAAATAATAGAACTGAATTCATATGATCAACCAATTTGAACGCTAAAGAAGAAGTTCTACTCGACATAGACAACCACTCAAGAACACACGCACTCAAGAACATAAGCATTCAAGAGCACACGCATTCAAGAACATAAGCATTCAAGAACACAACCGCTCAAGAAGACAGGCATTCAAGAACACAACTATTAAAAAACACACGCATTAAAGAACACAACCATTAAAGAACACAAGCCCTCGAGAATACAACAATTCAATAAGACATGCACTCAAGTATACAACAATTCAATAACACAACCACTAAAGAACACAAGCCCTCGAGAATACAACAATTCAATGACACATACACTCAAGTATACAAGTATACAACAATTCAATAACACAATCACTCAAGAACACAATCACTCAACAGCACAACCACTCAAAGAACGCAACAATCTTCTACCTAAACAAGAACCAAGAAAGAACTAACAGAAAAGACCGAACACAATATCTAGAATCCCGAGACAAAAATCCTTCCTGATGTGTCCCTTTTCTCGGTGACTGTGTTGTAATCTCTAAACCATTTCTTCCAAAGTCACAACACAGTCGTAAATTGCGCTCTATAACGCTTCTCACGTACCTACCAGTCCTCTGACATACGCTCCCAGCAGGTCAACCTTCTACTACTCATGTATTGTACTTTTGATTTTGTAATTCCCACACTACTACACTTGACTGTAGGTCAAGGTTACGAGTAAAATCATCATCGATTTCTGTTCCAACGATGGAACTGGTGACAATCACATTGGTTTTCAATTTTTTCTTGTTTCTAATTTTACGTAAGTTAAATTTGTATATATTGTATTATAACTGTATCTTTACATTTTCTACTTTCTGTTTATGTGCATAGTCCATGGTTTGTTTTTCCTATTGTCGGTTTGTGTGTGTGTTCTTTATGTCCCCACATTAAAGCCCCAAAAAATCATTCATTATAGAACCAGGGATATTTTTTTTAAAACAATGAAATAGACAACGGCTGAAAACAAGTAGAAGAATAACTAACGGAATACTTTATGAATGATGGAATGATCTGAGTTATTGAGTTATTTGGGTCATCCTCATTGTACTCCGAACATGTCCATAGATGTTCAGATCCCCTCCTCAGCAAGTCCCTCAGTGTCCAGCGACTGACGACTCCAGTTCTGTGTTGGTTGATAAGTCTTCTTACACTCCCACTAAGTTTCTCGTTTTTGACTGTGCCCATCTGAACTCCCATCTCTTTCAGCCGAAGGAGAGGCGTAGACTCATGGTTATCGAAATCATGTGCTCTTCCCGCATCTCAGAGGGTATTGATGACGTCCGTCCGGTCCATTGGTTGACCGGCTTCACCGACAGCACAGCTAGCCAACCTGTCCGCCCCTTCATCTCCCCGTACTCCCGCATGTCCAGGGACGTAGACAAAGGTGCCACTACGTATTTTTGACTTCTCCAATGACTTTACCCATTGCCTACGTACAGATCCCGCCTCCACTGTTTCTTATCATGCTCATCGAATAACTTAGTATGCAGGCGTGGGTGTAGTCTTATGACTCTAACCAGATGAATGCCTTGGTCACTACTATTACCTCCATCGTCTTTCTACTCGTGGTCATAACGTATTCACCACTGTCTTCTTTGACTATTCTGCCTGCCGAGCGTGCTGTAAATGCCCATGCACTCTTTTGTATCGTATTCCGGATCCGTCTGTATAGATGGCAGCGTCTTTCTCATCAGTGTTATCCCAGATGAGACCCTTGACCTACACATTGACCACGACTAAGTTCTGCTCCCTAAACATCTTGTCGAATTTGACAATACACTGGAGCGTGCCCCTGAAATGGTTTACAACACTGGACACTGCTTAAGATATGGGATAGATAGAACAGGATAATTACATTAAAGACACGGATTTCGAGAGATTTCTACAGTTTCCCTGCCGCCATTAAAACATAGATTCCCAGGGCTAAAAAGTATCAGAGACCGGAAAACAGTGCTGGGCTTTCCTTGTATTCATTATTTATGTTGGTCATAATAACTGTTGGTCGTCGGATTAACCTCGTCGCGCATCGAACAACGGCCCAAAAGCGCTCTGATCCCCCCCCCCCAATAAACTGGTACCCAAGTCTACCCCCGATCTCCCCATATCCCTCTTGAATCTATGCAACATCAAGTTTAACCAGATGGAACGTTCAGGAGATTTGTCGTCTCAAACATGCCACCAAATATTAATTAAATTTTGTAAACAAAGTCGCTAAAATAAATGAAGCATATGGGATGTCATTTAACATATAACAGACTTTGGTACATATATAAATCCAGGAGTTTGAAGCTTCCAGTGCAACCTACATACGTTAGAAACATAGTAGGCCAGAAGGATTACGTGAAGCCATTGCAGCATTTTATTACCCAATCAATGAAGGCTACGGCTCACGTCAACCAAAGACAACCAAAGCTAATGGCTTGCACCAGAATAAGTCACCCAAAGGCAAGCAAAGGCAACCAAAGTTAATGGCTTGCAACAGAATAAGTTAACCAAAGGCAACCAAAGCTAATGGCTTGCATCAGAATAAGTCAACCAAAGGCAAACAAAGGCAACCAAAGTTAATGGCTTGCAACAGAATAAGTTAACCAAAGGCAACCAAAGCTAATGGCTTGCATCAGAATAAGTCACCCAAAGGCAACCAAAGCTAATGGCTTGCACCAGAATAAGTCAACCAATGGCAACAAAAGCTAATGGCTTGCATCAGAATAAGTCACCCAAAGGCAAACAAAGCTAATGGCTTGCACCAGAATAAGTCACCAAAAGGCAAACAAAGGCAACCAAAGATAATGGCTTACACCAGAATAAGTCACCCAAAGGCAACCAAAGCTAATGGCTTGCACCAGAATAAGTCACCCAAAGGCAAACAAAGGCAACCAAAACTAATGGCTTGCACCAGAATAAGCCAACCAAAGGCAAACAAAGCTAATGGCTTCCACCAGAATAAGTCAACCAAAGGCAAACAAAGCTAATGGCTTGCACCAAAATAAGTCAATCAAAAGCAAATAAAGCTAATGGCTTCCACCAGAATAAGCCAACCAAAGTCAACCAAAGCTAATGCCTTGTACCATAATTAGTCAACCAAAAATATTCAGATCTCGCACCACCTCTTTCCGGTGCCCCTACTAACTAAACAGTCTAGTCTGGCCAAGTGAGTAGACATAGAAAGACAACCCGGTACTCTAAAAGTCCATACTGTAGTCGGGTGCATTGAGCCGAAAGGAACAAATGTCACCAGCCTACTGCAAACCACAACACGTATTTTCTAGACAGAATGACAAAGAGGACTGTTCATTACTTTTGTAATCAAAGGGTCAAATTCAAAATAGATAGTTAGATTCAGTAGTACTTGAGTGTATATTCAGAATGATGGAAAATAACTAAATGAATAGACAGATTCAATGGTACTTGAGTGTACATTCGAAATAATAGAGAACAACATAAATAGATAGATTCGGTAGCACTTAAGTGTACATTTCAAATGTCGGTGAACAGCACAAATGGAGGCATTGAGACCGTCACAATTTTACACAACTTTCCAGAAGAAAATTGTAAAATGTTTAAAAGCGGTAGACCGTGGAAGCGGTCCGAACAATAGATAGGTTGCGCGATATTCAAAAACATTGGTGCTCCCCAAACAAAGCATCAACAAAACCTGTCAGACAATGAAAGCCTCGTGGGTCTGTGATCAAAGGGAAAAATCATCTTTGATATAGTGATAACGTTTCCTGTATGTTCAGGATTGTCTACTAATGTTTCACATATATTCAGATTGTTCTACACATTTTTTACATATATTCAGGGTGTTCTACTAATGTTTTACATACATTCAGATTGTGCTACACATTTTTTTACATATACTCAGGGTGTTCTACTAATGTTTTACATACATTCAGATTGTTCTACAAATTGTTTACATATGTTCAGTGTGTTTTACTAATGTTCTACATATATGTTCAATGTGTTCTACTAATGTTCTATATATATTTAGGGTGTTCTATTAATGTTCTATTTATATGTTCAGGGTGTTCTACTAATGTTCTACATATATGTTCCGACCCAGAGTAAGATGGGCCGACAAGATCAAAGAAGAGCTACAACAACAACAATTGAGAATGGGTGAAGTCGCTAAAAGGGCGAGAACCAGAACTTTGCATCTCCCTCGACGCTTGGACATGTACAAGAAGAAGAAGAAGAAGAAGTGTTTCGGTTTATAGCCCCTTCCCTCCCCCCCCACACACACACAAATATATGCCATTCCACTTACTACCACGAATAGTTGTAAACATCAACTGTGTTCACTTCAGGAACATGAGAGGCGACAATCCCAAGACCAGATTCCACAGCAAGATGAATGTAGTTGGAGCTCACGCTGATAGAGCAATACCCACAGTGACATCCCATTTGATCAATTTCACCTAGGAGGAGCATGATAGACTTGGAGGATCTAAGAGTAGGTAAACGTGATACAAACTTTAGCCTGGTACAGCCAGAGTTATCTTGCACAGTGGTTGCAACAATCGGGGAAAGGTCAGTGTTAATTTTTGTCCCCAGTGCTGAAAGGTAGTAGGGTGAACAAAAGGAAAGCATATAAGACAAGGTTTCAAAGCTCAAATAAAATAAAGTGTTAAAACTCAAGACAAGGTGTTAACAATTCGAGCAAAACAAAATATTACAAGTCAACTAAGACAAAGTGTTGCAAATTCAAGTAAAACAAAATGTTAAACCTCAAAACATAGTGTTGCAAATTCAAGTAAAACAAAGTAAAATTCAAAACAATGTGTTGAAATTTGAAGTAAAACAAAGCGTAAAACTCAACTAAGACAACGAGTTATAAATTGAAGTAAAATAAAGTGTTAAAACTCATGTAAAACAAAAACAATACAAACTGAACTCAAACATTCAAGAAACATTCACAGTGTACAACAAGCATATAGAACAAATAACAACATCTTGTAACGGAAAACCAAATATTTGTGAATCTTCCTTTAAATCACGAGTTCATTTTTGACATGAACGTCTCAAAGCTTTTACACTGAGACAGCACCTAGCCATCATACATTTCACGTGTATTGCTCATATTAATTATTAAAATCCTGGAGACAACGTTATCCACGTAATTAAGTTATTTTTGTGGTCACCAAACCCACTCGATCTGTCAAAATATTGATCAAACACGATGTTTTAGCGGCCGACAATAGGACAACGCTGTTATATTTTTAAGTGGCTTTCTGCTAGAATGGATACTTTTCATTTTCCTTTTTACAACAATTGAGAAATAACAATTGGAGTTAAAAATGGAAGGTTTGAATCGTTGTTTCTCAAACGTTCTTAACTCCGATCTTGCTTTCTTCCCGCAGCCTCCTGTCCTATCATATAGATCGTGTTTATATATGTATGCATATTCTTCTTCATCTTTCCAACCTCATCTGCCTTTCAGCGTCGAGGGGAGATATAATTTGCGATCTTTTGCTCCATTGTTCGCCTCTGCAGCTGTTATGTTTCCTAGTGTTTCTAATATTCCATCGACACATCTTTATCGTGGTCGACCCTTGGGTCTGGTGTTCTCACAACGTTTGTTGAAGGCTCGTTGTGTTGTGTTGTGATCTTTCTGCCTTTGTCACATGGTCAAACCATTTTATATGTTGTTTCCTTATATATTCTATGGCGGGGGCTATTCCTAGCTTTTTTCTCAGTTCATTTCTGATTTTATCACTCAGAGATGCATGTATGTATATATTTATATATATTTAAATTTCATTTTATAAATTAAACATTGATGGCAAGGATCTGCGAATCATAAAATACATGTACCGGCAACAAATAGCAGCTATACGAATTAACAAAAAAACATGACAATTATAATATATAAAACAAGGAGTCAGGCAAGGCTGTGTTCTGTCGCCGGATTTGTTTTCACTTTACAGCGAACATATTATGAGATCAATAGTAGACAAAAAAGGAATTGAAGTCAACGGTCACAACATAAATAATTTGTGATATGCGGATGCCACAGTCTTAATAGCAGAGACAGAGAATGAACTACAAGAAATGATAGATATAAAAGTAAAAGAAAGCAACAAGAAAGGTCTCAGTCTGAATAGTAAGAAAACAGAAGTAATGGTCATATCGCAGAAATAATCATTACCATCATGCAGCATAAAAATAAACAGGACAAATCTGAAACAAGTGCAACACATCAAATACTTGGGCACAATAATAAGATCAGATGGAAGATGCACTACGGAAATAAAAAGCAGAATAGCTGAGACCAAAATAGCATTTCAGAAAATGAAAAATATCTTATGCAACAAATCTATGTCAACAGATGTGAGAAAGAGAGTTCATCGGTGCTATATAGAACCGATTGTGACCTATGGAAGCGAATCATGGACAGTAGACAAACAATTGAAAAGACGATTAGAGGACACACAGATGGGATTTCACAAAAGAATGTTGAAAGGTTCCTGGACAGCTTAACAGACCTATGAGGAAATTCTCAGAGGCCGACACTAAAAGGGATCTACTAAAACACATCAGAAAAAAACAATCAACATGTTTTGGGTGCATCATGAGAAGAGGAAAGTTTAAATACTTCGTTACAACTGGCAAAATAAAAGAAAAGAGAGATCGCGGACGACATAGAGAGAAAATACTGGATAACTTGGTGTCATGGCATGGAAAACAGTCAACAACAGAATTGATACAATGCACTGTAGACAGATGATTGTGGAAGGACATGATCGCCTATGCCAACCAGTATGGCTCATGATGATGATGATGATATATATATATATATATATATATATATATATATATATATATATATACATATATATACATACGTATAATGCACAATACAATTACATATAATTATTATTTGAAAAAAAAATATGACGGTTGTAATAACAATAGGTTCAACTGCAATAATCAAGTTTCCACTATACTTCTACATGCTTTTCCATGTGAATGAATGTTGATGATTATGGTCAGTCGAAGGCTCCGGTATCACTGCAAACGAATTAAAATTCTTGATTGCTCAACCGCCCGTGCCAGTGGAATCATCCGAATTAAAACTAAAACCGATCTCATTGAAGGATCCAAAGAAAGAAAAGAAGCTGCAGTCCGTATTATAACTGCTATAGCACACGCCAAAAGACATACGGCCAAGCGGCACCGAATGTGAACGCATCTGAATTGTCCTTCGACACACGATATCATCAATCACCGAAAGAATGTGAATAGTTTGTAAGAAGTTTTGAGACCTTTTGTGGTTTAAATTTGTAGGTTTCTGAAAGAAGATTTCATGATTTTTGTCATCGTAGGTCTAACTGGTCGCATAATTTCATGATATCATCATCATCATCAAGTGCCAAGCCTGCTAGCGTAGGTGATCATGTCTCTCCACAACTTTCGATCTCGACAGTTATTTATCATTTCCGTTGTTGACCTTCTGCTAAGCCATTCTCTTAACCTGTCTGGTATCTTTTCTCATTCCTTCCCTCTAAATATTCGTTCCTCAATTGTCACAGTTGTTAAAATATATTCCAGCTGTTCCCTTCTCATTGCGTGGCCAAAAAAATGATAATTGTTTCTTCCTAATATTGGCTATTAGCTCTATTTTTGCATTGACCTCTTTCAGAACATTTTCATTACTCTTCTTAGCTGTCCATGGTATTCTCAACATCATCCCTAAAACAACATTTCTACAGACTCCAGTGATTTTCTTGTCTGGTAGCCTATTGTCCATGATTCACATTAATATATTAAGACTGGCTCTACATAACATTTTAAAACTTTTTCTTATTTCTATTTCCTTATTTGGATACATAATATCTTCCTAATTTTTTGGAAAGCTGCTTTTATCTGAGCCATTCTGCGTCTCACCTCTGTTGTACATCTACCATCTGAAGTTAACATCGTTCCTTCTTCTTCTTCTTCTTCTTTCCTTCCTCATCTGCCTTTCAGCGTCGAGGGGAGATATAATTTGCGGTCTTTTGCTCTTCTGTTCGCCTCTGCTGCTGTTATGTTTCCTAGTGCTTCTAATATTCCATCGATCCATCTTTTTCGTGGTCGACCCTTGGGTCTGTTGTTCTCACAACGTTTGTTGAAGGCTCGTTGTGTTGTGTTTTGTTCTTTCTGCCTTGTCACGTGGCCGAACCATTTTATCTGTTGTTTCCTTATATATTCTATGGCTGGGGCTATTCCTAGCTTTTTTCTCAGTTCTACATTTCTGATCTTATCTCTCAGACTGTTTCCTGTCATTCGTCTAACACATTTCATCTCTGTAGAGGTTATTTTTCTTATTGTTCTTGCATCTAGAGTCCAGGTCTGGCATTGGTAGCACAACGTTGGAATGAAGATTGTATTGTATAGTGCTCGTTTTGCCTCCAGAGTTATTTCCTTGTTGGACAATAGTGGTGATAACTGTCCGATGATTTGACAAGCTTTGTTGCATCTTGATTCTATCTCTGCTGTTTGGGAATTGTCGTTTGTCATTAGACTTCCTAGGTATTTGAATTCCTCTACTTGTTTTAGTTGTCTGCCTTCTATAGTTATGTTGATGTTCTGTTTATTTTTGGCGACATTCATGACTTCTGTTTAGTTGATGTTGATTTTCATGTTGTATTTTGTTCCTAAGATGTTGAGTTTGTTTAAGTGTTCTTGTAGGTCTTCTATTGTTTCATGTATTAGTGCCTGGTCGTCTGCAAATAGAAGCTCGTTGATCTCCTCTGTCTCTGATGGGTTGGCTAGCTTGCATATATGGTCCATGTATGTAATAAACAGTAGGGGGATAGTACGCACCCCTGTCTTACACCTGATCTAACTTCGAAGTGGTCTGTGTAGCCTGTTGCTGTTCTGACCCTGCAGCTGCTGTTGGCGTAGAGACTTTTAATAATGTTGGTTAGATGTTGGCTTACTCCGTATGTTGTTAGTATCTCCCACAGTTGTTCTCTGTTTACTCTGTCGAATGCTTTTTCCTGGTCAATGAAGGCTATGTATAAGTTTTGGTTGTGTTCTGTCGTTTTTTCTGCAAGCTGTTTTAGTGTGAATAGTGCGTCGGTACATCCTCTGTTTTTTCGGAACCCCATTTGAGAATCGCTTAACTGTAGTTCTATTATTGGTCTCAGTCTTTTTTCCAAGATTTTGGCGTATAGCTTTCCTACATGGCTGAGCAGAGATATACCTCTATATTGATTGCAGTCTCTTTTGCTACCTTTCTTTTTCCATATTGGTATGATGATTGCCTGTTGCCAGTCTTCTGGGGCTTGTTGTTGGTGCCATGCTGCATTAAATATTCTGTGCAGCCATTGCATTCCTGTTTCTCCCGCTGCTGCTATTATTTCTATTGGAATGTTATCTATCCCTGGTGCTTTGTTTCTTGGTGCATATTTGATTACTTCTTCTATTTCCTCTTTCATGATGTTGGGTTCAGTATTTGTGAGTTCTAGTGTGGTTTTTGTTGTCTTGTTGGTAGTTGGTATGTTTAACAGGTCTTCAAAATATTCTTTCCATCTCTGTTGCATACATTGGTTGTTTGATATTGGTTGTCCGTCTTTGTCATTTATCAGCTCAGTAGGATCATGGTTTTCTTTTCTCGCTCTTGTGGCTTTTACTGCTTTGTAGAAATCTCTTGTGGCTGTCTTGAAGTCCCTGCTCATGTTTTGTCCGAATTCTGTCCAATTCCTTTGCTTAGCTTCTTTGATCAGCATTTTAACTCTTTTTCGAACTAAGGCATATCTTTCATATTTTTCTTGGTTCTTGTTCTCCCTCCAATTTTTAAACAGTTTCTTCTTTTCTTTAATTGCTTCTCTGATTGTTTCGTTCCACCACGGGGTGCTCTTTTTCCCTTCTCTTGTTCTTAGCTTCGTTCCACAAACTGTTTTAGAGATGTTAGTTACTGTTTCCTTAAATTGTTTCCACTCTTCTTCTACTGTGCATACTTCGTTAGGGAGTTTCTTGAATTCCTCTCTGAGTTTTTCTTCTAGGGTTTTCCTTGTTTCTTGATCGTTTAATTGTTTTATTTTTATTGTCTGTTCTTTTCGCTTCTTTTGTTTGTTTTCGTGTTTTCTCTTTATTTTTGGCTGTCTTAGTGTGATCATAACCATCTTGTGATCCGTGTCGTCTGTAATATTTGGGATTGCTCTACTGTCGGTTACTCTTATCTTGTTCTCTTTTCTTGTTAGTATAAAATCTATCTGGCTTCTGCATGTTGTGTCATTCCATTTGTACCAGGTGTATACTTGCGACTCTCTATGTTTGAAGAATGTGTTGGTGATAAATAAATCATTTTGATTGCATAGTTCCAGCAGTCTGCTCCCATTTTCGTTTATTTCAGCTGTTTTATCGCCAAAAGGTCCTAAGATGTCACTGTTCTCACTGTTGCGTTTCCCAAGCCTTCCATTAAAATCTCCCATCACTAACATGTCGTCGCTTTCGTCAATCTTGTTAATAATTTCACTCAATGTGTCGTAGAATTCTTCGCTGTCTTTTACATTGTTGTTGCATGGTGCATAGATTTGAATGTAATTTGTTTTTCGGTCGTCTTCTAGTAGTTTAATTGAGATAATTCTTTCTGAATAGTATTTTATTTCTAGAATGTTCTTTGCGTGTTCTGGGTCGATGATAAAACCTACTCCATGTGTTGCTCTTTCTGTGTTGTCGACTCCCGAGAATATTTTCGTGTAGTTCATGTGTGTTTTCTTTATCTGTTGTCCTTTTACTCTGGTGTCCGCTAATCCTAGTATTTTAATTTTCCTTTTTGTCATTTCTTCTATAAGTTCGATTTCTTTATTTTTTATCCCGCATATGTTTATCGTTGCTACTTTGATCTCCATATTCTATGTATTTCTCTGAGCATAAATACAATTATCCCTTACCGACCTGCTAAGTCAGTCGTAAGTTAAGGGCTTAGTTTAAGAGAAACACACGATGGGGGTTTAGCCCGGCTGATGTTTCCCCCCACGTGTGTGATCGCTAAGGTCTCACATGCGATCTTTTACGGTCTAAATATAAAACTTTAGTTGGTTACATTTAAAAAGTACTTATCAGTTCTTATCCTCCTCCTTGGTAGAACACTTTACACAACTTTCTGAAAATTATATCCCGCTGGAAACACTATATTTAATCACATTAATCACACAGTCTACACTCCGAATATAAAAACACCCGCCATCTTGGATTTTCACCAACTCGTTCCTGGATATTATAATTCATTTACCTGTTGGAATATTTTCCCACTTGTCTTTATTGTGCAGTTTTCGTCTATTGGTAAGTGTCGTGAAGAAAGGAAAGAAGGTGGGGAACAAATGTGAAAAAAGTCCACGAAATAACTTGCACTAACGGATATTTATATATATATCACTGAAACGAGCAAAACATTAATAAAGTTAAATGATCACACACTAAAAGCTTATTTTGTGGTGCACAGTGTTGAGGTTACAGTCTTAATCGCTAAGAGCAAAAATTAGTTACAAGAAATGTTAGACATTAAAGTGAAAAAAGCAAATATAAAGAACTCAGCCTTAATAGCAAACAGACAGAAGTAATAGTAACAACAAAGAAAAAGACATCACCTCAGTGCAAAATAACGACAAGTGGAACACTATTAAAACAGGTAAATGAATTTAAATATTTGGGAACTTTGTTAAACTCAGACAGAAGATGTACAAAAGAGGTGAGATGCAGAATGGCTCAGGCAAAAGCAGCTTTCCAAAAAATGAGGAAAACACTATGCAATCCATTTTTGACAATAGAAACAAGAAAATGAGTTCATAAATGTGTTGTAGAGCCAGTCTTAACATATGGATGTGAATCATTGACAATAGGACAACAGACAAGAAAATCACTGGGGACTGTAGAAATGTGGTTTTACAAGAATGTTGAGAATATCATGGACAGCTAAGAAGAGTAATGAAGACGTTCTGAAAGAGGCCAAAGGAAAAAAAAGAGCTAATTTCCAATATCAGGAAGAAACAATCATCTTTATTTTCCATGTAATGAGAAGAGAACAGCTGGAAAAATTGAGGGATAAAGGGATAAAGGGAAGCAAAGAGAAAAGATACGAGACAGCTTAAAAGAATGGCTTGGCAGAAATTCAACAACAGAAATGATAAATAACAGTCGAGATCGAAAGTTGTGGAGATACATGACCACCTACGCCTGCAGGCCCGGTACTTGATGATGATGGTGATGTTGAGATGTCGCAACCCATTTTGAGCTACGGTACCTATATAATTAACAGTGACGTAGCTTGCCATTCCTTTCATAAAAGCCAAGTATTATGGCACTCCCTTTTCATTAAATCAAATGAGTACGCTGATAAATCTAAAGAAAGAGAAGTAAATAAAGAAGAAAATCGAAAGGAAAAAAAGAAAGAAGAAAAGGAAGAAAAAAATTAAGGAAAAAAGTAATAAGACAAGGAAAAAGAATATGAAGTAGAAAAGAGAGAGAAAAAAGAAAAGATGAGAAAAGGGAACAAGAAAACGAGAGACAGAAGAAAGTTGAAAAATAGGAAAGAAGGAAAAAAAGTAAAGAAAAAGGAGAAGAGGAAAAGGAATGTGAAAAAGAAGTAATGGAAGTTTTAAAGTGAAGAAAAAAGGAAAAAAGAGAAGAATGAGAAAAAAAAGAAGCGGAAAGGGGAAAAAAATGAGAAGACAAAAACGGAGGAAATGAGGAAGAAAAGGAATGAGAAATAGAAGGAAACAAGAAAAGAAAGAGAAAAGGAAGAAGATGTGGAAAAAAGAGAAGGAAAAAAGAAAAGGGAGAAGAGATAGAACATTGAGAAGAGGAAAACGAGGGACACAAAAATACGTTTTAAAAAAGATAGAAAAAGCAATAGATAATTGAAATAACGAATATTAAAAATTGGCAGGCAAAAACGGAAGCAATTTTGGAAACGCAGATTTTTTCTACTCTTGTTTGGTTTCATTCGTTTTCAGACGAAAACTTGGCTATGTTTCTACACCCCAGTCTCCGTTATATTTTTGTTTTTTAGCATGAACATTTTAGAAAGAAACCTGTATTTGTCTTCCTGTTGTATCCTTTTGCTTTGATCTATTTACGATTAAAATGTTCATCCCTTCATAGCTTGAGTACTCTAAAACCATTCATGAATATAGAACCTTCTTTCCTTTCACTGATGTCAGTCTCTTCTTTAAATCCATTAATGGCGAGCCTTTTTTCCTTCAATGATGTCAGTCTCTTCTTTCAATAAATTAATGGCAAATCTTCTTTCCTTTAATGATGTCAGTCTCTTCTTTCAATACATTAATGGCAAATCTTCTTTCCTTCAATGATGTCAGTCTCTTCTTTCAATACATTAATGGCAAATCTTCTTTCCTTCAATGATATCAGTCTCTTCTTTCAATACATTAATGGCAAATCTTCTTTCCTTCAATGATGTCAGTCTCTTCTTTCAATCCATTAATGGCAAGCCTACAATGATGTCAGATGAATATTTCAATCCATTAATGGTAAGCCTTCTTTCCTTCAATGATGTCAGTCTCTTCTTTCAATCCATTAATGGCAAGCCTTCTTTCCTTCAATGATGTCAGTCTCTTCTTTCAATCCATTAATGGCAAGCCTTCTTTCCTTTAATGATGTCAGTCTCTTCTTTCAATCTATTAATGGCGAGCCTTCTTTCCATCAATGATGTCAGTCTCTTCTTTCAATCCATTAATGGCGAGCCTTCAATGATGTCAGGTGACTATTTCAATCCATTATGGCAAGTCTTCTTTCCTTCAATGATGTCAGATGAATATTTCAATCCATTAATGGCGAGCCTTTTTTCCATCAATCATGTCAGTCTCTTCTTTCAATCCATTATGGCAAGTCTTCTTTCCTTCAATGATGTCAGATGAATATTTCAATCCATTATGGCAAGCCTTCTTTCCTTCGATGATGTCAGGTGCTTTTTTCAATCCATTAATGGCGAGCTTTCTTTACTTCAATGATGTCAGTCTCTTCTTCCAATCCATTAATGACGAGCCTTCTTTCCTTCAATGATGTCAGGTCATTCTTTCAATCCATTAATGGCAAGCCTTCTTTCCTTCAATGATGTCAGGTCATTCTTTCAATCCATTAATGACGAGCCTTCTTTCCTTCAATGATGTCAGGTCATTCTTTCAATCCATTAATGGCGAGCTTTCTTTACTTCAATGATGTCAGGTGCTTCGTTCAATCCATTTATAGCAAACCTTCTTGTGAGTGAAGAAAGGTTTCTCCATCCATGACAGAAAAGCTGTTTCTCCAACCATGACAGAAAAACTGTTTCTCCATCTATAACAGAAAAACTGTGTCTCCATCCATTACAGACAAATTGTTTCTCCATCCATGACAGAAAAGTTGTTTCTCCATCCATGACAGAATAGCTGTTTCTCCATCCATGACAGAATAGCTGTTTCTCCATCCATGACAGAAAAGCTGTTTCTTCATCCATGACAGCAAAGTTGTTTCTCCATCCATGACAGAAAAGCTGTTTCTCCATCCATGACAGAATAGCTGTTTCTCCATCCATGACAGAAAAGCTGTTTCTTCATCCATGACAGCAAAGTTGTTTCTCCATCCTTAACCGTAAAATGGTGCCAGCCACGGCAGCAAGCCGAACTTGGAATATGAGGAAACTGCAACACGGATCACTTTTCAGACTGAGCCTCAATTGTTCCTGCCGCCTATCCGCGATATTGACCGGAAGTCCAGTTTTGTGTGTGGGTGTATTGTGACAGGTTTTTATGTTTTTCTTTCCATATATTCAAGTGATCTGGAGTTTAAAATAACCATGTGTACTCTCTTTTTGGTGATATCAGTTGAAATTGTCTCCCATGCTGCCGACTTGGCTCGCACTGAAGTCACAACCGACAACGCAAAATGGCTGCATATCGCCCTATGTTCGCAGAGACTAACGTAGTCGTTTAAATCATTTCGGTTGCTTTGTTTATTTTAATGTGTGTTTTCGAGGACAGTATAGTGAGGAAGTGACTGTGCAATGTCTTTTCGATGGAAGTCATTCAGAATCGTCGCTTGTGCATCGATTATGGCTGAACGGCAGCCGATAATATCACAAGAATTTTCAGAAATGTTTTGTCAAGAGTTGTAACAAGGTTGAAGCGGATATGGCGAATTCTCGATTGCAATGATATCGATTCTATAAATAGAACACAACAGGGTGTTTTATCTTGAATACAGTATTTTAATTTTTGTTTACATTTGACATTTTTTGCTATTCCAAACTCAAACATTGCTACTAGATAGTAGTTGTTGTTAGTCGAAGGCCCCGGTATCACTGCAAACGAATGAAAATCTATAATGACTCAACCACCCCTGACAGTGGAATCATCCGAGTTAACATTTCATCGCATTTAAGGAACTAAACAAAGAAAGGCAGCTGCAGTCCCCATCAGAGCAGCTACAGTACAGGCCGATGACATAAGGCATAACCGCACCAAAAGTGAACGAAGTCAAACTATCCTTTATCAAAGGATATCATCATTCATCGTAAGCAATCTGAATACCGAAACACGATCCGGATGAAATGCACAGTTCACGTTGTGCACATAGCACTAAACTCAGTAGCTCCGCTAGCAAGCCGGACTTGGAATATGAGGAAAGTGCAACAAGAAACACTTTTCAAACAGCGCCTCAACGGTTCCTGTCTTCTATCCGCCATATTGACCGGAAGTCGACACATAGCTACTAAGGCACTTGTTTGACGTTTATCCATTGCAGTTATTTCACGTCACGAACATGAAGTCAAAACAAAAGAAGCCAGAAACGAGCACTACGCGTAGAGACACAGAAGAATAGGAAAATCAACAAAACTGATGTCGTTAGTCTCCACACACCGACCTGAGCACTTATGGACATGTTCGATCTCCGGTGAGGAAGATCTGTCGAACAGACTAAACTACAATCAACTAAATTAGAATAACTAAATTAGAATAACTAAATTAGAATAACTAAATTAGATTAACTAAATTAGATTAACTAAATTAGAATAACTAAATTAGAATAACTAAATTAGATTAACTAAATTAGAACAACTAAACTAGAATAACTAAACTAGAATAAGTAAACTACAATAAACTAAATTAGAATAACTAAACTAGAATAAGTAAACTACAATAAACTAAATTAGAATAACTAAACTAGAATAACTAAACTACAATACTCTAAATTAGAATAACTATATTAGAATAACTATATTAGAATAACTAAACTAGAATAAGTAAACTACAATACTCTAAATTAGAATAACTATATATTAGAATAACTATATTAGAATAACTATATTAGAATAACTATATTAGAATAACTAAACTAAAATAAGTAAACTACAATACTCTAAATTAGAATAACTATATTAGAATAACTAAATTAGAATAATTAAACTAAAATAAGTAAACTACAATACTCTAAATTAGAATAACTATATTAGAATAACTATATTAGAATAACTAAACTAGAATAAGTAAACTACAATACTCTAAATTAGAATAACTATATTAGAATAACTATATTAGAATAACTATATTAGAATAACTATATTAGAATAACTATATTAGAATAACTAAACTAAAATAAGTAAACTACAATACTCTAAATTAGAATAACTATATTAGAATAACTAAATTAGAATAATTAAACTAAAATAAGTAAACTACAATACTCTAAATTAGAATAACTGTATTAGTATAACTATATTAGAATAACTAAACTAGAATAAAGTAAACTAGAATAACTAAATTAGCATAACTAAAAAAAAATAACTAGAATAAACTAAATCAGGATTACTAAACTAGAACAAACTAAATCAGAATAGCTAAACTAGAATAAGTAAACTACAATAAACTAAACTAGAATATACTAAATTAGAATAAACTAAACTAGGATATACTAAATTAGAATAAACTAAATTAGAATAAACTAAACTAGAGTAAACTAAATTAGAATTATTAAACTACAATAACTAATTAGAATAAACTAAATCAGAATAACTAAACTAGAATAAACTAAATTAGAATTATTAAACTACAATAACTAAATTAGAATAAACTAAATCAGAATTACTAAACTAGAATAAGTAAACTACAATAAACTAAAATATAATAACTAAACTATAATAAACTAAACTAGATCAAACTAAACTAGAATAAGTAAACTACAATAAACTAAACTAGAATAACTAAACTAGAATAAACTAAACTAGAATAAACTAAGCTATAATACACTAAACTAGAATAATTGAAATAGAATAAACTAAACTAGATATACTAAACTAGAATTATTAAACTACAATAAACTAAACTAGAATAAACAATATTTGTTTCACATAGGTCTAATCAAATGTACCTTTATATGTTATAACAAAATCTTCGTTTTACATTTTTCTTAAATGCACTTGTTTTACGTTTATTCAAAAATTCTAACTTTTGCTTTTATTACCAATTTGGAACATTCTTTACTATTTTTGTCCAACTATGATGGTTATAACTGGATCAAACGTTCTCTATTCTATACGTTACCTGAATTATACTTTCTGTGCATGAGAGGACAAGATTAAAAACAGCACACATCATCGAGTAGAATAGAAGAAAATACATTCCGTGAAGAGTTTATACTGAAGCAATCACAAAATCAAATCAACCTGACCAGGATATATTCCCGAAACGATAAAGGTCCGTAACCTCGATTACCGAAGAGATTTGTAAAAATCCCCAGGAAAATGGATACATAATTGAGATGTGATATATATGTTCTCCACGTCTGGTCTACGAGAAGCCCAAACTGGCAGTTAATATTTGTCTAATATTTCCAACTAAAGGTTAATATTCCACTAATATTGACCTATCTCAAGTAACGCCCCTCTGTATGACGTAATATGCTGTCATCTGTGGATAAACCAATCATGTTATAGCTGATGGGCGTGGCTTATAGACCTTTACCCGGATGAAGAAAGTTTAAGCCAATCAAAGATGTATATGACAGTCATCAGTACTCTCAGCTTGTACAGAGTTATAATCTGGTGTTTTCTTTCTATAAATTACCGTCATCATCATCATGTACCATACCGGTTGATGTAGGCGATCATATCCTTTAACAACCTTCTATCTACAGCGCATCGTATCAGTTCTGTTGTTGACCGTTTTCCACGCCATGACACCAAGCTATCCAGTATTTCCTATATTTGTCGTTCGCGTTCTCTTTTTCTTTGTATTTTGCCAGTTGTAACCAAATATTCCAACATTCCTCTTCTCATGATGTGCCAGCAAAATGTTGATTGTTTCTTTCCGATGTTTCTTAGCAGCATCTTTTTTGTGTTGGCCCCTTTGAGAATTTCGTCATTGGTCTTTTTAGCCGTCCAGTGAACTTTCAACATTCTTCTGAAAAATCCCATCTTGGGGGCATCAAATCGTCTTTTCATTTGTTTGTTTCAAGTAAACTGGACCAGTTTTAATGATTCAGAAACCGATTAATACTTTGTTAAAGTATAAAGAATTGATGCATTACTTTCAATTAATCCAAATAATTATAACAAATAAATTAGTAACTACGCTTTTTGTGCTCCTTTTATCCTTTTTTGTATTTGTCTGTTAGCTCCCCTCCCCTTTTCTCCGTTCTATCCATCCCCTCTCCTATCTCTTATCAATCGACCATCTTTAGGTTTAGAGATCGGTCAATTTTAATCTTTAGGTTCAGAGATCGGTCAATTGTATCTTTGGGTTCAGAGATCGGTCAATTTTATCTTTAGGTTTAGAGATCGGTCAATTTTATCTTTAGGTTTAGAGATCGTTCAATTGTATCTTTAGGTTCAAAGATCGGTCAATTTTATCTTAAGGTTTAGAGATCGGTCAATTTTATCTTTAGGTTTAGATATCGGTCAATTTTGTCTTTAGGTTCAGAGATCGGTCAATTTTATCTTTAGGTTCAAAGATCAGTCAATTTTATCTTTAGGTTCAAAGATCAGTCAATTTTATATTTAGGTTCAAAGATCGGTCAATTTTATCTTTAGGTTTAGAGATCGGTCAATTTTATCTTTAGGTTTAAAGATCGGTCAATTTTATTCTTTAGGTTCAAAGATCAGTCAATTTTATCTTTAGGTTCAAAGATCAGTCAATTTTATATTTAGGTTCAAAGATCGGTCAATTTTATCTTTAAGTTCAAAGATCGGTCAATTTTATCTTTAGGTTTAGAGATCGGTCAATTTTATCTTTAGGTTCAGAGATCGGTCAATTTTATCTTTAGGTTCAGAGATCGGTCAATTTTATCTTTAGGTTCAGAGATTGGTCAATTTTATCTTTAGGTTCAGAGATCGGTCACTTTTATCTTTAGGTTCAGAGATCGGTCACTTTTATCTTTAGGTTCAGAGATCGGTCAATTTTATCTTTAGGTTCAGAGATCGGTCAATTTTATCTTGAGATAGGTCAATTTTATCTTTAGGTTTAGAGATCGGTCTATTTTATCTTTAGGTTCAGAGATCGGTTAATTTTATCTTTAGGTTCAGAGATCGGTCAATTTTATCTTTAGGTTATGAGATCGGTCAATTTTATCTTTAGGTTTCGGAATCGGTCAATTTTATCTTTAGGTTTAGAAATCGGTCTATTTTATCTTTAGGTTAAGAAATCGGTCAATTTTATCTTCAGGTTATGAGATCGGTTAATTTTATCTTTAGGTTTAGAAATCGGTAAATTGTATCTTTAGGTTTAGAAATCGGTTAATTTTATCTTTAGGTTCAGAGATCGGTCAATTTTATCTTTAGGTTCAGAGATCGGTCAATTTTATCTTTAGGTTCAGAGATCGGTCAATTTTATCTTTAGGTTTAGAAATCGGTCAATTTTATCTTTAGGTTAGGAGATCGGTCAATTTTATTAAACTGTCTGATAACTCGTAAAGGGGAAAGTACCTCCGCATGGTACTGCCCCTACCCGTCATTCTCAAATTATTTTACTCTTAGCTCCATTCTCGTTTTACCTAAAGTGAGACCAGATCTAGTTGTCAATATTGTCGTCTAATACGTCATTTCACGAGGGACGTTCTGATAACCCGTGTTCGAAATCCGCTGGAAGCAGTGTTAGTTGTACTCATTGTTGGATAAGATATACCCCGCGGTCGACCAGGCTACTAGCAGAAATGGGTCCCAGGGTAGTACTCTGGGAAGGTGAGGAATGCCGCCTGGTATCGTGAGTTTCGATGCTTGAAGCGACACTATCCAGAAGTCTTCGAACAATTCTGGATATGCGATCGAGCACATATGAGGGGAAACTCGCGTGCTAAGGTGTCGATTCACGTCTCGTACTTTATCTTTTACATCATTTCTATATTTTATGACGTAATTTTCCAGTGGTTCTAAATTATAGCAGTGATTTCCCCCTGTCTACGTATTTTATGTTTATCTTTCATTTCCTCCTGTCTACGTATTTTATGTTTATCTTTCATTTCCTCCTGTCTACGTATTTTATGTTTATCTTTCATTTCCTCCTGTCTACGTATTTTATGTTTATCTTTCATTTCCTCCTATCTACGTATTTTATATTTATCTTTCATTTCCTCCTGTCTACGTATTTTATATTTATCTTTCATTTCCTCCTATCTACGTATTTTATATTTATCTTTCATTTCCTCCTATCTACGTATTTTATATTTAGCTTTCATTTCCTCCTGTCTACGTATTTTATATTTATCTTTCATTTCCTCCTGTCTACGTATTTTATATTTATCTTTCATTTCCTCCTGTCTACGTATTTTATATTTAGCTTTCATTTCCTCCTATCTACGTATTTTATATTTAGCTTTCATTTCCTCATATCTACATATTTTATATTTAGCTTTCATTTCCTCCTGTCTACGTATTTTATATTTATCTTTCATTTCCTCCTGTCTACGTATTTTATATTTATCTTTCATTTCCTCCTGTCTACGTATTTTATATTTAGCTTTCATTTCCTCTTATCTACGTATTTTATAATTAGCTTTCATTTCCTCCTATCTACGTATTTTATATTTAGCTTTCATTTCCTCCTATCTACGTATTTTATATTTAGCTTTCATTTCCTCCTATCTACGTATTTTATGTTTATCTTTCATTTCCTCCTATCTACGTATTTTATATTTATCTTTCATTTCCTCCTATCTACGTATTTTATATTTATCTTTCATTTCCTCCTGTCTACGTATTTTATATTTATCTTTCATTTCCTCCTATCTACGTATTTTATATTTATCTTTCATTTCCTCCTGTCTACGTATTTTATATTTATCTGTCATTTCCTCCTATCTACGTATTTTATATTTATCTTTCATTTCCTCCTATCTACGTATTTTATATTTATCTTTCATTTCCTCATGTATACGTATTTTATATTTATCTTTCATTTCCTCCTGTCTACGTATTTTATGTTTAGCTTTCATTTCCTCCTGTATACGTATTTTATATTTATCTTTCATTTCCTCCTGTCTACGTATTTTATATTTAGCTTTCATTTCCTCCTATCTACGTATTTTATATTTAGCTTTCATTTCCTCCTATCTACGTATTTTATATTTATCTTTCATTTCCTCCTATCTACGTATTTTATATTTAGCTTTCATTTCCTCCTATCTACGTATTTTATATTTATCTTTCATTTCCTCCTATCTACGTATTTTATATTTAGCTTTCATTTCCTCCTATCTACGTATTTTATATTTATCTTTCATTTCCTCCTGTCTACGTATTTTATATTTATCTTTCATTTCCTCCTATCTACGTATTTTATATTTATCTTTCATTTCCTCCTATCTACGTATTTTATATTTAGCTTTCATTTCCTCCTGTCTACGTATTTTATATTTAGCTTTCATTTCCTCCTATCTACGTATTTTATATTTAGCTTTCGTTTCCTCCTATCTACGTATTTTATATTTATCTTTCATTTCCTCCTGTCTACGTATTTTATATTTAGCTTTCATTTCCTCCTATCTACGTATTTTATATTTATCTTTCATTTCCTCCTGTCTACGTATTTTATGTTTAGCTTTCATTTCCTCCTATCTACGTATTTTATATTTAGCTTTCATTTCCTCCTGTATACGTATTTTATATTTATCTTTCATTTCCCCTGTCTATGTATTTTATATTTATCTTTCATTTCCCCCTGTCTACGTATTTTATATTTATCATTTACTTCCTCCTGTCTACGCATTTTATAAAAACAGAACAGAAAATTGAAGCATTTGAAATGTGGATTTATAGAAGAATATGTAGAATTGAATTTATCTTTTATTTTCTCCTTTTAACTTGTTACATTTTATTTAGTATACATTACATCTGTCCAAATTACTAATTTTATTGCATGTTGAAAGACAAAGGCTTATTATATGAGGGGAGGTCAAAAAGTAATGCACACCAATTTTTTTCTCGGCTAATAATAAAGATAGGAATATGAAATTTTGCACACTTGGAACATGACATGTTCCAATTATGTGTACCAAATTGCACAGCATTCTGATAAATATTACGCAATCTATGAACCGTTAAAATGGAGCTTGTCAACAATGTCCGTTACAAACAGCGAATTGTCATAGAATTTCTGGTTGCGGAAAAAGAAACTGTGGAAAACATTCATAAACGACTGTGTGCAGTGTACAAATGTTCTGCAGTCGATAGGAGCACAGTTAGTCGCTGGGTTCAGAGAATTAAAGCTGCAGAAAGTGTACGAGTGGAGCTGCATGATTTACCGCGTTCTGGACGTGTTGCCTCGGCTACCAGCACAGACATGTTAAACCGGGCTGATGCCATTATTCGTAATGATAGGCGTAACACTAGTCAGCAATTGGCATTGCAGCTTACAGTCAGCAAGGGAAGTGCAATCGCAATTTTTAAAACTCTCGGATATTCAAAGATTTGCGCTCGATGGGTTCCTCGGTGCCTAACAAATGATCACAGAGTTCAAAGGAAAACATTCTGTTCTGAATTGTTGGAGCGTTTCGGTGTTGAAGGAGAAATGTTTTTGTCAAAAATTGTTACCGGTGACGAAACGTGGGCACATCATTATGAGCCTGAAACAAAAATACAGTCAATGGAATGGCATCATCCGCAGTCACCAAAAAGAAAAAAATTCAAAACATCTCCATCAGCCGGAAAGGTGATGATCACTGTCTTCTGGGACATTGATGGTGTGATTATTGTTGATGTAATGACAAGAGATGAGACAATCAACTCGACAGCTTACATCAATACACTGACAAAACTCAAAAATCGGTTCCACAGAGTTCGGCCTAATAAGCCATCTGCAGATTTGTTGCTTCAACATGACAATGCACGCCCTCACACAAGTCTGGTAACACGGGAAGCAATCAACAAATTTGGTTGGACTGTACTGCCCCATCCTCCTTACAGCCCTGATCTGGCTCCCTCAGATTTCCATCTGTTTGGACCACTGAAAAAATTCCTGCGTGGGACACACTTTGACAATGATGAGGATGTGATCCGTGCAGTTAAAAAATGGCTACGCGAGCAGGACAAAACTTGGTACAAACGAGGCATTCATGACCTAGTTTCGCGTTGGCGTAAGGCAATACGCTTGGACGGAGATTATGTTGAAAAATAGATAGTGTAAAGGGGATGTTCAGCTACAATCTGTGAAAATTTCACACATTTTGCCCGAATAGTTTCCGAGAAAAAAAATGGTGTGCATTACTTTTTGACCTCTCTACGTAGTTTCGGGGTCGCTATTGGAGTCTCTTTATTCAAAGCATTAAGTATTCTTTTCTAAACACACATTTGCCTCCTTTTTATCACCTATTACTATGCAATTCATTTTTGACAATAGAAACTAGAAAAAGAGCTCTTAATATTATTTAGTGCCAGTGTTAACACGTGTACGTGCATCATGGTGAATAGGACAACGGATAAGAAAATCACTGGAGGCTGTAGAAATGTGGTTTTACAAAAAAAAATGTTGAGAATACCACGGACAGCTAAGAAGATTAATTAAAACGTTCTGATAGAGGCCAAAGCAAAAGTAGAGCTAACATCCAATATCAGGAAGAAACAATCATCATTTTTTATCATGTAATGAGAAGGGAACAGATGGAATATATTGTAACAACTGGGAAAATTGAGGGACGAAGAGTTAGAGGGAAGCAAAGAGAAAAGATACCAGACAGCTTAAGAAAATGGCTTGGCAGAAGGTCAACAAGAGAAATGATAAATAACTGTCGTGATCAAAAGTTGTGAAGAAATATATGATCACCTACGCTAGCAGGCATGGTACATGATGATGATGTTATCACCTACAGGTGTGCCAGTCTTGCAGGAACGTTGATTCTCTCAGTTAATAACGGTCACGTCATGTATTCGTGCCGGAGAGTAATGGAAGATCGATCAGGTTCTACTCGGCGACAGTACATTCCCAAAGGGATCTCATTGTTGTGAATGATAAGACCCCCAATAAGTGTGGCAACACTACTCTAGGGATCAGGGGGGGTATAGCGGCAAATGTGGGCCGCTCTTTAGTCGGTCCAGGAAGGGCAAATCACTTTGCTGGGATTCCGAAATTGATGTCATAGACGAGTTGATTATTTGGTTATGTGGACGGGATGGGGAAATCATGACACTACTGTCTCAGTTCAAGATATCAGTTATGTGTTAACACTAAACAACACAGAGGGACTGACAGTGCGGGAATCAGTCTAGATCAGGTGTTGGCAACCTACGGCCCGCGGACTAGAAGCGGCCCGCCAAGCTATCTTGACCGGCCCTTGCGCTTGTTTTGAAAATTTCTGTACGCTCCAGTACCTAAGGTTTGTACATAGCATTAGCTTGTGAATTCAATTTAGATAATTTATATTTGAAATTTACTACCCCCTCCTCCATTCTCCCATATAAGTAATGTAAAGAGCCCCGTCACGCCAAGTGACGAACGTACATGCAATATGGTGTTAGTGACCATAGTATTTGTAGACCTTCGGCACAAGAGTTTTGGGGTAATTTGGTCGGTATTATAAGACAATAATACAAAAGATAATAATTCATGAGACGCAACTTCATAAGATACTAATTCGTAATATATTAATTAACAGGACACTATTTCATAAGCTGCTCCTTCATAAGACACTAATTCATAATACACTAATTCATGAGACACTAGTTCATAAAACATTAATTAACAGGACACTCTTTCATAAGCTGCTACTTCATAAGACACCAATTCATAAGACACTAACTCATATGACACTAGTTCATAAAACGCTAATTAACAGGACACGTTTTAGTGAGACGCTATTTCATAAGACACTAATTCATAAGACACTAATTCATGAGACACTAGTTCATAAAACACTAATTAACAGGACACCTTTTAATAAGACGCTATTTCATAAGACACTAATTCATAAGAAACTAATTCATGAGACACTAGTTCATAAAACACTAATTAACAGGACACTTTTTAATAAGACGCTACTTCATAAGACACGAATTCATAAAACACTAATTAACAGGACACTTTTTAATAAGACGCTACTTCATAAGACACGAATTCATAAAACACTAATTAACAGGACACTTTTTAATAAGACGCTACTTCATAAGACACTAGTTCATAAAACACTAATTAACAGGACACTTTTTAATAAGACGCTACTTCATAAGATACTAATTCATAAAAAAAACTAATTCATATGACACTAGTTCATAAAACACTAATTAACAGGACACTTTTTAATAAGACGCTACTTCATAAAATACTCAAAATACGCCAGTAGCCGAGTTAATAAAAACGTATCATTTCCTTATATCGAGTTTGAAATAAAAGCTCTGACCTGTACACCTCGTGGCGGCTGCAATAGGCATACAACCTCTATTCTCCAAGCTTATAGAAAACCAAACGCGCAATCCAGGAATATGAAACATCAATAACAATAGCTGTAGCAGAACATTCATTTGAAAGAGAGGAAAAACAATATCAAAAGTACAAAAGAAATAAATCTATATACAAAACACCCACAATTTACTCTTTATATAAACCATTTAAATTTGGTCATTTTGTTACATGTAGCGCGGAGGTTAAGGTGTTCGTTGAGAGAAGATATCGTCGAATATCTGGGAAGTCTAGTCACAAACAATTCAAAGCAATAAAAATGGATGCAAGATGCAAGATGCAAGATGCAAAAAAAAAAAAAAAAAAAAAAAAAAAAAATTGTCAATTGATTGAACATATTCTGATCCTCAGTGGCGTGGCTGAGTGGCTAGTGCGCTTGCTTCCTGATCAGAAGAACCCGGATTCATTTGCCAGAAAAGACATTTTTTTCCGGACTGGCAAGTGTTCACTGAGTCTCTAAAACGGGTACCAGAGATTTGTATCTGAAATAAAGGCGGCCTGACGTTATGCCGATCACATGAAGCACAAATGTGCCGTTGGTCGTTGAAAAGTACGGTCTCTAGCGCTATATTCCCCATATTCCAATCAAGGACAAGAGGTAGGATTCGATCCCAACAGACAGCTTCCGGGTTCACCCAGCCTTTAATGGGTACCGGATTTTTTTTCTGGGAAAGTAAAGCGGCACGGGCGTAATACCGACCACATTACCCCAAAAATTATGTGCTGAAGGTCTGTAAAATTTATGGTCACTAACACCATATTCCCTATACGCCACTTAGTGTGACGGGGGTACTTTACTTTTTTTTTTTTTTTACTACTAATCAAGGTATGCGATGGAACCTATACTGATATGATTCTAACTGGTCTGTAAAGAAAGAAAAGAAACGTATTACTTAGATGGGAGCAAACAGCAATAATAAAATATAACAAGGAGAACTCTACACCCATTGATATAAAAAGAGGAGTAAGACAAGGATGCATCCAATCACCAAGCTTGTTCAATCTATACACTGAGCAAATCTTGAAAAACATCACAGAGATGCCAGGCCTAAACATTCATGGAAAGATAATCAATAACCTAAGATATGCTGATGATAATGTACTACTAGCAGAAAATACTCTCTCTCGCTCTCTGCGATCAAGACTCAATCAGAGTAGGATTCCAGACTCTCTCATGAAGTCAGCTGTTGTTTAAGCGATTCGATTGCCCCATATAGTTTTTCTTCCAGGGAGGTGGGAGTGGACCACATTGCTCTTCTCAGGTCTGTGTACTGGGGGCAATCCTGTAGAACATGTTTTGTAGTCATATTGTCCAGTGTACAGTGGCATAAGCTGGTTGTACCTATTTTGAATTTGGTGAACATGTGATTCCTCATTCTATTGTGACCAGTGCCTAGGCGAAGTATGATGACTTGATCCCTCCTTGATAGTTTGTGCTATCCATCCCTCTCGTTATGCTTTCGGTGTTCTCGTTTCCATTGTTCATGCTACTGTCCGTTGAGGCTGGATTTGGCTTCATCATAACTGAGCGGATGGTTCTCTTGTGGTAATCTCCCTCCCTCTTCAGTTAATTTGTCTGCGCGTTCGTTCCCGTGTATATTACAGTGTGATGGTATCCGCTGAATGACTACTCTCTGGAAGTTATTGCATAGTTGGTCCAGGGTTGTTCTCAAGTCATTTAGTTCATTGTTCTTGGGGCTTTTTAGGGCTGATAGTACTGACAGTGCATCAGTCAGAATCACCAATTTATTGTGCATGTTATTTTTGAGTTGAGTAACCGGTGTTACAGCATCTCTGAGGGCCCCAGTTTCTGCTTTAAAGTTGTTTGAGAATGCCCCAGTAGCTATTGACTTGGTGATCTCGTCCTGATTATTCAGCGTCAAGAACACACCTCCCAATCTATTTCTGGTGGCATTTGTAGCAGAGCCATCTGTGTATATGTGGGACCAAGTGTCCTGTGGGTAGGTATCGTGTATGTGTTTTCTACTACGTGTTTTCTTTCTATGTCTGATTGGGTGCCTTTTTCATGATTCCTGTTATATTTTCCTTAAGTTCTGGTATTTTATGTTTCCCATGAGGAGACATATCAGATGGTCCCAAGGGTTTCGGTATTGTTTGGGAAAGTACTGGATCTCCAGTAGTTAGTTCATTGGATATGTCAGCGAAGTTGCTCCTCTTTAGTCGTACAATTCCGAAACCAGTTATTTATTGGTGCATGGGGTGGCTAAGGAGCCTTCTATATTTCTACGCTTGTTGCAATACTTTAGTGACCCGTCTGTCATCTAAGGGTTGTAAACCTGTTACTGTTTCTAGTCTTGATAGGTGTAGATTTCATAGTACCAGTGATGATACGGGCAGCTTGGTTCTGTGTTCTGTTAATTTTGCTAAGGTGTGATTTGGAAGCCATAGCACAGGCAGTGACTCCATACTCTAGGGCTCGTTTGACTCTTTTCTGGCTTTTTTTCTTGCTCTGTCTATCTGATTTTTCCAAGTCATTCTGCGATTCATGATAACGCCAAGATATATTGGGTTTTGGTCAATAGGGAGTGTATGGTCTTTTATCTTCGATGCTGAGACGGCACTCGATGATGATGATCACTTAGATCATATTAACAAAATGTATGTAATAACATCATGGACCATCAGGATTTGTATTACACTTGTTTCATCATCATCATCATCATCATCATCATCATCATCATCATCATCATCATCATTATCATCATCAAGAAGCATGCCAGCTGGCGTAGGTGATAAAGTCTTTCTACAACTTTCGATCTCGACATTTATTTGTCATTTCTATTGCTGACCTTCTGCCAAGAAGCTGTTTGCTATCTTTACTCTTTGCTTCCCTCTATCTCTTCGTCCCTCAATTTTCCCTGTTGTCACAATATATTCCAGCTTTTTCCTTCTCATTACATGGCCAAAAAATGATGATTGTTTCTTCCTAATATTGAATATCAGCTCTCTTTTTGCTTTGACCTCTTTAAGAACATTTTCATTGCTCTTCTTAACTGTCCAGGGCATTCTCAACATTCTTTTGTGAAACCACATTTCTACAGCCCCTAGTGATTTTCTTGTCTGTTGTCCTATTGTCCATCATTCACATCTATATGCTAAGGCTGGTTCTATATATCATTTAAGAACTTTCTTTCATGTTTCTATTGTCAAAAATGGATTGCACAAATCGTGCTAATTTTTTTGGGAAAGCTGCTTTTGGCTATTCTGCATCTCACCTCTGCTGTACATCTACCGTCTGAGGTTAATATTATTCCCAGATATTTAAATCCATTTACCTGTTTTAATATCGTTCTCTTGTCTTTGTTGCTACCATTACTTTTGTCTTTGTTGCTACCATTACTTCTGTCTTTGTTGCTACCATTACTTCTGTCTTTGTTGCTATCATTCCTTCTGTCGTTGTTGCTACCATTACTTCTGTCTTTGTTGCTATCAAACTTCTGTCTTTGTTGCTATCAAACTTCTACCTTTGTTGCTACCATTACTTCTGCCTTTGTTGCTACCATTACTTCTGTCTTTGTTGCTACCATTACTTCTGTCTTTGTTGCTATCAAACTTCTGCCTTTGTTGCTACCATTACTTCTGTCTTTGTTGCTATCATTACTTCTGTCTTTGTTGCTATTAAGGTTTAGTCCTGTATATAAACTTGTCTCCCGAGTCGAATTCTTCGTATGTGATAAGAAAAGAGATATGAGTAATAATGGACTTTGTTGGAGTAATTTATACATGATGTTCTTATATATAGCATATGATAATATGTTTGTTACTTTATCACGGTCTAGGAAATACAGCGTGAGAACTGGCAAAAAAAAAAACAGCAAAAGCAAAACAGGAAGCGGAGAGAAAAGTTCTGAGGCAGTTTAAGATAAAAGTTTGGTTGGAAGTCAATAACAGAATAGATAAATTATGATAAATACAGAAAGTGGAGGAGAACCATGATCGCCAACGCCAGCATGCCCCGACAACCAATGATTATATGCAAGTGGAGAAATGAATTATACTTCACCATGAACACAATTAAACAATCAATGCTCAGAAATTGTATACAAGATGATTATAAATGTTATGTCATTGGCAGTGGATCAATAATGAATACTAAGAGAGCAGGATGAAGAATGTAAAAACAAGAAAACCAGAAACAGAATATAAAATAAAGAAAACAAGATGAAGAATATAAAAATAAGAAAACAAGATGAAAAAAATAAAAAAGAAGAAAACAAGATGAAAAATATCAAAACAATAAAACAGTAAGAAGAATATAAAAAGACGAAAACAAATGAAGAATATAAAATAAAGAAAATAAAATATTGTGATCATCCAAACCTTCATAATGTTTAGAAGAAGATACTTATGGAGGGCATAGTGCAAGTTTTTTGCTGCAGTGTGGTTTGAAATGATTCTTTTTGTTCTTGATTTGCGTTTGCGGAGACACCGGTAGTCTGGTCGCATTCTCCTGACCACAATGTCAACATGGTTGTGGCGCCGCGTGCTGTGTTAGTGCTGCAAGCGACAGGCCGGTGATCAAAGTGGAACAGTACAAGGTGCCAGCTTTCCCTGGGACGGGATCTGTGGCACGTCCGATACCAGCTGGACTGAGGTAGGATCGAGTGTTTCACCGAAGTAGAGGCCTGGCTTCATTTGTTGGGACAGAGATTCTCGGACCACGCTCTCACTAATAATAAAGTTTCACAGATTTTTGGCGCGATGCGCATGGAGATCGTGCAGCCTGCGACGGCCGATACAGCGACCCAGAAAAGTGCTTTATGAGTTCTGCGCGCCATTCATTTGGTTATTTAGTTATTTGGTTATGGAAGGCCCCGGTTTCACTGTAAACGAATTAAAACCCATAATTGCTCAACCGCCCGTGCCAGCGTAATCATCCGAATATCTCTTTTCCCAAACAAAGAGAGGTAACTGTAGTCCCCATCGTAGCAGTCTCAGCACACGCCAAAAGACATAAGGCGAAACCGCGCAGAAAGTGAACACAGCCAACTGTTCCCTGTCATACGATAGCATTATTCATCGTAAACAATTGGAATATCGAAACATGATCAAAACGGATGAGACACACAGCTCACTGTGTGCACAGAGCACTTAACTCAGTAGTTCCTGCAATAAACCGGACTTGGAATATGAGGAAACTGCAACAAGGAACACTTTTCATGCATAGCCTTCAATTGTTTCCGCCGCCTATCCACCATATGCCGGAAGTTCACGTCCTGCGCCATTCATGCAGCACGCTACACGTTCAATATAACAGTATGGGCATTCAGGATAAACACTTTATTGGTTGCTGGAACGGCAGCTGAGCAGATATGGTAATACCCCTTCTACAGTGACGCTATTCTCTTCTAAAGTCTACTCCAGATAAACAAACATCAATAGAGCGAAATATAGAGCTGAGAAAAGGTGGGTGCAAAATATTATAACGAGCAGGGATTGAATGATTCAGACGCTTGGCATCACGTGCAGGGACCTGAAAACATCAGAGTAGCTGCCATGAGAGCCAAGTTCCAACAGCGACAAGCACATGATGAAGATGATGATGGCAAGAAAAGGTAAATTAAATTCAGGGAAAACGGTGTAGTTTACGAAACACAATACAACGAGTGTTTTATTGTATTTGATCAGCAGGGGGTAGAAACATGAGGAGATAACTGTTACTTGTTTACGGGTGCCTTACATGAAAATGATACATGGACACGCGCTAGGAGATGGAGAGAAGTAGGGCTACATGTTGGTGTGAGTCGGTGAGTGGGTCAGTGAGTGATGTCAGAAGGGGTTAAGTGAGTGACTGAATTTTTGTGTAGGTGGATCATTTGAGTGGGGAAATAATTATGAGAGATTGAGTTAAGAGGGTAGTTTGGTAGGCGAGAAGAGTAGTTGAGTGAGTGATGTAATGAGTAGTTTTGATGACGAGAAGAGTAGTTGAGTGAGTGATGTAATGAGCAGTTTTGATGACAAGTAGGGTTGTTGAGTGAGTGATGTAATGAGCAGTTTTGATGACGAGTAGGGTTGTTGAGTGAGTGATGTAATGAGTAGTTTTGATGACGAGAAGAGTAGTTGGTGAATGATGTAATGAGCAGTTTTGATGACGAGTAGGGTTGCTGAGTGAGTGATGTAATGAGTAGTTTTGATGACGAGAAGAGTAGTTGAGTGAGTGATGTAATGAGTAGTTTTGATGAAGAGAAGAGTAGTTGAGTGAGTGATGTAATGAGTAGTTTTGATGACGAGTAGGGTTGTTGAGTGAGTGATGTAATGAGTAGTTTTGATGACGAGAAGAGTAGTTGAGTGAGTGATGTAATGAGTAGTTTTGATGACGAGTAGGGTTGTTGAGTGAGTGATGTAATTAGTAGTTTTGATGACGAGTAGGGTTGTTGAGTGAGTGATGTAATGAGTAGTTTTGATGACGAGAAGAGTAGTTGAGTGAGTGATGTAATGAGTAGTTTTGATGACGAGAAGGGTAGTTGAGTGAGTGATGTAATGAGTAGTTTTGATGACGAGTAGGGTTGTTGAGTGAGTGATGTAGTGAGTAGTTTTGATGACGAGAAGAGTAGTTGAGTGAGTGATTTAATGAGTAGTTTTGATGACGAGAAGGGTAGTTGAGTGAGTGATGTAATGAGCAGTTTTGATGACGAGAAGAGTAGTTGAGTGAGTGATGTAATGAGTAGTTTTGATGACGAGAAGAGTAGTTGAGTGAGTGATGTAATGAGTAGTTTTGATGACGAGAAGAGTAGTTGAGTGAGTGATGTAATGAGCAGTTTTGATGACGAGTAGGGTTGTTGAGTGAGCGATGTAATGAGTAGTTTTGATGACGAGAAGAGTAGTTGGTGAGTGATGTAATGAGCAGTTTTGATGACGAGTAGGGTTGTTGAGTGAGCGATGTAATGAGTAGTTTTGATGACGAGAAGAGTAGTTGAGTGAGTGATGTAATGAGTAGTTTTGATGACGAGAAGAGTAGTTGAGTGAGTGATGTAATGAGTAGTTTTGATGACGAGTAGGGCTGATGAGTGAGTGATGTAATGAGTAGTTTTGATGACGAGTAGTATTGTTGAGTGAGTGATGTAATGAGTAGTTTTGATGATGAGTAGGGTTGTTGAGTGAGTGATGTAATGAGTAGTTTTGATGACGAGTAGGATTGTTGAGTGAGTGATGTAATGAGTAGTTTTGATGACGAGTATGGTTGTTGAGTGCGTGATGCAATGAGTAGTTTTGATGACGAGTAGGGTTGTTGAGTGAGTGATGTAATGAGTAGTTTTGATGACGAGTAGGGTTGTTGAGTGAGTGATGTAATGAGTAGTTTTGATGACGAGTAGGGCTGTTGAGTGAGTGATGTAATGAGTAGTTTTGATGACGAGTAGATTATTTGAGTGAGTGATGTAATGAGTAGTTTTGATGACGAGTAGGATTGTTGAGTGAGTGATGTAATGAGTAGTTTTGATGACGAGTAGGGTTGTTGAGTGAGTGATGTAATGAGTAGTTTTGATGACGAGTAGGGTTGTTGAGTGAGTGATGTAATGAGTAGTTTTGATGACGAGTAGATTATTTGAGTAGGTGATGTAATGAGTAGTTTTGATGACGAGTAGGGTTGATGAGTGAGTGATGTAATGAGTAGTTTTGATGACGAGTAGGGCTGTTGAGTGAGTGATGTAATGAGTAGTTTTGATGACGAGTAGATTATTTGAGTGAGTGATGTAATGAGTAGTTTTGATGACGAGTAGGATTGTTGAGTGAGTGATGTAATGAGTAGTTTTGATGACGAGTAGGGTTGTTGAGTGAGTGATGTAATGAGTAGTTTTGATGACGAGTAGGGTTGTTGAGTGAGTGATGTAATGAGTAGTTTTGATGACGAGTAGATTATTTGAGTAGGTGATGTAATGAGTAGTTTTGATGACGAGTAGGGTTGATGAGTGAGTGATGTAATGAGTAGTTTTGATGACGAGTAGGGTTGATGAGTGAGTGATGTAATGAGTAGTTTTGATGACGAGTAGGATTGTTGAGTGAGTAATGTAATGAGTAGTTTTGATGACGAGTAGGATTGTTGAGTGAGTGATGTAATGATTAGTTTTGATGACGAGTAGGATTGTTGAGTGAGTGATGTAATGATTAGTTTTGATGACGAGTAGGGTTGTTGAGTGAGTAATGCAACGAGTAGTTTTGATGACGAGTAGGGTTGTTGAGTGAGTGATGCAACGAGTAGTTTTGATGACGAGTAGATTATTTGAGTGAGTGATGCAATGAGTAGTTTTGATGACGAGTAGATTATTTGAGTGAGTGATGTAATGAGTAGTTTTGATGACGAGTAGGGTTGATGAGTGAGTGATGCAAATATAAGAGAGGGTAATGCGTAATGTGAAACTTGGGGGCGATAATAATATGCTAAGTGATAAATATTGAGAGAGTAGTCTCAACTTGAGTGAAACGGACAAAGACACTAAATGCAAGATCTGGAATCTTGCACGTTCGAGAATGTGAACACGCATAACAAAAAGGTGTTTAGCCTATGGAGCTCGGATCACTGAGTTAGTCTTAAGACAGTTTTATTGTGACTATAGCTCGTTTCAAATCACTTGCCCAACTTCAAAACGCTATTGCTCAGAAACCGTTTGTTAAATCCTGTTGAAATTTTCCAAATGTTATTAGAATGCAAAAGACCCTTTAAATGTATATTTAACAAATATCTTGCAGCTGCAGTTTTCTTAAAGTGGCAGACCGCACTTGAGCGTCGAGTCATGACAATGATGACTGTTAAGAGCTTGCCCGACATATAAGAACCAAAGCTAGTGTTAGAAAGCGTTATAGATATTAGAATCCACCAGGACTAACTATAGCAACTGAAATAGCATACTTCTTCTTTCTCTTTTACCTTTCAGCTCCCTGAGGAGCATAGGTCTTCAACAAACATTTTCTGCTCCCTGTGGAGCATATGTCTTCAACAACAAACAAACACTTTTTGCTCCCTGTGGAGCATAGGTCTTCAACAAACACTTTCCAAGCCTGTTTCTTGTCAATCTTTAAGATCATTCCATGTCTTCCCCATCATCTTAATCTCTGCTTCTATCTGTCTTCTCCAAGAATATTTTGGTCTTGCTCTTTTGTCTTTTTCCTTGGGGATTTCAAAAAGGGCCTGTTATGTAATAATCTCAGTTGGCTTCCGCAGTGTGTGTCCTATCCAGCGACATCGTCTTCGCTGTATCTCTTTATCCACAGGTATTTGACTGGTATATTTCCATAATTCTATGTTAGTGATTTTGTCCTGCCATTTCCATCCTTCTATTCTGCGTAAGCATCCATTAATGATGATCTGTATCTTCATGATTGTCACTTTTTTTGTTTTCCATGTTTAACAGCGATATAATAACACTGACTAACATTGGAGTTGAAAATCTATATTTTTGCATTAGCCCAATTTATTTGGACTTCCATATGTTTCCCAGTGCAACGAATGACCCTCTTGACTTTGATATCCTTATTTTGGTACTTTCGTGTGGAAAAAGAATACTAGATTGCAGAATATTATTCTTGGTTTAAAAATGAGGCAGATTCTACGGAATGCGAACAATGAAATGTCAGATCGCATTTAATAAGAAAAGTACTTTTTGTAACTTAGTTTTATATGGAAATAATTATACTATCTATATATTGTCCTTTCGAGCCGAAGACGGCACATAGGGCAGAACCACAATCTCAAAAACAGAAACCTTGTGTGCCAAAATGGCACATATTGCAGAGATCACTGCTTCTAAAATCTATGGCTCTGTTTCCATAACACTACTTTTTACAATGACAGCTTATCAAGCCATCGATCAACCTCCTTAGTCGCCTCTTACGACATGCTTGGAAGGTCACAGTGTCACTATTCTATACTCATAATGAGGCCCCAGTAACACACAGAAAATACTATCTATTTTGAGTGTTATTATAGTTAGTGACAATAAATGTGCACACATTATAACGGTTATGGTTAGTCAGAGGCCCCGGTATCACTGCAAACAAATTAAAATCCATAATTGCTAAAATGCCTGTGCCAGTGGAATCATCCGAATTAAAACTCATCTCATTGAAGGATCTAAACAAAGAAAGTCTGATACAGTCCTCATCATAGCAGGTACAGCACACGACAAAAGACATAAGGCCAAGGGGCACCGAAAGTGAACACAGCTGAATTGTCATTTGTCATACGATATCAGTATTCATCGTAAGCAATCGGAATATGGAAACACGATCCGGATGAAAAGCACAGCTCATGGTGTGCACAGAGCACTAACTCAGTAGCTCCGGCAGCAAGTTGGACTTGGAATATGAGGAAACTACAACAAGGAATTCTTTTCCGAGTCATGCTGAATAATTCCTGTTGCCCATCCGCCATATTGACCGGATGTCGTAACGGTGTTACTTCACAGTGGTTAGTTAAGATGGATGACCGAAGTGATGATTTGAAAGGAAGGTAAAAGTAAAGGGTAGATTTAGATACTACCGGACTACAACCTAAAGTGGCACTCAGGAAGATAGGGAGTGATTAGTAAGGAAAATAATCCACTGTTTACGGTGTCACGTGCCATTGACACTAGCAGCTAGTGCCCGATCAATGATATTAACAAAGGCGACACAAAAGCGGTGGCGTTCAAGGAGTAATGAATGAGTCAAGAGGAAAAGACTTTTAGTCATAGAGTGAGTAATGTAGTAAGTAATTTGGTAGACGAGTAGGATAGTTGAGTCAGTAATGTAGTAAGTAGTTTGGTAGACGAGTAGGATAGTTGAGTGAGTAATATAGTAGTAATTTGGTAGACGAGTAGGATAGTTGAGTGAGTAATGTATTAAGTAGTTTGGTAGACGAGTAGGATAGTTGAGCGAGTAATGTAGTAAGTAATTTGGTAGACGAGTAGGATAGTTGAGTGAGTAATGTAATAAGTAGTACCGTAAAGCAAAGGTAAAGTACAAGACTTGAAGCGGTGTCGTAGTATGCCAGTTTGCACCTATATGTACCCCTCTGCCTATCCAGAAATATTCGTAGACTTCTGGATAGTGTCGCTTCAAGCATCGAAACTCACGATGCGAGGCCGCATTCTTCACTTTCCCAGTCTACCACCTTGGTACCCATTTCTGCCAGCGGCTGGGTTGACCGCAGGATTTTTTGTTCCAACCACGAGTACAATCCGCACTGTTTCCAGCGGGAATCGAACACGGGTTGTCTGATCGTCGGTAGCCCAGCCGGGTGGTTGTCCAAAATAAGCTACCGAGGCCCCCCCCCCCCCCAGTTGAAGGTATGACTGGCTGGTTATCCAGCCACTTCAATCACAGGTAAGTGGATTAAGATCTTAACCAGCTAAGGGTTGCCAATCCAGACTCCAGACACCGTTGACGACTTTCAGCCCACGCTATGACCAGCGTCTTGGGCCCACTCCAGGGAGACAGACCCACATAGCCCTGCGTCACGCCGGATCTTTCCACAAAAACCCTCTCTCTCTCACACACACAAATACGTGCGTGTATACAACGCATCGGAAATAACGCTTTTAATTATTACCTGCTTGTGGATTAATGTTTGTCTTAGCTCTGGTTAAATTGGGAGGGTGGGGGGGGGGGGGGGGTGGTGAGGTGCTGGCTAGTAAGCACTAAACCCACCCTATTTCTATTACAGTTTCGTTTTATCCGCGAGGCGTTATCCCTCGACTACACAGAATCGTGGAACAAATATGGCACTGTTTGCATTGTATTAAATGGGAAACGATTCAGTTCAATTCGGTTTGCATAAACGAATGACATGCTTTGTACGTATAGAAAGATCGATATAGACAGACCAGTTTGTGTTGTTTATATAGGAAACTAATTTAAAGAATAATTTCATTACAGAGCAAAAAAAAAATAAATATTTGAATTGAATATTGAAGAGAAAATAATTTAAAATAATCATTTTCTTGCTTATTATCGTTCACGAATATCTTTCTTTCAATCGAATTTATTGTCGATTAATATTATTCAAGAATTTCCGTTTTTCAATTTGAATTATTGCACTTTTTTAAATCAATATTTTTTGTAGGAATTTAAATTTGGAAAATGTTGAATTAAAGTACGCGTTTGTGTGGAACAATGTAATACAATGAGATGATAATCAGCAGGCTACAGGGATCGCATATAATTTTATATTATGTATCATTTACTTACACTTTTGTTTCTGTGTTTCTGTTACTGAGGATTATAAGAAATTTAGCTGTTGCTAAGGATTATAAGAAAATTTAGCTGTTGCTAAGGATTATAAGAAATTTAGCTGTTGCTAAGGAATATAAGAAATTTAGCTGTTGCTAAGGAATATAAGAAATTTAGCTGTTGCTAAGGAATATAAGAAATTTAGCTGTTGCTAAGGAATATAAGAAATTTAGCTGTTGCTAAGGAATATAAGAAATTTAGCTGTTGCTAAGGATTATAAGAAATTTAGCTGTTGCTAAGGATTATAAGAAATTTAGCTGTTGCTAAGGAATATAAGAAATTTAGCTGTTGCTAAGGAATATAAGAAATTTAGCTGTTGCTAAGGAATATAACAAACTTAGCTTATGCTAAAGAATATAAGAAATTTAGCTGTTGCTTAGGATTATAAGTAATTTAGCTGTTGCTAAGGATCATAAGAAATTTAGCTGTTGCTTAGGATTATAAGAAATTTAGCTGTTGCTAAGGAATTTAAGGTTTATGACAGGTCATGATTGTACCAATAAAGGATGAGATAATAATAGCAGACAGACAATTTGACTTGGCAGGTCATGATTGTACCAATTTTACATGAAGAGAAAAAGGACAAATGTCAGGCATGTGTTCAGATAAGACAACAAGAGAATTAAAGTAATAGGCTCTTTTATGGGGAAAATTAGGATGCAGAAAAGAGAGAGACATAGAGAGACACTGAAAAGAACACTTTTAAGAGAGTCATTGCAGAAGTCAAAAATACGTAAGGTCACTTTTGTCTACCTCCCAGGCAATGCGGAAGTAAGGAGAAATGAAAGTGCGGACAGGCTGGCTAGCTACGCTGTCGTTGAAGACGGTCAAGCAATGGATCGGACGGACGTTATCAATGCCCTCCGAGATGTGGGAAGATCACAGGACATCGACAACCATTAGTCCACGTCACTCCTTCGGATGAAAGAGATGGGAGTTAAGATGGGCATAGCCAGAAACAAGAAACTTAGTGGCCGTGTAAGAAGACTTATCAACCAACAACTGGAAGTTGTAAGTTTAACAACGTTATGACATTACTTCATGTAGTTAAGTTTAACAACGTCATGACATTACTTCATGTAGTTAAGTTTAACAACGTCATGACATTACTTCATGTAGTTAAGTTTAACAACGTCATGACATTACTTCATGTAGTTAAGTTTAACAACGTCATGACATTACTTCATGTAGTTAAGTTTAACAACGTCATGACATTACTTCATGTAGTTAAGTTTAACAACGTTATGACATTACTTCATGTAATTAGTTTTTCTAAAAGTCAGAAAAAATATAAGCGGACATGTTACGAGCACGGTCTTAAATGTCAATATTAAGGCGGATTTTTGGTTGAGAAAAGTTATGAGCTACGATCTTATAATGACCTTTCACCTAATGTTGAAAGATGGAAGAAATACAAAGTGTCCCACTATCTAGAGAACCAGGAAATGTTCACGAGCGGGATGGCGAATGTCTATTCAAAATGACACGGGCAAAATTCACTCTTTTCTTTCAGACCGCACCATTTGGACTGGACTTGACTATCCCCCTTCGGAAATTCCTGGTTCTCAAGCGAGTGGGACACCCTGTATATGTTTAGACACAAGGGGAGATTTATTGATGGCCTTACAGACTAGATAGGAAAAATTCAAACAGATCCACAAGATGACACACAAAATAGAATAATGGAAACAAATTGTGAACAAGCTGGCATTTCAAAGTCTTCCACGGCTGCTGTTGGATCAACTTGTCAGGCGTTATTACCACAGGAACACCAATTCATCACTTGTAATAGCTATCTCTATTATCTAGTATTTCAACAGCCTTGTATTTCGCAAGCACTGTGTATTATTGGTGGAGATTTTAGATACAAAATTTATTTTTTTCTATTTCCTTCAACAGCCGTGCAAAAGCGTGATAAATAACAAAAACTGTCCCGAGGATAATGCGAGAAAAAATTACAACAGAGGGGAAACATTTGTTAAAATAAAACCACAAAACTAACGAGCTTTCACTAATTTCAAGAAATAGCAAATCCAGTGAAACAAACTAGAGGGATAATATCTGATACTCCAGATTTTGTGGTTTTCAACGTTCTTGTTGCAAATCAATCGGTATTACGGCGAGGAACGATGTCCTTTGTACTGTACACAGATAATGATGGTTCTTGAGCAAGGGAAATAATTTGAAAGATACAATTTTTCTTAATACAAGGGAGACAATTATGAGAGATTAAAGTCTCCATTTTCGGACATATTTAGAGGAAAATGTGAGAGCTCAATTTGCAATGGGGGAATGTTTACAGAAGGTATTTTGGTGAAATAGATGAAAAAAGGGTTTTCATAGCTCACGGAAATGTGACAGTATGTGAGTTAGATGACGGCAAACACCGTGAGTTAGTTGACGGAAATGTGACGGTACTTAAGTTAGTTCACGGTATTGTAACAGTATGTGAGTTAGTTCACGGCAATGTGGCACCACTAGAGTTAGTTTACGGCAATGTGACAGTACGTGAGTTAGTTTACGGCAATGTGACAGTACCTGAGTTAGTTTACGGCAATGTGACAGTACGTGAGTTAGTTTACGGCAATGTGACAGTACGTGAGTTAGTTTACGGCAATATGACAGTACGTGAATTAGTTTACGGCAATGCGACAGTACGTGAGTTAGTTTACGGCAATGTGACAGTACGTGAGTTAGTTTACGGCAATGTGACAGTACGTGAGTTAGTTTACGGCAATGTGACAGTACGTGAGTTAGTTTACGGCAATGTGACAGTACGTGAGTTAGTTTACGGCAATGTGACAGTTCGTGAGTTAGTTTACTGTATTTTGTTGTGTTCCTTTTATGCAAAGCTTTCACTAGAACTTGTATGAGAATTGTTACACCCCACGACTGTCACTGAACTTGTATGTGTGCACGTTACACCACACTACTGTCACTGACCTTGTATGTGTGTACGTTACACCCCACGACTGTCACTGACCTTGTATGTGTGTACGTTACACCCCACGACTGTCACTGACCTTGTATGTGTGTACGTTACACCACACTACTGTCACTGACCTTGTATGTGTGTTCGTTACACCACACTACTGTCACTGACCTTGAAGCAGTGTCCGTTACACCCCACTACTGTCACTGACTTTGTATGAGAATTGTTACACCCCACTACTGTCACTGACCTTGTATGTGTGTTCGTTACACCACACTACTGTCACTGACCTTGTATGAGAATTGTTACACCCCACTACTGTCACTGACCTTGTATGAGAATTGTTACACGACACTACTGTCACTGACCTTGTATGAGAATTGTTACACCACACTACTGTCACTGACCTTGTATGAGAATTGTTACACCCCACTACTGTCACTGACCTTGTATGAGAATTGTTACACCCCACTACTGTCACTGACCTTGTATGAGAATTATTACACCACACTACTGTCACTGACCTTGTATGAGAATTGTTACACCACACTACTGTCACTGACCTTGTAGCAGTGTCCGTTACACCCCACTACTGTCACTGACCTTGTATGTGTGTTCGTTACACCCCACTACTCTCACAGACCTTGTATGTGTGTCCGTTACCCCCCCACTACTCTCACAGACCTTGTATGAGTGTCCGTTACCCCTCCCCCCCCCCCACTACTCTCACAGACCTTGTATGAGTCTCCGTTACCCCCCCCACTACTCTCACAGACCTTGTATGAGTGTCCGTTACCCCCCCCCCCCCCCCACTACTCTCACAGACCTTGTATGAGTGTCCGTTACCCCCCACTACTCTCCCAAATCCTGTAGGAGTGTTCGTTACACCCCACTACTCTCACAGAACGTGCATGAATGTTCGTTACACCCCACTACTCTCACAGAACTCGTATGGGTGTCCGTTACGCCCCACTACTCTCACAGACCTTGTATGGGTGTCCGCTACACCCCTATACTCTCACACACCATGTAGGAGTATGACTTGTTATGTTCCGTCCTTTGGCACGACAGACAGACACGATAGGACAAGGCAAGCAGGCAGACGGACGGACGGAAGGACGGACGGACAGACAGACAGACAGACAGATATAGATAGATAGATAGATAGATAGATAGATAGATAGATAGATAGATAGATAGATAGATAGATAGATAGATAGATAGATAGATAGATAGATAGATAGATAGATAGACAGACAGACAGACAGACAGACAGACAGACAGACAGACAGACAGACAGACAGACAGACAGACAGACAGATAGATAGATAGATAGATAGATAGATAGATAGATAGATAGATAGATAGATAGATAGATAGATAGATAGATAGATAGATAGATAGGTAGATAGGTAGATAGGTAGATAGGTAGATAGGTAGATAGATAGATAGATAGATAGATAGATAGATAGATAGATAGATAGATAGATAGATAGATAGATAGATAGATAGATAGATAGATAGATAGATAGATAGATAGATAGATAGATAGATAGATAGATAGATAGATAGATAGATAGATAGATAACAAAATCTGTAAATGTGAGTCGAAAAAAGCTTGAACACAATTAAAGTTAACGAAGAAGTTAACTCTTTTGGTGATGTATCCATTTAGTGTGCTGGTCTGCTCAGAAATAAGAAGACATTTAATCCACGGTTACAATAAATGTGATTGATATGAATGAAGTCAAGGGATTACAAGGATTGGGGGTGGCGTTAGACAGCTCAATATCCTGATATTGAATGTAACTAACACCAGAAATAATGATGATTAATGTTCACATGATTTGACACGCGTCGGAGGGGGCTTGTAAGATTCATCATAGAGTTGTGTAAGCGAAGACTTTGTCGATGAATCCAGAATATAGAGCTAAACAGGTGAAGTTAATCTGTGATAATGTGAGATGTTACAACGAAGATACATTCAGATGATCTAAAAAGGAAAGCGGGGGGGTAAATAGTTAGGGATAAGGGAAGATAGGTTTAACGCTAGACTTCAAGTTGGATAATTTTAATTGAGTTGAGACAATAAAGAGAATTCATCGGTGCTATATAGAGCCAATTCTGACCTATGGAAGCGAATCATGGACAGTAAACAAACAAATGAAAAGACGATTAAAGGCCACAGAAATGGGATTTCTCTGAAGAATGTTGAAAGTTTCAGGGACAGGTAAAAAGGTTAACAAGAATATTCTTAATAAAAAAAAGAGCTAATAAAAGACACCAGAAAGAAACAATCACAATTATTTGAGCACATCATGAGAAGAGAAAAGTTTGAATACTTGGTTACAACTGGCAAAGTACAGGGAAAGAGAGATCGCGGACGACAGAGAGAGAAGATACTAGAGACCTTGGTGTCACGGCATGGAAAACAGTCAACAACAGAATTGATACGGTGCACTATAGATAAACAAAATTGTGAATGGACACGATCAGCTGCGCCAACCAATATGGCACGTGATGATTAAGATGATAATGATGATGATTAAGATGATGATGATGATGATCAGTCTTGGATTGGCCAGGCTAAAGAGAGCTGTTAGTGAAGACCAGCATGTGGGAGACAAGATCAACGACTTCAGCACAAGTCCTCTCATTGCAGGACCTGGAGAGAATAAGTCCTGGAGATGTGAAAGTAACTAACCATGGTTCATCATCATCAAGTACCAAGCCTGGAGATGTGACAGTAACTAACCATGATCCATCATCATCAAGTACGAAGCATGGAGATGTGACAGTAACTAACCATGATTCATCATCATCAATTACCAAGCCTGCTGGCGTAGGTGATCATGTCTCACTACAACTTTCGATCTCGACAGTTAGTTATCATTTCTGTTGTTGACTTTCTGCCAAGCCATTCTCTTAAGCTGTCTGGTATCTTTTCTCTTTGCTTCCCTCTATCTCTTCGTCCCTCAATTTTCCCAGTTTTTACAATATATTCCAACAGTTCCCTTATCATAACATGACCAAAAATGATGATTGTTTCTTCCTAATATTAGATATTATCTTATTTTTTGCGTTGACCTCTCTCAGAACATTTTCATTACTTTTCTTAGCTGTCTGTCCATGGTACTCTCAAAATTCTTCTGTAAAACCACATTACTACAGCTTCCAGTGATTTTCTTGTCTGTTGTCCTATTGTCCTTGATTTGCGTCCATATGTTAAGACTGGCTCTACACATTTAAAAACACCTTTTCTTGTTTCTAATGTCAAAAATGGATTGCACAGTATCTTCCTAATTTTTGGAAAGCTGCTTTTGGCTGAGCTATTCTGCATCTCACCTCTGTTGTATATTTGTGTCTTGTGTACGCTGTTGTTGATTTCTGATCTTATCTCTTATGCTGTTTCCTTTCATTCGTCTAACACATTTAATCTCGGCAGTGATTATTTTTTCTTTTTGTTCTTGAGTCTAGTGTCACGGTCAGTACGACGTATGTGTGATTGTGTTTTAAAGTGCCCATTTTTCCTGTCCTGTTATTTTCTTGTTGGATGGCACTGTTCAGTATAATTTGTCCAATTATTTGACAATATTTTTTGCATCTTGTATCCCTTTCTTTTGATTTGAATTGTTATTGTTATGGAATGCCCCAGTATCACTGCAAACGAATTAAAATCCATAAATTCTCAACCGCCCGTGCCAGTGGAATCATCCGAATTACTAACTCATCCCCCAAACAAAGAATAGTAATCCCAGCACACGCCAAAAGACAAGAGGCGAAACCGCACAGAAAGTGAACACAGCCAACTGTTTCTTTTCATATGATATCATCCTTCATCGTAAACAATCGGAATATCGAAACACGATCAAAACGGATGAAACATACAGCTCACGGTGTGCACATAGCACTTAACTCAGTATCTCTTGCAACAAGCCGGACTTGGAATATGATGAAACTGCAATAAGGAACACTTTTAAGACATAGCCTTCAATAGTTCCTGCCGCCTATCTACTATATTGAACGGAAGTTCACGTCCTCCTGAAAATGATGATCGTCATATTTTTAAAAATGTTTATCGCTTGATGATTTTAGGACATCATTTTTGACGCAAAATTCGAACACACGAAACACAGTTAGTCGTCGGATTATTCCCGTCGCACATCAAACAACAGACCGTAAGATCTTCCTGCAATGTCAACATTAGCATACGGCCGGTCTAGGGATATACGATGAGCCATTATGAAAACGCTGCACACACAACAATGGCTGCGCCCATATATTCCCGCCTACTCTAGTGAATGCAGCCTACAACGAAGGAAACACGGTTCAAAGTCCCTAAAGTGAATATTTAGGTTGACTTGGCAGAGTCCACATTAATGAGTCATAACATGTAAATAATTTGCTTCAAACAATTCCAACGTCAAACGGCCTTGGAACAGCACTCAGCGTGTTGACGTAAACCGCATATCAATTCTAGACGGTGGAAGGTCGCATCATTCACACTTGACTTGTCAAAACGGAATATTGCCGTGTGTACGACACCGCATCATCGGCGCAGATTTGTTAAGTATAACATTAGATTGACTTTAACGCAGAAAAGTGCATTGGAGAGCCGAAATTAATCAGTACCCAAATGCATTTCCTGCAGCGGTCGAGAGAACATGAAATGAGTTCCACCATCTTGGAAACGGAAGTTTCTTTGAATTGTTGTTTGTCACTAGACTTCCTAGATAATTAATTAAATTCCTCCAATTGTTTTAATTATCTGCTGCCTATTCTTATATCGATGTAATTATTTTCCTTCGGGACGTTCATGACTTCAGTCTTCTTGGTGCTGATTTTCCTATTGTGCTGGTTCCATATGTTGTTAACTCTATTTAAATATTCGTATAGGTCTCCTGGTTTCTTGTGCGTTTGTGCCTGATCGTCTGCGAATAGAAACTCGTCAATCTCCTCTGTCTCAAACGGGTTTGCTAACTTACATAATCTTATGTTAAATTATACTTCAATGAGTGCGCATTGACATATGTAGCATTCATATGAGCAGATATGTTCAGTACCTTATGGCTAAAATATTATTTACTTTCACAAGACCTCTACACAAAGAAAAATCTAAACAACTCACGGTTCTGGAATAACATACTTGGCATATCAGGCACACATAGTTCCTACAAGGAGTAATACTAACGTCATCTAGCGCGAATAACATTGACGAGTAACATCCATTTATGCTCGAGCATAATCGAGAGTGCCAGAAATATCCGCTATCAGATCAGGTGATGCTGGGGATAAATGCTGGTGAGAGCTAGGTCAATCGATGTCTACAGTTAAAGATGCCTCTACTGAGATCTCGGCAAAAATTGCTACCAGATCTCCCCTGTCTTAGTTTGTGTTCTTCACTAAAAACAACTGGTTTCTTTTCTTCATTTTCGTTTCTTCTTGTCTAATATATATGTAAATTTGTATCTTCAATTTTTCTCTACAAACTCAGGCTAGATTTATTGTTTCTTTACTTTCAAAACTCTTTATTAATTTTGTTATTTAGTATTTGTTTTAATGTCGCAGTTATACTAATTGTATTTTTTAAAACGAAATAATTTTTATTTCTTTGTTTTCATATTTCTTTGTTTTCATATATCAGTGTTAACATGTTTATTTATTACTTTAATGCATTTATTTCTCTCGTTTAATTTTATTTTACACTATCGCTAAGATTGGATAGTTTTATATTCTTGTCAGTTTCAGGTTCAGACAAAACATCAAACGCAAATCATAATTGATCAAATAGAGTTTTTTTTTCTTTTAATTCCTGCACATTCAAAAAAAAAAAAAAAAAAAAAAAAAAAAAAAAAAAAAAAGCTTCAAGCTTTTGGAGGAAAAGCGACGTCGCAAAACCTGAATGTGGCCAGAAACATCTCAAGTCAAAAGTGAAGTCAAACTTCCATATAATAATAAAAAAATAAAAAAATAAAAATAAAAAATAAAAAAAACTACATTTGCGGTACTTTACTATTTCTGGGTCTGTCGTGAGAACTTATGGGACTGAAAAAGGCCGCACGCCCAGTGCAGTCGCAGCGAGGTGTTCATATCTGAGTTATTATTTCACCCCCCGATGTAAACAATATTTGAAGCTACTGGTATTCGAATCTGCATTCTCCTGGTTTGGAGCCCGACAAGTAATCGATTCTTCCACCCCATCTCAATGGGGATAGGGAAAAAAAAAACAACAGAATTTGTACATGGTATTTGAAACAGGTCTGAGAGGCGAGAATACCCCTGGCAAATAAAAGTTAAGTACACATTACAGACAATAGTTACGATATTCTTCTTAATCCAGTGAGCTCCAGTTGGAGCATAGGACAATCGCAAGAGATCTCCACAAAATACGGTCGGAACATAGGACACTCGCAAGAGATCTCCACAAAATATGGTCGGAACATAGGACACTCGCAAGAGATCTCCACAAAATATAGTCGTATCATAGGACACTCGCAAGAGATCTCCACAAAATATGGTCGTATCATAGGACACTCGCAAGAGATCTCCACAAAATATGGTCGTATCATAGGACACTCGCAAGAGATCTCCACAAAATATGGTCGGAACATAGGACACTCGCAAGAGATCTCCACAAAATATGGTCGTATCATAGGACACTCGCAAGAGATCTCCACAAAATATGGGCGTATCATAGGACACTCGCAAGAGATCTCCACAAAATACGGTCGAAGCATAGGACACTCGCAAGAGATCTCCACAAAATACGGTCGAAGCATAGGACACTCGCAAGAGATCTCCACAAAACACGGTCGAAGCATAGGACACTCGCAAGAGATCTCCACAAAATACGGTCTAAGCATAGGACACTCGCAAGAGATCTCAACAAAATACGGTCGGAGCATAGGACACTCGCAAGAGATCTCCACAAAATACGGTGGGAGCATAGGGCACTCGCAAGAGATCTCCACAAAATACGGTGGGAGCATAGGACACTCGCAAGAGATCTCCACAAAATACGGTGGAAGCATAGGACACTCGCAAGAGATCTCCACAAAATACGGTGGGGGCATAGGGCACTCGCAAGAGATATCCACAAAATACGGTCGGAGCATAGGACACTCGCAAGAGATCTCCTCAAAATACGGTGGGAGCATAGGACACTCGCAAGAGATCTCCACAAAATACGGTCGAAGCATAGGACACTCGCAAGAGATCTCCACAAAATACGGTCGAAGCATAGGACACTCGCAAGAGATCTCCACAAAATACGGTGGGAGCATAGCGCACTCGCAAAAGATATCCACAAAATACGGTGGGAGCATAGGGCACTCGCAAGAGATCTCCACAAAATACGATCGGAGCATAGGACACTCGCAATAGATCTCCACAAAATACGGTGGAGCATAGGGCACTCGCAAGAGATATCCACAAAATAAGGTCGGGGCATAGGACACTCGCAAGAGATATCCACAAAATACGGTCGGAGCATAGGGCACTTGCAAGAGATATCCACAAAATACGGTCGGAGCATAAGACACTCGCAAGAGATATCCACAAAATACGGTCGGAGCATAGGACACTCGCAAGAGATCTCCACAAAATACGGTCGGAGCATAGGATACTAACAAGAGATCTCCACAAAATACGGTCGGAGCATAGGACACTCGCAAGAGATCTCCACAAAATACGGTCGAAGCATAGGGCACTCGCAAGAGATCTCCACAAAATACGGTCGGAGCATAGGACACTCGCAAGAGATATCCACAAAATACGGTCGAAGCATAGGACACTCGCAAGAGATCTCCACAAAACACGGTCGAAGCATAGGACACTCGCAAGAGATCTCCACAAAACACGGTCGAAGCATAGGACACTCGCAAGAGATCTCAATAAAATACGGTCGGAGCATAGGACACTCGCAAGAGATCTCCACAAAATATGGCCGGGAGCAGGCACGGACACCTTTCTCCAGCACTTGCCAGTTTCTATCGTTTCATCATGTGTGAGAGTATCGCCATGATCCCAGGTGATCTCCCTCCTCTTCGTTTGCCATGTGGTGCCCATGTTAATGCTCGGTGCGGATGCTTGGCTTGTTCCATCTGTAGAACGTGGCCTTGACATTTTCAAAGTCTTCTTTCCACTTCCTGATTGATGTTGTTAATGCCTGATCTTCTGGCGACTGCTTTCTTTACATATGACATACACTAGCTACTACTTTCTTTACATATGGCATACACTAGCTACTACTTTCTTTACATATGACATACACTAGCTACTACTTTCTTTACATATGACATACACTAGCTACTACTTTCTTTACATATGACATACAATAGCTACTACTTTCTTTACATATGGCATACAATAGCTACTACTTTCTTTACATATGGCATACAATAGCTACTACTTTCTTTACATATGACATACAATAGCTACTACTTTCTTTACTTATGACATACAATAGCTACTACTTTCTTTACTTATGACATACAATAGCTACTACTTTCTTTACATATGACATACAATAGCTACTACTTTCTTTACTTATGACATACAATAGCTAATGGGTCATGACTGAAAATCGTTTATCTTTTGTACTGGGGATTGTGTCAGTAAGAGATTATCAATGGAAAAGAAATTACCAGTGATGGAAAATGCAAAACTGAAATAAACAAAAAAATAGATATGGTAAAAAGTAATTTTAATGCCATGAAAAATATACTAACAACAAAACAAATATCCTCAGGGCTGAAACTAAGAATGGCAAAATGTTACGTCTTCTCAATATTCCTGTATGGTGCAGAAACATGGACATTAGTCAAGAAAACAGAACAGAAAATTGAAGCCTTGAAATGTGGATTTATAGAAGTATAGGTAGAATTGGATGGAAACAAAAGATAACAAACGATGAAGTTTTAAAACAACTGAAAATAAAAAGAGAACTACTAAATACAATTAAGACAAGACAAATGAAATTTTTGGGGCATGTTAAAAGACACAACAGCCTACTAAAAGTAATATTGGAAGGAAAAATACAAGGTAAAAGAGGCAGAGGCAGACCAAGACTAACATGGACGAGTAACATCAAAAGATGGACAAGTCAATCTATGTCAGCCTGCACCATCAAAGCAAGAAACATAGTAGAATGACGATCCATGGTAGCCAACCTTCGTTGCAGAGAAGTCACGCGATGATGATGACTATAACTAAATACATCTGCCAGAAAATAGTTAGACAAAAGCTAAGTATACTTGGCAGGCTATAGCTAAACTGACAATCATGAAGATACATACCTTCATTAACAGATGCTTGCAGAGAATAAAAGGATGGAAATGGCAGGACAAAATCACTAATGTGGAAGTATGTAAAAATACCAGTCACATGGGGCCTCGTTGGCCTAGTTGGGAAAACCACCCGACTGGACTACCGACGTTCGGACAACCCGTGTTCGATTCCCGCTGGGAGCAGTGTGAATTGTACTCGTGGTTGGAAAAAAAAATTTACCTCCACGGTCGACCCAGCCGTTGGCAGAAATGGGTACCAGGGTATTACCCTGGGAAGGTGAGGAATGTCGCCTTGCATCTGAGTTTCGATGCTTGAGGTGACACTATACAGAAATCTCCGAACATTTCTGGATAGGCGGCCGAGCACATATGGGTGTAAACTCGCGTGCTAAGACGCCGGTTCAAGTCTCGTACTTTACCTTTACCAGTCACATACCTGTGGATGAAGACGATGGCGCTGGATAGGACACACACTGCCGAAATCATAAATATTTATTGGAGAAGACGGATGGAAGCAGAGATGAAGATGATGGGGAAGACATTGAATGATTTTAAAAGAATGGCAAGAAACAGAACGGTTTGGGAAGTGTTTGTTGCAGGCCTCTGCTCCACAGGGAGCTGAAAAGCAGAAGAAGATTTGGCAGGAAATAGTTAAATACTTATGCCAGGAAATTGTTAGAAAACAGCTAAAAATACTCGGCAAGCAATAAGTAAACACCCTTGCCTTGACTGATAATAATAGACAATAGTTCAATACAATTTGCATAGATATTCGTAATTTCTTACTCACACGAGCCCTAGTACAAAAGATAAACAATTTTCAGTCATGACCCTGTGACAATGAAGGAGTTAGCAAATAGGCTGGCATTAGGTGTATCTGTGGTGTAGATAACAGACATGCGAAGCTAGGTCGTAAAGGCTCTCACAGCGATGTTTTTTTTTTTTTTTTTTTTTTTTTAATTTGAAAATTTGGCTACGAAGCCTTGTGAAAGGTTGTGTATATAAAACCAGCTATTGAATAAGCTGAACAAGAATGTTTGGACTCTGACCAGAATGAAATTCAACGAACTTGCAGCTCGAGCGCATTACATGAAAATACCAACCCACAGAGCGAAAATGGAACGAAGAAAGAGATGGATAGATAGGATCATAGAGATATTAAGTAAAGCTGATATGCCATTAACTCAATCTACTAAACTAGCGAAAGGGGGAGACAATTACACATTCCTGCTATCTACGATGATACATGTCACAAGAAGTAGGGCGAAAGACTGAAAGAAAGACATAGATTTGATGGATGGATATATGGATGGATGGACGGACAAAACAATATCGACCGACGTTGCTGCTCAAAAGGTCTTCAGCATGAACAAGAAACAACACACAAAGATATACAAGTAAATAAAACTAACCCAACACAGCTAACTAATTATAATATATCATCACAAAATAATATTATAAAATAAGACTGAAAGGACTCAACTTCCAGTTTCTATGACCAGGTCCGGAATCAAAATGGCTTAACTGGAGAGACGCGCGTAAGGAGGTCAAGGATGCAGGTAATGGGGGCTTACCGCTGGTGTCTGAAGAATAATTTCCTTCTAGGGTATTTAGATATTAGTACTGATATGGATATACCCATCATGGTCTCTGGGTAGTGAGATATGATGTCTAGCCCTGTCGGATAACTGAAAAAAAAATAGGAGGAGGTCTCGTGTATATTTGCGCACGTTAAAGAACCCTCGGCAGTTAAAACGAGTGTGAGAGTTCTAATCGGAGACTATCGATATTTCAATGGGAAAATCGGAGTACCCATGGGTTAGTCTGGTGTGCAATGATGCTGATCCTGACATAACATATGATATAACATAACATATAACAGCATATAATATCGTAACATAACATAACATGTCATAACACAACAACATAGCCTATCATCATCATCAAGTGCCATGCCGGTTGGCGTAGGTGATCATGTCCCTCCACAATCTTCTATCCACAGTGCATCGTATCAGTTCTGTTGTTGACTGTTTTCCATGCCTTGACACCAGGCTATCCAGTATTTTCTCTCTTTGCCGTCCGCGATCTCTCTTTCCTTTTATTTTGCCAGTTGTAACCAAGTATTCCAACTTTCCTCTTCTCATGATGTGCCCGAAAAATGTTGATTGCTAACATAACATATATCATATCATATAACATAACATAACATATAACATGACATATAACATAACATAACATATAACATAACATATAACATAACATATAACATAACATAACATAACATATAACATAACATATAACATAACATATAACATATAACATAACATATAATTTAATAACATATACAATAACATATTGCATCATATCATATCTTATCATAACATATCGTATCATAATACATCATAACATATACAACGAGTTCCATGACGATGAGACTGAGAACATTGACCCGACTCAATGCTGTCAAGCAGCAGCAGCAGAGAGAAAAATAAAAGTATGACAAATAAATGTCTATGATTTGTCTGGTATGTATTTTTTTCACTTATTTATAATCGCTGAAACGTCGGTTATCGAGAAAATTAGACATTGTCAATGAGAGAAGGCGGAGACACAATATTGACACCCAGCGAGGACGTGACGAGCGAGCTGTAATTGATTCACTCCGAGGGCGTCTATGTGTGTGTATATAAGGCGGCATGTTCCCTTTGACATTAACAAATTGTTCACCCAACGTGAACACGGGAATTGAACGTCACAAGTGTTACTGTTACATTCTCTGTGCACGGCTTCAATATGTGCTTCTAATACTCTCAGACAAAAACAAACTCTGATCTTTAATAAACCGCCCGTCTACTCCCAGAACACATAAATTCATCTTCATCGCCTTGTTGTATCTATAACCTCGTCATCTCTGCCCCATTTGTTTCATTAAATGGAGGTTCATTTTATGTTATTTCCATAAATTCATAAGTAAAGCTCCGTTGATTCCATTAGATCATTTTTAATGTCGAAATGAAATATAAACTCGTCTCTGATAGATCTTATATAATCCTTGCTCACCGGATCTCCTAATCATCATGTGCCATATCGGTTGGTGTCATAGTGAAAATGGTGTTAGTGACCATAATTTTTATACACCTTCGGCCATTATTTTTGGGGTAATGTGGACCGTATTACGCCCGTGTCACTTTACCTTCCAAGAAAATAATCCGGTACCCATTAAAGGCTGGGTGGACCTGGAAGCCGTAGAGTTCTTGTCCTTTGTAATGCAGTGCACTAACCCATTACACCACACTTTATTCTATTCCTAGCTGGTGTGATGTTTAAGTTTTAAAAAAAAAATCTGATAGCTTTTATTATTTACATTGTCTGCTTTTATCTAATTCCTGTGTGCTATTTTTCTTCCGTGTCTTACTGAACATCTACGGATATTCCCAACTTTCTCCTACCTTGACATTGAATTCTATAGGTGAAACTATTCCCTTCCTCGTTATAATATTTTCCTTTAGTTCACGTGAATGAAATTCTATATTCTGAATATTTTCCTTTAGTTCACGTGAATGAAATTCTATATTCTGAATATTTTCCTTTAGTTCATGTGAATGAAATTCTATATTCTGAATATTTTCCTTTAGTTCATGTGAATGAAATTCTATATTCTGAATATTTTCCTTTAGTTCGTGCTAGTTGTTAAATTATGTGTTGCTATTCCCCGTTTGGTGTATGTTTTACTTTTGACGTGTAGATGAACTGTGAACTTTACCGATATTTAAGTGGAATATGATTTATTCTTCTTTGTGTCGTGTGTTCGCGGTTTGATAGGCAAGCGCATGGTTCGACAACAATGACGCCGACACCGGGTATGTTCAACCCATATGTGAAAAGTCTGTGACGGTGGATGGGGCGGATGAATCAGAAATGATCAACGGCCCAGAAAGCGAAAGCAGCAAAGTGTGTGGTACACATGAGGCATATTCAGTACACGAAGGACGAATATGGCAGACCACCGTGAAGGTGATTGGAGCCTCATCACGTAACACTCCAAAGAAAGTCATAGAGAGATTATAATTATTGTTTTAAGAACGTAGACAAATGAGGTTTTTGAGACACGCTAAAAGACACAACAGCCTAATAAAAGTAATATTGGAAGGGAAAATGCAAGGTAAAAGAGGCAGAGGCAGACCAAGACTAAAATGGACGAGTAGCATCAAAAGATGGACAAGTCAATCTATGACAACCTGCACCATCAAAGCAAGAAACAAAGTGGAATGGCGATCCATGGTAGCCAACCTTCGTTGTGGAGACGGCACTCAATGATGATGATGATGAGTTCATGAGAATAAAATTCCCTATTCTGTGTTGCAAAGCTGTTCCTCTTGTCTCATCAACACTAGTGCGGTCACCGCATCGAAGGTTGGCTACCATGGTGAGCCATTCCGCTGACTTGTTCATCTTTTGATGTTACTCGTCCATGTTAGTCTTAGTCCGCCTCTGCCATTTTTACCTTATTCAATTGTCTGTTCTGTTATCGTATCTAATGTCCATGTTTGTGCACCATACATGAATATTGAGAAGATATAACATTTTGCTATTCTTAGTTTTAGCCCTGGTGTTATTTGTTTTGGTGTTAGTATATATTTCGTGGCATTAAAATTACGTGTTGCTATTCCTATTGTTTGTTTATTTCAGTTGTACATTTTCCATCGCTGGTTATAATATATCCTAGGTAGTTGTAGCTCTGAGCTGTCTCCAGGTCTATTCCTTCAATTTTGATATTCGCTTGTATTTTTTTTAGCATTATCGTTGTTTATTATCATAGCTTTAGTCTTGTTGATATTTATGTCTAACCCATATATTTGTTGCTTGTCATGTTTATTTCATTAAGTAATTGTTGAAGTCTTTAGGATTATCTGCTAGTAATACCGTATCATCAGCATTTCTTAGGTTATTGATTACCTTTCCAATAATGTTTAGGCCTGGTATCTCTGAGATGTTTTTAAAAATTTGCTCAGTGTATAGATTGAGCAAGTTTGTTGATAGGATGCATCCTTGTCTTACTCCTCGTGTCTACGGTCTTTACTATTTTTTATATAACAAAATCTTGTGTTTTTTCCATGAATCACATACTTTCTGAAATAGCTTGTCTCTCTGTTTTCAAGTAAAGTAAAGAGTCCAGTCACGCCACGTAGAGTATTGGGAAATTGGTGTCAGTGGCCATAATTTTGACAGACCTTCAGCACATACTTTTTTTTAAATAATGTGGTCGGTATTACGCCAATGCCGTTTTACTTTCCCAGAAAATATATGGTACCCATTTAAAGCTGGGTGAACCCAGAAGCCGTCGATCAGGATCGAACCTCTTGTCCTTTGTAGTCCAGTTCACTAAGCACTGATCTATCGCGGCTTCTCTGTTTTCATAGATGGCGCATAATTTTATTTTCTTATTCAGATATCCTGCAGTTATCTCCCCCTTTAATTTTGGCATCTTGGTAATGTCCCTTTAAAGCAGTCATTTATTTCTATTATTTCTCTGCTTCATCACCGTTATTGGGCCGTCTCCATTCTAACTACAGCTACATTATAGTCACTTCATATACGCGCTCATATTCTCATTTTTGTGTACCCCATGATTGTATTCTAATCTGAAACTAATCATTAAATGATCTATCTGATTTATATCTGGTACATTCGTCATTTCCATTATATTTTATGAATTAAAAAAAAACAAATTATGATAGACAGACATGCTTCTAATCGCCTTGTTATTAATGGCACGGAAATTGATCACTTTATTGCATTTCTCATTTACTGTGCACAAACGAAATATCCATTAGTTTTTCTTTGTGATGTAACATGATCACGGTCGTCAATAACGACTCCTATCAATATGACAAGATTATGTTTTCCTTTCCTGTTTCCCGTTCGACCAACGAATAGACATTTCCAGCGCTCGTCTCTAAAACGGCGTCAAATGGGCGCAGCTGTGTCGTCTAGTGGATTTCCAAGAAATTATTTGGATACTATCTTGGTCATTCATGAGGCGATAGCAGTTGAAGTAACCATTGGATTCTACTCAGGGAAATTCGGGTAGGACATGTTGGAGCGTGGTAGAAAATATAAGACTTCCGGTCATTATAGCGGATAGGCAACAGGGAACCGTTGAGTCAATGTCTGAAAAATTTTAATTGTTGTAGTTTCCTCATATTCCAAGTCCGACTTGCTGCCGGAGCTACTGAGTTTAGTGTTCTGTGCACACCGTGAGCTGTGTGTTTCATCCAGGAAATATAAATTAAAGATTTTTCATGGTACATATTGTTGCAGGTTGACAGGATTATTGATGAGAAGGTAGGGAGACTACAAGAATCACGAGTCGGTTAAGATAGAATGGAACGACCAATAATATGGGTTAGAACTGTGCGTAATCACCTCTTACTTAGATCGTACCGCGGATAAACACGTTCGCAAAACGTTATAATTGATCGGAATACAATGTGATCTTATTATTATGAAGAACGCGAAAGGAAATGATTTGGTCACGTATCTCGATCGTCTGGCCAGGCAAATATTCTGCAGGAACTGTGAACGAGCGGGAGTGAGAGGCGGACAGAGAAGAGATGGGAAGATAATATCAAAGAAGTGACAGGCCTCCGCTTTGCAGAATCACAAATAATGACTGAAGATACAGAGAAATTCAGAAGTTTAATGAAGTCTCTCTTTGATGTCCCAACTACCCACAGGCTTCTGGGATGTTTAAGGAAAGGAATAAGTAATCGGCGAGCTATAGGTGCAGTCAGCGTAAACATATACGTGTATATACTTTGTACCATCTTTCAAGAATGGGTTGAGAGTCTATTAGATTACCTTGAGTGCAGTGATGTCGATTTTTTTAATCAGGGACTGCATTGCCCCAACTCTACTGCTCGCCCTTAAATTCAACTCCTAACCTTTAAATTCAACTCCTCACCCTTAAATTCAACTCCTTACCCTTCAATTCAACTCCTCACCCTTAAATTCAATTCCTTAATGACATTGCCCCAACCCAACTCCTCACCCTTAAATTCAATTCCTTAATGACATTGCCCCAACCTAACTCCTCACCCTTAAATTCAATTCATTAATCACATTGCCCCCAACCCAACTCCTAACCCTTAAATTCAATTCCTTAATCACATTGCCCCAACCCAACTCCTCACCCTTAAATTCAATTCCTTAATCACATTGCCCCAACCCAACTCCTCACCCTTAAATTCAATTCCTTAATCACATTGCCCCAACCCAACTCCTCACCCTTAAATTCAATTCCTTAATCACATTGCCCGAAACCAACTCCTAACCCTTAAATTCAATTCCTTAATCACATTGCCCCAACCCAACTCCTCACCCTTAAATTCAATTCCTTAATCACATTGCCCCAACCCAACTCCTCACCCTTAAATTCAATTCCATAATGACATTGCCCTAACCCAACTCCTAACCCTTAAATTCAATTCCTTAATCACATTGCCCCAACCCAACTCCTCACCCTTAAATTCAATTCCTTAATCACATTGCCCCAACCCAACTCCTCACCCTTAAATTCAATTCCATAATGACATTGCCCTAACCCAACTCCTAACCCTTAAATTCAATTCCTTAATCACATTGCCCCAACCCAACTCCTAACCCTTAAATTCAATTCCTTAATCACATTGCCCCAACCCAACTCCTAACCATTAAATTCAATTCCTTAATCACATTGCCCCAAACCAACTCCTCACCCTTAAATTCAATTCCTTAATGACATTGCCCCAACCCAACTCCTAACCCTTAAATTCAATTCCTTAATCACATTGCCAACACCCAACTCCTCAACCTTAAATTCAATTCCTTAATGGCATTGCCCCAACCCAACTCCTAACCCTTAAATTCAATTCCTTAATGACATTGCCAACACCCAACTAGTCACCCTTAAATTCAATTCCTTAATCACATTTCCCCAACCCAACTAGTCACCCTTAAATTCAATTCCTTAATCACATTTCCCCAACCCAACTAGTCACCCTTAAATTCAATTCCATAATCACATTGCCCCAACCCAACTAGTCACCCTTAAATTCAATTCCTTAATCACATTGCCCCAACCCTAGTCCTCACCTTTATTTTGTCTTCAATGATCACACCGACATATACCACCGTGAGAAACACTAACAAACAACATATTCGGAAGAAAAACAAAAATATATTAAAATAAAGAGTTGAAATACATTTAACTTTTTGGCCAAGTAACTACTACCACTACTATGTATATATTATATATATACAAACTATAACTACACACAAACAAATCCAATACAATATTGAAAACACAAACAAGCTGGGGTATGTGCATATTTTAATAACGATTATTTTAAAACTTCAGCTGCATTGAAAGAAAAGTTTCGTGCTGAAATCGGATGTATTGGGCCGAAAGGCGTAAATATCACAGTTATACTTCAAACCATAACACAACGCAGACACACGCACTTAACGTTCTTTTAAGGGCGGATGATGAACATGTGTACTCCTTTAGTCATCGGGCGAAAGCAAGCAGGCAAGCAAATAAAAGATTCTGGTTAAAAGGTCAGATGTGACAACACGAACAAAACTTGTGTGAAAATGTGTTTTTGTGATAAAAAATTGCAAACAAATAATACTGTTATCATGTCGTTACTGGCTGTTGATAAAGAAGATAAGTTAACGGAGATGTCTTACATAAAGTGATAGTTAACATTATATGTGCAATGAAAAGTCATGTAATTGGTCGTATTCTTCATTCACTTTATTATATCGGAGACAGAGTCGCCTCCCCGCAGCAGATCTGGAAGTTGTCAGCGACCCACAGCTGATGGCTTGTGACAGGATCGGTGAAGCAAATCTATTCAGACCCTACTCCACCTCTCCGTGGTGCCTCCGGTAATAGACTAACGTTTTTAGTCTGGCCAAACGAGTAGGGATCGAAGAGGGAAGACAACCCGGTACTCAAAAATAACATGCTGAAGTCGGATGTGTTGGGCCGAAAGGCGCAAATATAACATTTTGCTGCAAACCACAACACAACGCACCAACGCTCACTTAACGTCCTCTTAAGGGCGGATGATGAGAAGCTGTATTCCTTTAGGCCTGGAAAATTCAAGCGAAGAAGTGACAGAAAATACATAAAATAGGAAATAGTTTGAAATAATTTCTTGTCTTGTCAAGACGTAATAGAAATAGGAAATAGTTTGAAATGATTTCTTGTCTTGTCAAGATGTAATAGAAATAGGAAATAGTTTGAAATGATTTCTTGTCTTGTCAAGATGTAATAGCAACATTGATAACTTGCTGCGCTAGAAAACAGTTCACAGACATGATGACGTTCGCCATTAAGCATGGTACGTAACGGCGATAAGGATGATACAGTCTAAGCGATGATAATATGATCTAATGTTACACAATAGCACACGTTGTGAATACAAACTGATCTAATGTTATACAATAACACACGCTGCGAATACAGACTGATCTACTGTTATACAATAACACACGCTGTGAATACAAACTGATCTAATGTTATACAATAACACACGCTGTGAATACAAACTGATCTACTGTTATACAATAACACACGCTGCGACTACAAATCGATCTACTGTTATACAATAACACACGCTGCGACTACAAACCGATCTACTGTTATACAATAACACACGCTGCGACTACAAACCGATCTACTGTTATACAATAACACACGCTGCGAATACAAACTGATCTACTGTTATACAATAACACACGCTGTGAATACAAACTGATCTACTGTTATACAATAACACACGCTGTGAATACAAACTGATCTACTGTTATACAATAACACACGCTGCGAATACAAACTGATCTACTGTTATACAATAACACACGCTGTGAATACAAACTGATCTACTGTTATACAATAACACACGCTGTGAATACAAACTGATCTACTGTTATACAATAACACACGTTGTGAATACAAACTGATCTACTGTTATACAATAACACACGCTGTGAATACAAACTGATCTACTGTTATACAATAACACACGCTGTGAATACAAACCGATCTACTGTTATAGGACAACACACGCTGCCACTACAAACTGATCTACTGTTATACAATAACACACGCTGCGACTACAAACTGATCTACTGTTATACAATAACACACGCTGCGAATACAAACCGATCTACTGTTATACGACAACACACGCTGCCACTACAAACTGATCTACTGTTATACAATAACACACGCTGTGACTACAAACCGATATACTGTTATACAATAACACACGCTGTGACTACAAACCGATCTACTGTTATACAATAACACACGCTGTGACTACAAACCGATCTACTGTTATACAATAACACGCTGTGATAAGATAAACAGACAAAAACTTACTAGTTTGGCTTGACCTTCGCATCTCCCCCAACGCATGAATGGATAGAAGAAGGAAGTGAACAAAGAAAAAATATCTACGTTTGCACATACTCTTCCTGTTCTGTACAGATATGTTTAAATGTCGGTGTGTGTGTATTTATGTGTGCGTGCTTCTGTGCACGTGCTTGTGTCTGCATTAACATCTCATCATCATCCCCCCCGCCCCCAGGTATCGTCACTCATAACTCAAGTCTTCCAATACAACACACCTTTAAATCAGTTCTGGACCACCCTCCCAACCTCATGTAGGGGGATGCATTAACCAACAAATCTATTTTCCTCCTTCATATCTATTATCTATCCTTTTCTTCCCTGTCTATCTCCTGCAACCTCCTCCTCCTCTTCTCACTCGATTTCTCAAGACTTGGAATCCCCCAATTCCCTCCTCAGAAAGACTTCTATCTCGCGTCACGCAAACTTGTCGATGTTGAAGTATCTCCTAACCTGAGTTCTACCCGTCCACCGCCTTCTATTAGATTTCCTGGGCTGCTCTTTGGGAACAGGACACCACGGCAGAGCGACACGTCGGTTTTCAGTTCTGAATAAATTATTACAAATCTATAGCAAGAATGTTCGGACGGAGCTTCTACAATTTAGAGGAAGTCACAGACAAGACAGTGCACATTCTCGACAAGCTAAAATAGGAAATTATCGACTTCGTAAACCCGCTGTTGGCGGTTCCCAAATTGATAAAACTCGTGGGCACACAAACTGGAACATCATGTCCTTGTTTATCTTTGTCTTTCTATTCTACTTCTTATTCCCCCTTCTCTCGTTTATCTTTGTCTTCCTATTCTACTTCTTATTCCCCCTTCTCTCGTTTATCTTTGTCTTCCTATTCTACTTCTTATTCTCCCTTCTCTCGTTCATCTTTGTCTTCCCATTCTACCTCTTATTCTCCCTTCTCTCGTTTAACTTTGTCTTCCCATTCCACCTCTTATTCTCCCTTCTCTCGTTTATCTTTGTCTTCCCATTCTACCTCTTATTCTCCCTTCTCTCGTTTATCATTGTCTTTCTATTCGACCTCTTATTCTCCCTTCTCTTGTTTATCGTTGTCTTCCTATTCTACCTCTTATTCTCCCTTCTCTCGTTTAACTTTGTCTTCCTATTCGACCTCTTATCCTCCCTTCTCTCGTTTAACTTTGTCTTCCCATTCTACCTCTTATTCTCCCTTCTCTTGTTTATCGTTGTCTTCCTATTCTACCTCTTATTCTCCCTTCCACCGTTCATGTTTATATCTAATTCGGCTTGTTATCCATCTTTTGCCTGTTTTCCAACGTACACAAATATTTATTTTAATTGAATCTTGTCCTTGAGCAAAACGGAGAGCAGGTGGCATAATTTGTAACTCGTCGAGCTCTGAACCAAAAACGCGGATTCGAAACACGGTAGAGTCAAATATTTTTTATCGACAGCAAAAAATACATCTAGACCAGAGCACGTCGTGGCGACAGCACTGGACAAACGACCTGTACTCCCCTGTCGTAAGCCCCCCCCCCCCCCCCCATTACACCTCTGTAATGAGAAGATGACATATAAGATAGTTGTTTGTTTGTTGTTTTTATAAATTAAGATACCTAATGGATGTTGTTCTTGTATTCCTTTTATCAGAAGCATTTGTTCACAGACAGGAACACCAAAACATACGAGCACAGACATTTATGAAGACATGAATCAAAGATTCTCCTCGATACGCGCTATAAGATGGGTATTTCACAGAAGAATGTTGAAAGTTTACTGCACAGAAAAAGACAAACAAGGAAATTCTCAAACAGGCCAACACAAAAAGGGAGCTCCTAAAAACATCAGAAAGAAATAATTAACATTTTTACGAGCACAACATGAGAAGAGGAAAGTTGGAATAGTTGGTTATTCTTCTACTTCTACCTTTCAACCCCCCTTTGTGGAGCATAGGTCTCCAAGAAACACTTTCAGCTCCCTGTGGAGCATAGGTCTCCAAGAAACACTTTCAGCTCCCTGTGGAGCATAGGTCTCCAAGAAACACTTTGAGCTCCCTGTGGAGCATAGGTCTCCAAGAAACACTTTCAGCTCCCTGTGGAGCATAGGTCTCCAAGAAACACTTTCAGCTCCCTGTGGAGCATAGGTCTCCAAGAAACACTTTCAGCTCCCTGTGGAGCATAGGTCTCCAAGAAACACTTTCCAAGCCGTTCTGTATCTTGTCATTCTTTTAAGATCATTCCATGTCTTCCACATCATCTTCATTTCTGCTTCTATCTGTCTTCTCTAAGAATTCCTTGGCCTTCCTCTTTGTCTTTTTCCCCCGAGATTCCAAAAAGGGCATGTTGTGTAATACTCTCACTTGGCTTTCGAAGTGTGTGTCCTATCCAGCGCCATCATCTACGCTGTATCTCTTTATCCACTGGTATTTGGCTGGTGCATTTCCCTAATTCTATGTTAGTGATTTTGTCCTGCCATTTCCATCTTTTATTCTGCGCAAGCATCCATTAATGAAAGTCGGTAACTTCATGATTGTCAATTTTGTTGTTCTCCATATAATAAAACTGACTTAACATTGGGGGGTGAAATTGTTTATTTTCATATTTAAACTAATTTCTTTTTCCTTCCATATGTTTCCCACTGCAACGAATGAACGTCTTGCTTTTGATATCCTTATTTTGGTAACATTTTCTGTTCCTCCCTCTTTGTCTATATTGCTGCCCAGGTATATGTAATTTTGTACGTCTAGTAGAGTTATTTCTCCTATTTTTATTTGGTTATTACCAACTGCATTAATTCTCATAATTTTGGTCTTATCTCTATTTATTTTCAGTCGCATCTGTTGTGATCTCTCATCATGTATGATCATGTTATCTTGCATCTGAATACTTGGTTACAAGTGGCAAAATACAGGGAAAGAGAGATCGCGGACAACAAAGAGAGAAAATACTGGATAGCTTGATGTTACGGCAAGGAAAACAGTCAACAACAGAATTGATATGATGCACTGTGGATAGAAGATTGTGGAAGGACATGATCACCTACGACAACCGGTATGGCACATGATGATGGCAAGTTATAAAAAGATAGAATATCGTGGGGGGGGGGCACGTAGGCCTAATGATAAGGATTGGCTGACAGTCACGCAAACAGGTGAACACCTAAGAAAGAACTATTGTAAAATATGCATCTCTACAACATCAGTTATTAATTAGACCATGTGTGGATTGGGCGAAAGGTAAGACGTCGGCTTCTGCACATGAAGGTCCTCGGTTCGATTCCCGTCACAGGAGGCAGGAATTTGTGAACATTTGAATCCGTTGTTTCTTCGCGGCTTTTCATTTCCTTAAGTCTCTGTGGTGTGATATATGACGTCTATCACTCTCTGAGGTGTGATATATGACGTATAACCCTCTCTGGGGATGTGATATAGGACGTCTATCTCTCTCTCGGGTGTGATATATTACGTCTATCCCTCTCTAGGGTGTGATATATGACGTCTATCCCTCCCTGTGGTGTGATATATGACGTCTATCCCTCTCTAGGTGTGATATATGACGTCTATCCCTCTCTGGGGTGTGATATATGACGTCTATCACTCTCTGTGGTGTGATATATGACGTCTATCCCTATCTGTGGTGTGATATATGACGTCTATTCCTCTCTGGGGTGTGATATATGACGTTTATTCCTCTCTGGGGTGTGATATATGACGTATATTCCTCTCTGGGGTGTGATATATGACGTCTATTCCTCTCTGGGGTGTGATATATGACGTCTATCCCTCTCTGGGGTGTGATATATGACATCTATTCCTCTCTGGGGTGTGATATATGACGTCTATCCCTCTCTGGGGTGTGATATATGACGTCTATTCTATCTGGGGTGTGATATATGACGTCTATCTCTCTCTGGGGTGTGTTATATTACACCTATTCCTCTCTAGGGTGTGATATATGACGCCTATCCCTCTCTGGGGAGTGATATATGACGTCTATTCCACTCTGGGGTGTGATATATATGACGTCTATCCCTCTCTGGGGTGTGATATATATGACGTCTATCCCTCTCTGGGGTGTGATATATATGACATCTATCACTCGCTGGGGTGTGATATATGACGTCTATTCCTCTCTGGGGTGTGATATATGACGTCTATCCCTCTCTAGGGTGTGATATATGACGCCGATCTCTCTCTGGGGTGTGATATATGACGTGTATACCATCTGGGGTGTGATATATGACGTGTATACCTCTCTGGGGTGTGATATATGACGCCTATCCCTCTCTGGGGTGTGATATATGACGTCAATTCCTCTCTGGGGTGTGATATATGACGTCTATCCCTCTCTGGGGTATGATATATGACGTCTATCCCTCTCTGGGGTGTGATATATGACGTCTATCCCTCTCTGGGGTGTGATATATGACGACTATCCCTCTCTGGGGTGTGATATATGACGTCTATCCCTCGCTGATAACGACGAAGAAAAGGAGGTCACGTATACACCCAGCGCACGTTTAAATCTACTTGACAGTAAAACCAGAAATTAGTGGGTCAAAAATGTTAAGGTTTAAATCTACTTGACAGTAAAACCAGAAATTAGTGGGTCAAAAATGTTAAGCAATCTACCATTGTCGAAGACAGATGTGTGAAGACGAAACAGAAAACAGAGAAAATATGTAGAAAATAGTTTAAAATGATTGGTTGTTAAGATATAACAGCATAATTTATAAACACTTGCAGGGCTAGCAAAAACACAACACAACTTGCCATTTAATAAACGTTACGAGAACACGGGACTCAAGGTTGACCGCGAAAAAGATGGATAGATGGAATATTATAAACATCAGGAGAAAATAGCAGCTGAAGGCAACGGAAGAACAAAGATCGCATTATATATATGCCCTCAACGCTAAAAGGCAAATGGGAAAGCAAAGAGGAAGAAGAAACACGGTGAACGTACTCCGATAACACAGCTGTGTTCAGTGAGTCTCTCTTGACAATATAGTTGTAGTTAGTCGAAGGCCATGGTATCACTGCAAACGAATTAAAACCCATAATTGATCAATCACCCGTACCGCTGGAATCATCAGAATTAACATCTCATCGCACTGAAGGATCCAAACAAAGAACAGCAGCTGCAGTTCCCATCATAGCAGCCACAGCACACTCTAAAAGACATAAGACGTACCCGCACCGAAAGTGAACTTGGCAATGTATTTATCCGAGTCTAAGTTAAGTATCTCTTTTCTTTGCGTAAACTATCTTTGGGAATGACCTCAAAAGGCAGAATCGTTACGTTAACTGTCAAGATACATGTCGCAGATGTTATTTGTGGACAAGGCAGAACAACGGAATCGTCATCTTGATAAGCAGCTGTGGTAACGAGAAATCAACGAAGCTATCCAGTTTAAAACGTTACAAGTCTGTATGTGTTGATAATCGTGGTCCATTAGAAAACTTCAGATTGTGGCAGTAGATAACAGAGCGATAAATCGTTGTCCAGGAACTATGATTGTAAGGGTTGCCAATTAACATAACATAGAAGACAACGACAGCCGGAAGCCATTACTTGTCGAACATGTTACAGTCCCATGGAATTGTCAACATTAAACATATAAATAAACCTCGCTTCCCTGTTTCTTTTATTTCTTTTCTTTCTCCTTGAACCTTATTATTCTCCTTCCTCTTCTTTTATTCTCTTTCTCCTTTTTCTTTTTATTTCTTCTTTCTTTCACTTCCACCTTTTTTCTTTCATTTCTTCCTTTCACTTCCGTTTTCTTTATTTCTCCTCCATTATTACTTTATTTTTTCTCCATTTTCTCATGTTCTAAAAAATTATTTTCATTAAAAAAACATAATTTCTAATTTTGTCTCTATTAGATAAACCAGCCGCACTCGACAATCATCTAATTTCTAATGCCCCTTTGTTTCGATTTTTGTCTACTTCCATGGACATTCTGCAGTACAGGGAAATGGAAGAGCGAACAGGCTGACTAGCTGTGCTGCGTAGAAGACGGTCAACCAATGAATCAGTGGACATCATTGATGCCATCCGTGATGAGGGAAGGGTACAGGGCTTCGACAAGCATGAGTCCACATTACTCCTTTGGATGTAAGAGATGGGAGTAAGGATGAGTACAGTCAGAACGAGGAGATCAGTGAGCGTACACAAGGACTTATCAACCAAAACAGTGCTGCAGCCGACAGTCACTGGCTAGTAGGGGCATAAGAGGACTTATCAACCAACACAGTGCTGGAGCCGTCAGTCACTGGCTAGTAGGGGCATAAGAGGACTTATCAACCAACTCAGAGCTGGAGCCGTCAGTCACTGGCTAGTAGGGGCATAAGAGGACTTATCAACCAACACAGAGCTGGAGCCGTCAGTCACTGGCTAGTAGGGGCATAAGAGAGGACTTATCAAACAACACAGAGCTGGAGCCGTCAGTCACTGGCTAGTAGGGGCATAAGAGAGGACTTATCAACCAACTCAGAGCTGGAGCCGTCAGTCACTGGCTGGTAGGGGCATAAGAGGACTTACCAACCAAAACAGTGCTGGAGCCGTCAATCACTGGCTAGTAGGGGTATAAGAGGACTTATCAACCAACTCAGAGCTGGAGCCGTCAGTCACTGGCTAGTAGGGGCATAAGAGGACTTACCAACCAAAACAGTGCTGGAGCCGTCAATCACTGGCTAGTAGGGGCATAAGAGAGGACTTATCAACCAACTCAGAGCTGGAGCCGTCAGTCACTGGCTGGTAGGGGCATAAGAGAGGACTTATCAACCAACTCAGAGCTGGAGCCGTCAGTCACTGGCTGGTAGGGGCATAAGAGAGGACTTATCAACCAACTCAGAGCTGGAGCCGTCAATCACTGGCTGGTAGGGGCATAAGAGAGGACTTATCAACCAACTCAGAGCTGGAGCCGTCAGTCACTGGCTGGTAGGGGCATAAGAGAGGACTTATCAACCAACTCAGAGCTGGAGCCGTCAGTCACTGGCTGGTAGGGGCATAAGAGAGGACTTATCAACCAACTCAGAGCTGGAGCCGTCAATCACTGGCTAGTAGGGGCATAAGAGAGGACTTATCAACCAACTCAGAGCTGGAGCCGTCAGTCACTGGCTAGTAGGGGCATAAGAGAGGACTTATCAACCAACTCAGAGCTGGAGCCGTCAGTCACTGGCTGGTAGGGGCATAAGAGGACTTATCAACCAACACAGAGCTGGAGCCATCAGTCACTGGCTAGTAGGGATATACGAGGACTTATCAACCAACACAGAGCTGCAGCCTTCAGTCACTGGCTAGTAGGGGCATAAGAGGACTTATCAACCAACACAGAGCTGCAGCCGTCAGTCACTGGCTAGTAGGGGCATAAGAGGACTTATCAACCAACACAGAGCTGGAGCCGCCAGTCACTGCACGTTTCGGGACTTGCTTAGAAAAAGATTATTGCTGAGCAATTATGGGAGAATTGAAAAACGATAGAAAAAATAGAACGGTTAAAGCTTTGTGTAATTGATGGACGACACGAATTTAAACGACGTTTCGGCTCAAGAGGCTTTCAGCAGGAACAAACAAACAAGACACTCACAGATATGTAAGTGAATAAAGCTTTGTTTTGGTTTTTTTATTACTAGTTATTCACTTACATATCTGTGCGTGTGTGTTGTTTGTTTGTTCCTGCTGAAGGCCTATTGAGCTGAACCGTCGTTCAAATTCGTGTCGTCCATCAATGACGTAAAGCTTTGACAATACCATTTTTCTATTTTTTGTTTGTTCAATTCTCCCTCACATTAAGCTTTACTGCAGCTTCGCATTTGTATACATTCATTTGCTTTATTTTGCCTTGACCCCTATGAGACAACTATAGACATGTTCTGGATGTAGTGATGATAACTCACAAATAACTCAATAACACATTTCTAACTTCCGCTTCCGACTTATCGTTCATGACTAAGTCTATCGACGTAAATAAAGTAAACATCCCATACAATAAAGATTCATTCAGACTCTACGTCAATAGACTTAGTCTCTGAATGAATCTTCTTTGTATGTGATGTTTACTTTATTGTGCTACCGGGGAGCGGCTAGTTGCCCACATGTATGTAGACATCTACGTCATCAACCTTGTTTATTATTTGTTGTCCCGTTTTACTGACGAAGGATCCGAAACGTTTACAGTTTCGTTTTGCCTTCCTTCAAGTAGAGCTGGAACATATGATTTTATGTTTATGTTGTGACGTTTTGTCCGGCTTTACAGCGGCGTCCAACAATATTGAATAGTTGCGGTTGTCTCCCCGTTCCCAGAGAGTTTGTTTAGTATCGCCACTGCTACGATATTGAGTTCACAAATAAAGGTCAAGGTCAAGTACGAGACTTGAACCGACGTCTTAGCACGCGAGTTTTAACCCGTAGTGCTCGGCCGCCTATCCAGAAGTGTTCGGAGACTTCAGGTTAGTGTCGCTTCAAGAATCGAAACTCACGATACGAGGCGGCATTCCTCACCTTCCCAGACTGGTACACATTTCTGCCAGCGGCTGGGTCGACCGCGGGGGTATTTTTTTTAAACCACGAGTACAACTCATACTGCATCCACTCGCATTGGAACCGAACACAGGTTGTCCGAACATTGAGTCGGGCGGTTTTCCCAACTAGGCTACCGAGGCCCCCAACTAGGCTACCGATGTCCCCATCTAGGCTACTGAGGCCCCTGAGTTCACACATGTTTACCGTTTAAACATATCCATCTCAACATTGATGAAGTAAAATTTGTTGATAATACATATTTACATTATCGTCAACTCTATGTCACCAACTTGTCCCCCTTGTCGGGTAATTAAGAAAGATTTATGATTCTTCGATGTGTAGAACATAAATCATAATGCTGAACTGGAGCTCAACATAGTGAAGGGGTAGCTATAACGTTATCAAAGGGAAGCACATAAAACACTGACAGAATGGGAAACTGAAGGGCCAAGACTAAGAGCAACATATAAAACAACAACAAAAAACAACATAAAAATACATATTATCCAATGCTATGCGTCAACCAATGATAAGGAAGATTTAGTTAAAGATGGATTGTATAAACAGTTGCAATATCAGGTGGATGGAAGACGAGCCAAGGATATTATAATCTTGATGGGAGATCTAAACGCAAAAGTAGGATCAGACAACCGAGGCTACAAAGAGATCATGGGAAAACATGGACTTGGAGAAATGAATGAGAATGGAGATCGTGAACTTCTGTGCTCTTAATCAAATGAGCCTAGGAGGAAGAATATTCCAACATAAAAGAATACATAAAGCTACATGGGTGTTAACAAATCATAGAAAGGAGAATCAAATTGGACACATATGTATTAATAGAAAGTTTAAGTCATCCTTACAGGATGTAAAAGTATTTAGAGGAGCACATGTGGCTAAAGATTATCATCTTCTGATAGCCAAACTTAAAATTAAACTGAAAAGTAATACTACAACGCATAGGGGTAGACAGTATTTCAATGTAGGGTTTCTTAAAGAACAAGGAATTAAAGATAAATTCGCAGTCACAATATCAAACAAATGCCAAGTCCTCCAACAACTAGAAAATACAATAAATATAGAAGATCATTGGAAACAGGTAAAGGATATGTGAAAGGAGACACGTGAAGAAGCCCTGGGCAAAAGAACACACCAAAATAAGGCATGGATGACAGCAGACCTGGATAAAATTAAATAAAGAAAAGAATAAGAAAACAGACATAAATAAAAGCAAAACGAGAAGTAATAGATCCTAGAAATAATTGATAAACTAGCTAAAGAGGCAAAGGAAGCTGCAAATAAATGAAAGAACTGTACACCAACGCAACTAAATTAAGCGGAACATACAAACAGATCAATGCTTTTTTAAAGATGAGAAAGGAAATCTGCTTAGTAATATAACGGAACAAATGAAGAGATGGAAGGAGAACTTTGAAGAACTCTTGAACAGAACCGGTCCAGAAACATTCCAGATATACCACCAGCAGAAGAAGAGTTACACGTTAACTGTGGAAAACCAAACAAGGAGGAACAAATGAAAGTCATCATTTTTTTTAAAAACAGTAAAGCCACAGGACCAGATGAAATTCCTTCGGAAGCCAAAAGCAGATATTAACACCTCTACCAAGATGTTACATAATCTATTAGATAAAATTTGGGAGAGGGAAGAAATACCTAAAGACTGGAAAGAAGGTTATATGATCAAACTACCAAAGAAAGGAAGTTTACAGGAGTGCACAAATTATAGGGGAATTATGCTACTATCAGTGCCAGGAAAAATATTAAGCAGAATCATTCTGGAGAGACTAAAATAGGCTATAGAGAAACATTTGAGAGATGAACAATCAGGTTTTAGGAAGAACATATCATGTGCTGATCAAATTACTACCTTACGTATAATATAATTGAGCAGAATTTAGAACTATCATCATTATCATCATCATGTGCCATACTGGTTGGCGTAGGTGATCATGTCCCTCCACAATCTTCTATCTACAGTGAATCGTATCAGTTCTGTTGTTGACTGTTTTCCATGCCATGACACCAAGCTATCCAGTATTTTCTCTCTTTGTCGTCCGCGATCTCTCTTTCAATTTATTTTGCCAGTTGTAACCAAGTATTTCAACTTTCCTCTTCTCATGATGTGCCTGAAAAATGTTGATTGCTTCTTTCTGATGTATTTTAAGAGCTCCCTTTTTGTGTTGGCCTCTTTGAGAACTTCCTCATTAGTCTTTTCAGCTGTCCAGGGAACTTTCAACATTCTTCTGAGAAATCCCATCTCTGTGGCCTCTAATCGTCTTTTCATTTGTTTGTCTACTGTCCATGATTCGCTTCCATAGGTCAGAGTTGGTTCTATATAGCACAAATGAACTCTCTTTCTGATTTTTATTGACATAGATTTGTTGCATAAGATATTTTTCATTTTCTGAAATGCTATTTTGACCTGAGCTATTCTGCTTTTTTTTTTTTCTGTAGTGCACCCCCCATCTAATGTTATTATTGTGCCCAAGTATTTGAAACGTTGTACTTGTTTCAGATTTGTCTCATTTATTTTTATGCTGCATGATGGTGGTGATTGTTTCTTCGATATAACCATTACTTCTGTTTTCTTACTATTCAGACTGAGACCTTTCTTGTTGCTTTCTTTTACTATTATGTCTATCATTTCTTGTAGTTCATTCTCTGTCTCTGCTATTAAGACTGTGTCATCCGTATATCGCAAATTATTTGTGTTGTGACCATTGACTTCAATTCCTTTTTTGTCTACTATTGATCTCATAATATGTTCGCTGTAAAGTGAAAACAAAACCGGCGACAGAACACAGCCTTGCCTGACTCCTTGTTTTATATATTGGAATTGGCCTGTTTGGTTGGTTAGAACTATAGTCCCCACTTTATATTGGATTCTTAGATTACGAAAAGGCATTTGATAGTTTAGACAGAAGAATGCTTTGGAAGTTACTTAGTCATTACGGAATCCCCATAAAGTTTATTAACCTGATAAAAACAATGTATGAAGGAATGAAATGTAGTGTGGTGCATGAAGGACAGCTTACAGAAGCATTTGAAATAAGAACAGGAGTAAGGCAAGGAAGCCTTCTGTCTCCATTTCTCTTTCTACTGGCCATAGATTGGATTATGAGAATAGCTCAAAACAACAGAAATGGAATCCAGTGGTCACTGACCAAGCAACTTAATGGCGTAGACTTTGCTGATGACATAGCTCTCCTATCACATAATCATCAACAGATGCAAGATAAAATGAGCATACTTGATGAGAGATCACAACAGATGGGACTAAAAATAAATAAAGATAAGACCAAAGTTATTAGAATTAATGCAATTGGCAATAACCAAATAAAAACAGGAGAAATACTTCTACTAGAAGTACACTCAAACTTATATCTGGGCAGGAAATTAGACAAAGAATGACACCAAAATAGAATATCAAAAGCAAGAGGAGCATTTGTTGCACTGGGAAACATTTGGGACTCCAAATAAATTAGGTTAAATACTAAAATAAAAAATGTTCATCTCTAACGTCAAGTCGGTCCTATTATATGGCTGTGAAACATGGAGAACAACAAAAATGACAATCGTGAAGACACAGACCTTCATTAATGGATTCTTACGCAGAATCAAAGGATGGGAATGGCAGGACAAAATCACTAACATAGAATTATGGAAATGTACCAGTCAAATACCAGTGGATAAATAGATACAGAGATGGCGATGGCGCTGGATAGGACACACATGGCCGAAGCCAACTAAGAGTATTACACAACATGCCATTTTGAAATCCTCAAGGAAAAATACAAAGTGGAAGATAAAAATATTCTTAGAGAAGACAGATGGATGCATAGATGAAGATGATGGGGAAGACCTGGGATGATCTTAAAAGAATGGCAAAAAACAGAACGACTTGGAAAGTGTTTCTTGTAGACCTCTGCTCCACATGGAGCTAAAAGTGTTTGTTGAAGACCACTGCTCCACAGGGAGCAGGAAATGTTTGTTGAAGACCTATTATGCACAGGGAGCTGAATGTGTTTGTTGAAGACCTATGCTCCACAGAGAGCAGGAAGTGTTTGTTGAAGACCTATGCTCCACAGTAAAGAAGTAAAGAGCCCCCGTCACGCCAAGTGGCGTATAGGGAATATGGTGTTAGTGACCATAAATTTTACAGACCTTCAGCACATGATTTTTGGGGTAATGTGGTCGGTATTACGCCTGTGCCGCTTTACTTTCCCAGAAAAAAAATCCGGTACCCATTTAAGGCTGGGTAAACCCGGAAAGCGTCGGTTGGGATCGGACCCTACCCCTTGTCCTTTGTAGTCCACTTCACTAACCACTGAGCTATCGCGGCTCTATTGCCACATAGGGAGCTGAAAGTGTTTGTTAAAGACCTATGCTCCACAGGGAGCTGAAAGTATTTGTTGAAGACCTATACTCCACAGAGAGCAGGAAGTGTTTGTTGAAAACCTATGATGCACAGGGAGAATAAAGTGTTAGTTGAAGACCTGTGATCCACAACGATCCAAAACTGTTAGCCGAAGACCTATAATCCACAGGGAGCTGAAAGTGTTTGTTGAAGACCTATGATCCACAGGTAGCTAAAGTGTTTGTTAAAGACATCTGCTCCACATCGAGTTCAAAGTATTTGTTGAAGACCTATTGTCCACAAGGAGTTGAAAGGAAGAAGAACTATGTGAAGTAATATGTGTTATAATACATATTTATATTATCGTCAACTCTCTGTTACCATTTTGTCCCTACATGCCAGGTAATTAAGAAAGATTTATGATTCTTCGAGGTATTGAAATATATCATAATCCTCACTTGGTTACTATTTATGAGTTTTACAAACCAGATTTAGACGCTCTGAAAATGTACGTTCATTACGTGCACGTTCGTTCATGATTGTCTTCATAGGAACGTCACCTGTATTATATTGAAAGTACTCGTAAACTAATAATATATTTTATAAAATAACTCAATCAATTTGTTTAATAACTAAACGAATCATTTAAATACAAAAATACATTATGTTTTTCAATACTTAAATAGATGAGGTTTCTCCAGTTGAGGGAACCGCGATAGCTCAGTGGTTAGTGAACTGGACTACAAAGGGCAAGAGGTAGGGTTAGATCCCAACCGACGGCCCCGTTCACCCAGCCTTTAATGGGTACCGGATTTTTTTTCTGGGAAAGTAAAGCGGCACGGGCGTAATACCGACCACGTTACCCCAAAAATCATGTGCTGAAGGTCTGTAAAATGTATGGTCACTAACACCATATTCCCTATACGCCACTTGGCGTGATGGGGGTACTTTACATTTTTTTTTACTCTCCAGTTGAAAGCTTATAATAGATGAAACGTCGGTCTGGTTTGTATTGTCCACTTGTTACGTGATGCTTTAACCATATAACTTTATTTTTTTTTTCTGTCTTTTTTCATTTCTCCATTATATTGAAATGCCGGATGATTGATGCCGCATTATGGCCTGTGACACTCATAAATAGTCACCAAATGAGGATTACGATATCTCTCTATATCTCGAAGAAAGAAGCGTCTTTCCTAATTATCTAACAGGGATGAAAAAAATTGTGACAAACGGTAGAAGATAACATAAATATGAATATATATTTGAAGCAATGATTACTTCACCAATGTTGAGAAAACAAATGTCTAAGAAGAATAATCTGTGTACAATGGAATGAATTCAAGACTAATATAGAGATAAGAGAAATGGCAATGCAACTAAAGATCTCATATACAATTAAGGAAAGAAGATGGACATATGTCGGACATGTGCTGAGAAGAGACAACAAGAGAATTTAGAATTTAGAAAACAGGCTCTTTTATGGGAAACATCAGGATACAGAAAAATAGGAAGACCTAAAGAGACACTAAAAAGAACACTTATAAGAGAAGCAAAGTTGATAGGCATAGACTCATTAGATAAGATTGAACATCTCTCCCAGAATAGAGATAGGTGGAGACAAAGATGACAAGCCCTCGACGACGTCTAGCGGCGAGGGAAGAATCAAGAATGCTGAGATATACATTTGTCCTTCTTGTTTTGTCACTTTTATATTTATTATTTTATTTATCTCCATCATTTTTTCTATCAATCCTTACGTATGTGTGTGAAAGCTGGAAAACAACAAGAGATATAGAAACAAAGTTGAACGTATTCGAAAATAAATGTCTAAGCGAACGAATTCAAAACAAACGAGGAAATTAGAGAAATCGCCAATCTACCACTAATATCTTCAGTAATCAAGAAAAGACGATGGTCATATGTTGGACATGTGATGAGAAGAGATAATAACCGAATAGCAAAGCAAGCTCTCATGTGGGAAACAACAGGTAAGAGGAAAAGAGGAAGACCCAGAGAGACACTGAGAAGAACATTGATGAGAGAGGCAAGAGCAGCAGGAATTGGCTCCCTCGATGAACAGAGACAAATGGCGAGATTTGATAAAATATCTTTAAAAGAATTGAAAACTGCTAGAACAAAAATTCAGATAAGAGAGGGAGTATCTTGGTCTACGCCCTATGGGCCGGCTACGGCTCGAAAGGTCAATAGATAGATCATTTTTATCGTCTTTATTATTTATTATTGTATTAACCTAGAGTCAGTTTTTGTCGCTTTATTATTTATTACTGTATTAACCTAGAGTCAGTTTTTGACGCTTTCAAATGTATTTCAGATGTGAACTATGAAGTGTGTCAGTACTCAGTGACGCAACACTGACAAGTCGATACAATGTTTGAAATAGCTGGGGCACGGCTGCAGCAAAATAAAAGCAGCTGAGAGCGTTGGAATCGGAGCTAAGAATCGTTTTGTGTTAAGTAGGAATTAGAGTTTAGAATCGTTTTGTGTAAAGTAGGAATTAGAGTTTAGAATCGTGCGTCATAAAAAAGTGGAGGAAATGTAGTGGTTGATTTGGAGTAACGACTCCAGTCTTGTCAAGGTATCGATCACGCTTTTAAAAATAAAAATAGACTAAACGATCAGTGTAAAACTATAGCAGCTATGAATGTAACAAATACTTTCTTGATTCCATCAGCGTTGGTTGGTCTCGGTATTTGTCTGTTACTCAATCCATTGCCACTACGCCAGAAAAAGTCTGGTCTTGCCTTGGGCCGGGTACTCATGTATCACTTTGTGACATATTTTTACCGTGAGCACATCACGACTTGCTTGCGGCATAGATAAAGCATTCTTTGAAATTAAAGCCAAACTTGGCATTTTCTTTGTCTTTCTCGTTAATTTTTGTTGTAAAAGTAAATAAGACAGTCAAAATTAAATCTAAGTATAGTAGTGCTAGTATCACGTTTTCTAAAGTGCAGACTTTTTAGGGAAATTAATGCTGAATCACGTTTTATTCAAAGTAATTTGTCTTAATTAATTCATTGATAAAAGCAGTGCTTTTTTATTCTAACGGTATGCAGTTTCGGCACCTCTTTTTTAAATATCAAAATTACAATTTATTGACAGTAAAAATAAACTCCCAAGACGTCCCATCTGTGTGATGTGCCATAACTGACAAACTGTTGCGTAAGCGTGCAGTGAATATCTGCTTTGTAAATTATCTTTACGATACAGTTTAACATTGCTGATGCATGTCGGGGGGCTTACGACAGGACCCTATATATATATATAGTAGCCTCCGTCAGCCATAGTTGCCTATAGTAGCCTCCGTCAGCCATAGTTGCCTATAGTAGCCTCCGTCAGCCATAGTTGCCTATAGTAGCCTCCGTCAGCCATAGTTGCCTATAGTAGCCTCCGTCAGCCATAGTTGACTATGGATTTTTCAGCGCCCCTAGAAATGTTTTTTTCTTTTCTTTCGTTTCGTGGTGTATTCTCTTTCTCTATGAACATGTCTGCTTCTTGTTTGAGTTGTAGCTTTAGAGTATTTCCAAAGATTGCGGTCTTCTGCTATGTCTTCCCATGCTGCAGGGTTTATGTTCAGAGTCTTCATGTCGCGTTTACACACATCTACAAATCAGTTTTGGGCGTCCTCTAGTTCTTTTACCGTCAGCCAGTTGTCCGTAGAGTATATCTTTTGGTATGCGGCCATCTTTCATACGGTGTACATGGCCAAACCAGCGTAACCTACATTGTTTGAGCAGCGTGTAGATATTCGGGAGGCCTGTGCAAGTCATGACCTCCACGTTTGTCACTTTATCCTTCCAGGTGATACCAAGAATACGTATGTATATGTGTGTATGTGTGTATATACATGATATGACTGCTTTCAAATAGACTGTTAAAGATTACTTAAAAGAGTCTATGTTGTCTGTAACTGGTGATGGTGCAGCGGTGTTATCCGATGGTGTACTGGTGTCAGGAGGCTAATACAAGAGAGGTTTCCTGGTGTTATTTTCTGGCATTGTGCTTGCAACACTCTTGAACGGTTAGTGATACAGTGAACAATGTCGCAGGTATGAACCGCTGTAAGAGTTTCATGGACAAACTTGATGTGACTTATCATGCTTCACTTAACAATGCTAGAAACCTACAGGAACGTGCAGCCACTCTAGAGCTTCTTCTTTCCTTCCTCATTTGCCTTTCAGCGTCGAGGGGAGATATAATTTGCGATATTTGGCTCTTCTCTTCGCTTCTGCTGCCGTTATGTTTCCTAGAGCTTCTAATATTCCATCGATCCATTTTTTTCGTGGTCGACCATTGGGTCTGGTATTCACGCAACGTTTATTGAGGGCTCGTTGTGTTGTGTTTTGATCACTCTCCCTGGCCAAACCATTTTGTCTATTGTTTCTTTATATATTCTATGGCGGGGGCTATTCCTAGCTTTTTACTCAGTTCTTCGTTTCTGATCTAGTATCTGGGCTTTTTCCTGTCATTCGTCTACCACATTTCATCTCAGTAGAAGTTATTTTTCTTATTGTTCTTGCATCTAGGGTCCAGGGCTGGCATTGGTAGCACAACGTTATGATGAAGATTGTATTGCAGAGTGCTCGTTTTGCCTCTAGTGTTATTTCCTTGTTGGACAATAGTGGGTGATATCTTGATATATCTATAATAGTTTATTAGATTAATAGTTTAGTAGTTTAATAGTTTAGTAGCTTAATAGTTTAGTAGCTTAATAGTTTAGTAGCTTAATAGTTTAGTAGCTTAATAGTTTAGTAGCTTAATAGTTTAGTAGCTTAATAGTTTAGTCGTTTAATAGTTTAGTAGTTTAGGCGTTTAATAGTTTAGTAGTTTAATAGTTTAGTAGTTTATGCGTTTAATAGTTTAGTAGTTTAATAGTTTAAAAGTTTAGTAGTTTAATAGTTTAGTAGTTTAATAGTTTAAAAGTTTAGTAGTTTAATAGGTTAGTAGTTTAGGCGTTTAATAGTTTAGTAGTTTAATAGTTTAGTAGTTTGGGAGTTTAATAGTTTAGTAGTTTAATAGTTTAAAAGTTTAGTAGTTTAATAGTTTTGTCGTTTAGTAGTTTAGAAGATTAATAGTTTATATGTTTAGTTGTTTAGTAGTTCAATAGTTTAGTAGATTAATAGTTTAGTAGTTTAATAGTTTAATAGTTTATTAATCTAATAGTTTATTTGATTATTTAATTTATTGGATATTTTAGTAGATTAACAGTGCAAAAGTTTATTAGTTTAATAGTTTATTGGATTAATAGTTTCGTAGATTAATAGTTTAGTAGTTTAATAGTTTAGTTGATTAATAGTTTAGTAGTTTAATAATTTAGTAGTTTAGTAGTTCTAAAAGTTTAATAGTTTATTAGTTTAATAGTTTAACAGTTTTGTATTTTAATAGTTTAGTAGTTTTATAGGTTAGTATTTTCGTAGTTTAATGGTTTGGTAGTTTACTAGTTTAGTAGCTTAATAGTTTAGTAGTTGAATAGTTTTTTAGTTTAGTCGTGTAATAGTTTATTAGTCTAGTAGTTGAGTAGTTTAGTAGTTGAATAATTGAATAGTTTAGTAGTTTAATTGATTAGTAGTTTAATAGTTTAGTGGTTTAGTAGTTTAATAGATTAGTAGTTTAATCGCTTAGTAGATTAATAGTTTGGTAGGTTAATAGTTTTTTTCGTTTAATAGTTTATTAGTTTCATAGTTTAGTAGTGTAATTGTTTAGTAGATTAATAGTTTAGTCGTTTAGTAATTTAATAGTTTAGAAGATTAATAGTTTAGTAGTTTAATAGTTTAGTATATTAATAGTTTATATAATAATGAGACAGGAGAAGACAATGGAAAGATGGGCAGAATATATCAGTCAACTCTATGATGATGAAAGACCAGAATAGACAAAAAAGGAATTGAAGTCAACGGTCACAACATAAATAATTTGCGATATGCGGATGACACAGTCTTAATAGCAGAGACAGAGAATGAACTACAAGAAATAATAGACATAATAGTAAAAGAAAGCAACAAGAAAGGTCTCAGTCTGAATAGTAAGAAAACAGAAGTAATGGTTATATCGAAGAAACAATCACTACCATCATGCAGCATAAAAACAAATGAGACAAATCTGAAACAAGTGCAACGTTTCAAATACTTGGGCACAATAATAACATCAGATGGCAGATGCACAAAAGAAATAAAAAGCAGAATAGCCTCAGTCTGAATAGTAAGAAAACAGAAGTAATGGTTATATCGAAGAAACAATCACTACCATCATGCAGCATAAAAACAAATGAGACAAATCTGAAACAAGTGCAACGTTTCAAATACTTGGGCACAATAATAACATCAGATGAGAGATACACAACAGAAATAGAGAGCAGAATAGCTCAGGCGAAAATAGCATTTCAGAAGGTTAAAAATATCTTATGCAACAAATCTATGTCAATAAAAATGAGAAAGAGAGTTCATCGGTGCTATATAGAACCAATTCTGACCTATGGAAGCAAATCATGGACAGTGGACAAACAAATGAAAGACGATTAGAGGCCACAGAGATGGGATTTCTCAGAAGAATGTTGAAAGTTCTCTGGACAGCTAAAAAGACCAATGAGGAAGTTCTCAAAGAGGCAAACACAAAAAGGGAGCTCTTAAAAAACATCAGAAAGAAGCAATCAACATTTTCGGGCACATCATGAGAAGAGGAAAGTTGGAATACTTGGTTACAACTGGCAAAATAAAAGGAAAGAGAGATCGCGGGCGACAAAGAGAGAAAATACTGGATAGCTTGGTGTCATGGCATGGAAAACATTCAACAACAGAACTGATACAATGTACTGTAGATAGAAGATTGTGGAGGAACATGATCACCTACACCAACCGGTATGGCACATGATGATGATGATAATGATTAATAGTTTGCTAGTTTAATAGTTTAGTAGATTAATAGTTTAATAATTTAGTAGATTAATTGATTAATAGTTTAGTAGTTTAATAGAATCATAATTTAATAGTTATTAGTTTATTAGTTTAGTAGATTTATAGTTAAATAGTTTAGTAGATTAATAGTTTAGTAGATTAATAGTTTAATGGTTTACTAGTTTAGTAGATTAATAGTTTAATGGTTTACTAGTTTAGTAGATTAATAGTTTAGTAGCTTAGAAGTTTAATAGTTTCGTAGTTTAATGTTTTCATAGTTCAATAGTTTAATAATTCAATAGTTTAGTAGATTAATAGTTTAGTAGATTAATAGTTGAATAGTTTAATGGTTTAGTAAATTAATAGTTGAGTTGTTTAATAGTTTAGTAGATTAATAGTTTAGTAGATTAATAGTTGAGTAGTTTAATGGTTTAGTAAATTAATAGTTGAGTTGTTTAATAGTTTAGTAGATTAATAGTTTTGCTATACTATGGCGGCTTTAGTGTGAGCCATCAGGTTGAATGCAGGTGGAGGTTGATGCCTGGGTGTCATAACCCAAGCGCTCCCCCACCCTTCTTTCCCAGTGTCAAGAAAGCAAAGGGCCGAAGCATTTGCTGGAGAGTGGGTCCGCTTCTGATGATCAGTTTGACCTTTCTGGCTTTTAAGATCTGTGTGATGAGTTTTCTGTTATTTATATGAACATATATAATGTTTTTAAAATGTTAACAAATGTGCGTGTTACGTTCGTACCAGGTTATTCCCTCATAAAGTGTTTGATTTCAGAACTTGGTTTCTATTCTATTCTATTCTATTCTATTCTATTCTATTCTATTCTATTCTATTCTATTCTATTCTATTCTATTCTATTCTATTCTATTCTATATATATATATATATATATATATATATATATATATATATATATATCTGCGATCAGGACTCAATCAGAGTAGGATTCCAGACATCACATGAAGTCAGCTGTCAGGTTAAGTGTGTTGATCGCCCCCACAGACAGAACATCACAATTAGAGTCTACCAGATCCACTCTGATTGAACACCCGTTAAAACGTTGCACTGTGTTCTGCGCCAGTGGCCCAGTGCATCTATTCTATTCTATTCTGTCCATGGAAATAGTTTTATTGCAGTCAGGAAGTTCCTAAATCCGCTATAGCACTTGTCAGATCATTTCCCATAATGCATCTTGGTGTCTCTATCGCTCTATCACTTCTTCGCTCAGTTATTTTTTTATTGAACAAAATATTTCAACTGATCCCCCTCAATGTATGTCCACAAAAATACGATTATTACCTCCTCCTGATGTTTGGTAATTAGCTTTTCTTGTGACATATACATATATACACACATATAACCGGCATGGACAAATTTACACAACACGAGAAATTCAAATATTACATTCAGCTTGATATTTCTATCGCCGTATCATCAACACACTGACATTTCCTCAAGGTCTCTCTATAGATCTACTGACTCGGGAACTGTCTTCAAACATATCTTTGTTAATATAGTCACTTAACTTTGTTATATAGTCATGGGTAATAGACAGGTCAATTAAGGAGCTACAATTAGAAATGCATATATTTATATATATATATATATATATATATGGGGTGGGGGAGAAAGAGAGAGAGAGAGAGAGAGAGAGGTGGCTTTACTGAAGGTGGGGTCAAGGCAAAGAGATGTATCAAGATGCCAAACACCAGTGTAGTTAATAATGAGGGAGATATAAAAAAATATATATATATATAAAGAGAGAGAGAGAGAGAGAAACAGTATGGTTAAAGCTTCACGTAACAGGTGGATAGGACAAACCAGAACGACGTTTCAGCGCAATAGGCTTTCTACAGGAAAAAACATACAACACACGCACAAATATGTATTTCAAATATGTACTAGAGTACATATTTTACTGCCTACTCTATATTTGTATATCATCCTACGTGTTTACTCTAGTACATACTTTACTGCTACTCTATATTTGTATATCGTCCTACGTGTTTACTCTAGTACATACTTTACTGCTACTCTATATTTGTATATCGTCCTACGTGTTTACTCTAGTACATACTTTACTGCTACTCTATATTTGTATATCGTCCTACGTGTTTACTCTAGTAAATATTCGAAATAAATATTTGTACGTGAGTTGTATGTTTGTTCCTGTTAAAGGCCTATTTCGCCGAAACGTCATACTAGTTTATATTGTCCACTTGTAACGTGGAACTCTAACCATATCGATGTTTTCAATTGACATACATATATAAATTTTTATTTAATTTCTTGGAGGTCTTTCTAGCCGGATTGGTCCGGAACGAGTTCTGTTTAACTTTTAGAACAACGGTCCACATAAACACGTTTGATAATGAATACATTGAGATACGTTCAAAAATCCTCATTTTTGTTCTGAATATTTGCAATCTAGAGATTTCCTCCGATTATGTGACAAAGGCACAAAATGTCACATTCTGACAAGGAGTGCATGGGAATTTACAGCACGCTCGGTAGGCAGAATAGTCAAGGAAGACAGTGGTGCATTCATTGTGACCACGAGTAGTGTGACGATGGAGGTGATAGCAGTGACCAGGGTATTTATCTGGTTAGAGTCACAAGACTACACCTACGCCTGTATACTGAGTGATTCGATGAGCATGATAAAAAAGTGGAGGCGGGTTCTGCGCGCAGGCAATAGGTAGAGTCATTGCGGAAGTAAAAAATACGTAAGTTCACTTTTTTTTCTACGTCCCATGACATGCGGGAGTACGGGGAAATGAAAAAGCGGACTGGTTGGCTAGCTGTGCTGTCATTGAAGACGGTCAACCAATGGATTGGCGGGGATTCTTGCTGAGGAGGGGATCTGAGCACCTATGGACATGATCGAAGTGCAATGATGATGACCTGCAAATAACTCAATAAACAGTTCAACGTCAGCCATAGAATCTCTTTTCTTTCATTTTCAGACAAATTGTCTTAGCAGCAGATCATTTCTATATGACATTGAGTGATTGAGTTATTGAGTCGTTGAGTTATTGAGTCGTTGAGCTATTGAGTCATTGAGTTATTGAGTCATTGAACTATTGAGTCATTGAGTTATTGAGTCATTGAGTCACTGATCTATTGAGTCATTGAGTTTTTGAGTCATTGAGCTATTGAGTCATTGAGTTATTGAGTCATTGAGTCAGTGAGATATTAAGTCAATAAATCTATCACTCAATTTCATATTGGACAGATCTGCTGTTTCGACAACTTGTCTGAAAATGAAAGAAATTCGACGCCATGGCTGACGTTGAACTGTTCCAGAAATGTACAAGGAGATGAAATGTCTGATAGACGTTCAGAAACAAACATCTGCAGTATTCATTATTAGGGACTGTGTGAATGCCGAAGACATGTCGGTCACAGAAACAATCATCACACCAGGGATTTGAATTTGAACCATTCTGGTCAATTAGTGAGCGCACAAATCACTCAGCTCCACGGTACACACACATCACACACGCATCACACACATACTCATACACACTCTCACACACACACATTCACTCACACACACACACACATCACACGCATACTCACACATCACACACACTCAAACACACATCACACACACACACACTGACACATGTATGTAAGGAACTAACGAAGTTGTGATGACAGACGTGACGTCTGAAAGGAACAATTAACAATGTTCCCTAAACATGAACATTTGGCGTTGAGGTTTACAAGACGTACTTGACCGACGGGACGTAGTCAGGCGTATGTAGAGGAAGACAATGGAAACCTCAAAGTCTGTTTGCTTTTCATCTCGATGTGATATCTTAATTTTATTTTTTGAAAACTTGGCAGACTTTATGGATATAGATGTCTAGTACATGCTACTCATTTTTACAACTGATATTTCATGGGAGTGGTTTCATTTTGTGATATCATCATCAAGTACCACGCCTACTGGGGTAGGTGATCATGTCTCTTCACAACTTTTGATCTCGATCGTTATGTATCATTTCTGCTGTTGACCTTCTATCAAGCCACTCTCATAAGCTGTCTGGTATCTTTTCTCTTTGCTTCCATCTAATCTATCTCTTCGTCTCTCAATTTTCCCAGTTGTTACAATATATTCCAGCTGTTCCCTTATCATTACATGGTCAAAAAATGATGATTGTTTCTTCCGAATTTTGGAAACTAGATCTCTTTTTGCTTTGACCTCTTTCAGAACGTTTTCATTACTCGTCTTAGCTGTCCATGGTATTCTCAACATTCTTCTGTAAAATCATATTTCTGCAGCCTCCAGTGATTTTCCTATCACTGTTTCTGACATAACACAAAAAAAGTGAAATTGTGTGTGTGTGTGTGTGTGTGTGTGATATTTTAGTTGGTCGTAACAAAAAAGACCAAATATTTGTAAATCTGAGTGTTTCAGGGTCATGGAATATTCCGTTTTTATTAAACAAAAATAAATAATTTTAAGATACAGCTTCTATTAATCACTTTGAATGTATATCAGAAGAAGTATGTGTGTTCAATGTTACTGGAAGGACACATATGAGCATATCAAGTTAAGTATCAGCAACATACAACATTGTGACAAGAGCTCCAGGCAACAGATAAATTGATCACAAGCATTTTTCTGATGGCGAAACCGCACTATGTTAACATGAAAAGTTGAGTGTCGATATAGCGCTTTTTCTCGCAGTTAATACCTTACCCAACTCAGTAAGCTACAGCCATTTATAAATCAAAAGTCAACCGGAGAGTTCACTTATCGATAACCGACGCTAAAACATCTACGCTAAAGACGCTACTGATGTGAATGCACTGATCTCATTATAGGAGACTTCAAGCCAAGGAAAACGCTGTCACGCTAGCCTGGAAAGCACTTACACCTCCCCAAAGTGGAGCCATTAGCTGAGGGCAAGAGGAGACATGCCGAAGTGACTCAAAGATCAGCAGCATGAAGATGACAGAGCGATCGATGGAGCAGCAATTCCGAGACTGTAAGATTCAAGATCAGGCCCGAATGGAGTAAGTAAGAGGCGATAGAGTGCTTGGATAATGGCTTGCTTTTACTCACTGCTGTTTGTCAATGATATTTTAGTGGCCGTTGTTATTACAAAAATAGAGCTTATATAGGATAATTATAGGATGTAGTCACGTTAGATTAATAGGATTACTAGTGTAGATTTGAAATTATTGATGGCGAAACACTGAAACTATTATAATTTATCTGACAAAATATCAAAAATTAATAAAATTATAAAATTCACAAATTTGTTTGCCAATATATATTTAGACTGCTCCATAAAACATTAATTCTAATAATTATGTGTGGATGTTGTGGATTAAATCATCATCCATCTTCACCTATTAATCTCGTGAACATTTTACTTATAAGTTAAAAAAAAAAAAGCAAAGGGCCCCGTCACGCCAAGTGGCGTATAGGGAATATGGTGTTAGTGACCATAAATTGTATAGACCTTCAGCACATGATTTTTGGGGTAATGTGGTCAGTATTACGCGCGTGCCGCTTTACTTTCCCAGAAAAAAATCCGGTACCCATTTAAGGCTGGGTGAACCCGGAAGGCGTTGATCAGGATCGAATTCGACCTCTTGTCCTTAGTTGTCCAGTTCACTAATCACGGAGCTATCGCGACTCCCTGGACATTCTACTACTGAGCTATCGCGACTCCCTGGACATTCTACCACTGAGCTATCGCGACTCCCTGGACATTTTACTACTGAGCTATCGCGACTCCCTGGACATTCTACCACTGAGCTATCGCGACTCCCTGGACATTCTACCACTGAGCTATCGCGACTCCCTGGACATTCTACTACTGAGCTATCGCGACTCCCTGGACATTCTACCACTGAGCTATCGCGGCTCCCTGGACATTCTACCACTGAGCTATCGCGACTCCCTGGACATTCTACCACTGAGCTATCGGGGCTCCCTGAATATTCTATCACTGAGCTATCGGGGCTCCCTGAATATTCTGCCACTGAGCTATCGCGGTTCCCTGAACATTTTACCTCTGTGCTATCGCGGTTCCCTGAACATTCTACCACTGAGCTATCGCGGTTCCCTGGACATTCTACCACTGAGCTATCGCGGTTCCCTGGACATTCTACCACTGAGCTATCGCGACTCCCTGGACATTCTGCCACTGAGCTATCGCGGTTCCCTGAACATTTTACCTCTGTGCTATCGCGACTCCCTGAACATTCTACCACTGAGCTATCGCGGTTCCCTGAACATTTTACCTCTGTGCTATCGCGACTCCCTGAACATTCTACCACTGAGCTATCGCGGTTCCCTGAACATTTTACCTCTGTGCTATCGCGGTTCCCTGAACATTTTACCTCTGTGCTATCGCGGTTCCCTGAACATTTTACCTCTGTGCTATCGCGACTCCCTGGACATTCTACCCCTGAGCTATCGCGACTCCCTGGACATTCTACCACTGAGCTATCGCGACTCCCTGGACATTCTGCCACTGAGCTATCGCGGTTCCCTGAACATTTTACCTCTGTGCTATCGCGGTTCCCTGAACATTCTACCACTGAGCTATCGCGGTTCCCTGGACATTCTACCACTGAGCTATCGCGGTTCCCTGGACATTCTACCACTGAGCTATCGCGACTCCCTGGACATTCTGCCACTGAGCTATCGCGGTTCCCTGAACATTTTACCTCTGTGCTATCGCGACTCCCTGAACATTCTACCACTGAGCTATCGCGGTTCCCTGAACATTTTACCTCTGTGCTATCGCGACTCCCTGAACATTCTACCACTGAGCTATCGCGGTTCCCTGAACATTTTACCTCTGTGCTATCGCGGTTCCCTGAACATTTTACCTCTGTGCTATCGCGGTTCCCTGAACATTTTACCTCTGTGCTATCGCGGTTCCCTGAACATTTTACCTCTGTGCTATCGCGGTTCCCTGAACATTTTACCTCTGTGCTATCGCGACTCCCTGGACATTCTACCCCTGAGCTATCGCGACTCCCTGGACATTCTACCACTGAGCTATCGCGACTCCCTGGACATTCTACCACTGAGCTATCGCGCCTCCATGAACATTTTATGATAAGAACTGAAAGGCCACTATGGAATTAATGCTAGCAGCAGTGCAATAATGTACAAGTTGTTGTTCGTGTCATCATCGTTTGTCTGTGGCTTACTTCAACTTATAAACTTCTTTGTATTCTGTTTTTATGTTAAAACGTGTGTTCTGAATCTGTATATATAAGAGAGAAGCAGGGCATGATCTTCTTCTTCTTCCTCTGTCCTTCCTCTGCTGCCGTTGGCGTCGAGGGGAGAAACAATCTGCGATTCTTTGCTATTCTGTTGGCCTCTTCTGGTGTTATCCCTCCTAGTGAATCTAGTATTCCCTTTATCCATCTCTTTCTCTGTCTTCCTTTTAATCTGGCGTTTTCGTAGCGTTTGTTTATGGCTCTTTGAGTCATTGTTAGTTCTTTTTGTCTTGGTATGTGGCCGAACCGATTTATCTGTTGTTTCTTTATGTATTCGATAGCTGGTTCAATTTAGAATTTCTTCCTCAGGTCGGTGTTTCTTACTCTGTCCCTTAAACTGTTTCCTGTCATTCTTCTGACACATTTCATTTCGGTGGTCGTTATCTTTCTTATTGTTCTAGAGTCCAGCGTCCAATTCTGGCACTGGTAACACAGAGTTGGTAGAAAAATTGATTTGTATATTGCCCTTTTTATTACGTTATGTCTGTATGATCGCAATTATTTCTCCATTATTTTGGCTTTGAGCACTGTTGTGTGTAGAACATGTTCGAGTAGCTATAAACACAAATGATATAGTAAAAGTGAAAGTAGGGCCACAACTTAAATTGTTTAATACGGCTAGCGGCTTGTGGTCATTATTCTATGTTTATGTTTGATTGAGGGTCATAATTATCACACACACACTCACACACACATTGACGCATGATTTATGTAGGGAGGTCATGACTCGCACAGACCTCCCGAACATCTACGCGCTGCTCAGATAGGGTAGGTAACGCTGGTTTGGCCACGTACACCGTATTAAAGATGGCCGCATACCAAAAGATATACTTTATGGACAACTGGCAGATGGTAAAAGGATTAGAGGGCGCCAAAAACATCTATTAGTAGACGTGTGTAAACGTGACATGAAGACTCTGATCACGGAGCCTGCAGCCTGGGAGGAGGTAGCCGCAGACCCAAATCTCCGAAAACACAGTCTAAAGCTACATCTCAAACAATAAACAGACAGATTCATAGAAAAAGAGAATACACGGCGAAAGGAAAGAAAAGGAAAAAAAAATTCTAGGGGCGCTGAAAAATCCATTGTCAATTATGTCTGACGGAAGCTATTATGACTGTGGTCATAGTTAGACATATAGTAGCTCTCCTATTAATTAATATCTTTTACATAATGTTACTTGTTTAATGCAAAATATATTTTTTTTTCACTTGAGTTATGTTACTTCTGATCGTCTACTCTGATCGTCTACTCTGATCGTCTACTCTGATCGTCTATTCTGATCGTCTATTCTGATCGTCTATTGATAGAAAAACGTGAAACTGATCGCTTTAATTAAGTGCTCATTTCAACTGCTGACTACTTTACCAATCTTCTTTTTCTTGTACAAGTATACTTGTGTGAGGTAAAGTCAGTCAATCACAGTTTGTGTCGCCTTTATATGTACAGCATAGTTATTTTCATCTTCCTCTCTCTTTCTCTTTCTCTTTTTCTCTCTCTCTCATTCTCTCTCTCATTCTCTCTCATTCTCTCCCTTATTCTCTCTCTCATTCTCTCTCATTCTCTTCGTTATTCTCTCTCTTATTCTCTCTCTCATTTCTGTCTCCCATTATCTCTCTCATTCTCTCTCATTCTCTCTCTCATTCTTTCTCAATCTCTCTAATTCTCCCTCTATTTTTCTCTCTCTCATTCTCTCTATTATTCTCTCTCATTCTCTCTTTCTCTCTCTCATTTCTCTGTCTCTTTCTCTCTCATTCTCTCTCTCATTTCTCTCTCTCTCTCATTCTCTCTCTCATTTCTCTCTCTCATTCTTTCTCTCATTCTCTCTCTCAATTTCTCTCTCTCATTCTCTCTCATTCTCTCTCTCATTCTCTCTCTCATTCTCTCTCTCAATTTCTCTCTCTCATTCTCTCTCATTCTCTCTCATTCTCTCTCTCTTTCTCTCTCTCATTTCTCTGTCTCTTTCTCTCTCATTCTCTCTCTCATTTCTCTCTCTCTCTCATTCTCTCTCTCATTTCTCTCTCTCATTCTTTCTCTCATTCTCTCTCTCAATTTCTCTCTCTCATTCTCTCTCATTCTCTCTCATTCTCTCTCTCATTCTCTCTCTCAATTTCTCTCTCTCATTCTCTCTCATTCTCTCTCTCATTCTCTATCGCCCTTTCTCTCAATCATGCGTACTTTGATATTAATTAAATCTGTTCCCAGATTCCATGGACGATATTGGAGAAGTGAAGGAAGTCAGCGGTGCTAGAGTGATGATTCCAGGAAGAACGTCATCAAGGTGGTTGATAGAGCTCTAATGACGGCCTTAATCACTTCCAAATGTCTGTAACTCTTGCATGCACTTCATTTCTACATCAATCTTACGTATCATCCGTTAGGGCGATGTGTTCAATTTCACTTCTTACAAGATCAGGGTAGCATGAACCATATTAATTACATAGATTTTCTCTCTCTCTATCTTTATCTTTCTCTATCTCTCTCTATCTCTCTCCTCTCTCTATCTCTCTCTCTATCTCTCTCTCTATCTCTCTCTCTCTATATATATATATATATATATATATATATATATATATGCGGACATTAAGTTGGATCAGCACATCGTATCGTTCATATGAGCAAAACACCGGCCTGGAGACAGAGAGGTTGTGGGTTCAAGTCCCGTTTGCAGTTAGGATTTTTATTTATGATTTCTCTCTGCGGCAACCACATCTGGTCTTAGCATTGAGGCCCTGCTTGAAACGTCAATTAGACATGAAAGGAATAAATATGAGTTTCTACGAAGACGGAGTTATTTGCCTAAGCGGCGAGGTACCCCTGTGCACACGCTTGCTAAGGAGACACGGATCAACACGTAAATCCCCCAGTTTTTAGTTTTTAGGGAGTTCGTCAGAGGTAAAAGCTGGCAAACACTAAAAAAAAAAACCAAAAAAAATATGAGCTGAAGAAGAAAAGGATGGGTAGGGAAAAGATGTATATATGGATGATTCTAAAGGGAGGCTGAACAGTCCGCTTGCTTAGTGGGAGATGCAGATGTATCTACAACCAACAACTTACAGGAACAGTTAGTCTGCATACGCTTAGATAAATGTTGCGACGTGCAGTGGAGCGGATATGGGGATACCCCAAGTGCAGTGAAACTGATTCCATAAAGAGGATAGAATAAAATTCATAGACGACTTGTCAACCAACACAACATTGGTGACGTCAATCGCTACATGTTGAAGGATATACATCGGAGGAGGTCTGATCACTTGTGGATTTGTTCAATGTGCAGTGAGGATGACTTGGCTGAGCTGAGCTGAGCTGAGCTGAGCGGAAGTGAAGTGAAGTGAAGTGAAGTGAAGTGAAGTGAACTGAAGTGAAGTGAAGTGAACTGAACTGAACTACACTACACTACGCTACACTACACTACACTATACTATACTATACTATACTGAACTGAACTGAACTGAACTGAACTGAACTGAACTGAACTGAACTGAACTGAACTGAACTGAACTGAACTGAACTGAACTGACCTGAGCTGAGCTGAGCTGAGCTGAGCTGATCTGAACTGAACTGAATTAAACTAAAAAAAAAGATAATCAATAACCCAAGATACGGTTATGATACTGTATTGCTAGAAGAAAATCCTAAAGATCTACAACAATTACTTAATGACCAAATCATGACAAGCAAAAAATATGTTTCCCGTCACACGATATCATCATTCATCGTTAGCAACCGGAATATCGAAACATGATCAAAACGGATGAAACGCACAGCTCACGGTGTGCACAGAGCACTTAACTCAGTAGTTCCTGGAATATGAGGAAACTGCGACAAGGAACACTTTTCAGACACATCCTATAAAGGTTCCTGCTGCCTATCCGCCATATTTACCGAAAGTTCACGTCCTCCTGAAAATGTTGATCGTCATCCCCTTGAATTTAGACAACATCCATCCTGACCAATATAAAACTCAGGGAGCCACACCAGGGCTGCAAAGTCATGAACAAAACTCCGTCATTTTGAGCCTCATTATAAGCCTACGGCCGGTTTAGGGATATACGATCAGCCATCATGATGACGTACCACACACAACAATGGATGCGCCCACAAAAAGACCGATTAATCTAGTGAATGCAGCCAACAACGCACGAAACACCGTAACGATGGTGCACAATTCCCAAAGTGAAACCTTCGGTTGACTTGTCAGAGCAGTCCAATTTAAATAGTAGTAACTTGTAAATAATTGGCGTCAAACAATTTCAAAGACGGCCATTGAACAGCACGCAATGTGTTGACGTAAACCGCATATAAACTTCCAGACGGGTGAAGGTCGCATTCATAATACTTGACCTGCCAAAGAGGAATATCGCCATGTGAAAGACTCAGCAGCACCTGTTGCAAATCCGTTAGTAGATCATCAGGTTAACTTTAACGCATAAATCTGCATTCTTCTTCACGTACGTTTCACCTCCCTGTGGGGCATAGGTTTTCAAGAAAGACTTTCCAAGCCGTTCTGTTATTTACCATTCTTTTAAGATCGTTCCATGTCTTCCCCATCATCTTCATCTCTGCTTCAATCTGTCTTCTCCAAGAATTCCTTGGTCTTCCTCTTTGTCTTTTCCCCTGGGGATTCCAAAAAAGGGCATGTTGTGTAATACTCTGTTGGTTTCCACAGTGTGTGTACTATCCAATGCCATCGTTTACGCTGTATCTCTTTATCCACTGGTATTTGACTGGTATATTTCCATAATTCTATGTTAGTCATTTTGTCCTGCCATTTCAATCCTTTTATTCTATAAATCAACATTGGACAGATGAAATTAATCAGTCCTCAAATTTAAATCCTGCAGCGGTCGAGACTGCAAAGGACTCCATTCCACCATCCTGGAACCAAAAGTCCTAATACATGAACAAATATACTAACATCAAAACAAATAACACCACAGCTAAAAGTAAGAATAGCAAAATGTTACATCTTCTCAACATTCCTGTATGGTGCAGAAACATGGGCATTAGTCAAGAAAACAGAACAGAAAATTGAAGCCTTTGAAATGTGGATTTATAGAAGAATAGGTGAATTGGATAATTAGAAAAGAAAACCATCGATAAAGTCTTAAAACAACAAAAAATGAAAAGAGAACAACTAAATACAATTCAAACAAGATAATGAGACTTTTGGGGCATGTTAAAAGACATAGCAGCCTACTAACAGTAATCGTGGGAGGGAAAATACAAGGTAAAAGAGGTAGAGGCAGATCGAGACTAACATGGATGAGCAACATCAAAAGTTGGACAAATCAGCCTATGACAACCTGCACCATCAAAGCAAGAGACAGAGCAGAATGGGGCTCTATGGTAGCCAACCTTCGTTGCGGAGACGGCACTCAATGACGATGATGAAACTAATACATTATCATACAGATATAAACTAATACATTATCATACAGATATAAACTAATACATTATCATACAGATATAAACTAATACATTATCATACAGATATAAACTAATACATTATCATACAGATATAAACTAATACATTATCATACAGACATAAACTAATACATTATCATACAGATATAAACTAATACATTATCATACAGACATAAACTAATACATTATCATACAGATATAAACTAATACATTATCATACAGATATAAACTAATACATTATCATACAGACATAAAGTAATACATTATCTTACAGATATAAACAAATACATTATCATACAGACATAAAGTAATACATTATCTTACAGATATAAACTAATAAATTATCATACAGACATAAAGTAATACATTATCATACATATATAAACTAATACATTATCATACAGACATAAACTAATACATTATCTTACAGACATAAAGTAATACAACTGAAACTAGCTACCATTTTCTCAGTCTAAATTCACGGGACAAATAAAATATAAAACTTAAGATATACCCACTTGGGCGGGCAATTGCCAGCTTTGTCGTTGACAAACATCGAACGTTCCAGTTTGTATGGACAGATGCCATAAACAAACATGTGGTAACGTCACAAGAACATTTATTGGAGAATTTCAGATGACATTTATTTCTACAGAATTGAAATATAGGCTTTTGTTGATCTGATTTCTCGGAACAGTCCACACAAATAATATTTATATTTTGTTTCTTCTCAAACTACTCCCTTGAAAACTGTGTACACTTGATGTTATTATTTCTTGTAACACAAGTACACCCAATTACTGGCTATCTGTGTTTTTCTTGTTTGTTCTATGTTTGTGGTCATCATCAAGTACGGGGCCTGCTGGCGTAGGTGATCATGTCTCCCCACAACTTTCGATCTCGACAGTTATTTATCAGTTCTGTTGTTGACCTTCTGCCAAGCCATTCTCTTAAGCTGTCTGGTATCTTTTCTCTTTGCTTCCCTCTATCTCTTCGTCTTTCAATTTTCCCAGTTGTTACAATATATTCCAGTTGTTCTCTTCTCATTACATGGCCAAAAAATGATGATTGTTTCTTCCTAACATTGGAAATTAGTTCTCTTTTGCTTTGACCTCTTCCAGAACATTTTCATTACTCTTCTTAGCTGTCCACAGGATGTCCTAAAACACGCAATCTTCTTCTGCATCATAATCATATAATCCAGGTAGGGGGAGGGGAGATAGGTGACAGGCCAATGATAGACGTAGTAAACTTCTCAATTTGTCTATATCTTCAGTCATTCCAATGGACGATTTTTTGATGTTATCTTCCAACCTCGTGTTCAGCCAACTCGTCCTTCTCGTCACTTTCAAAGTTGCAAGCAGAATTGTCTTTGCTAAATCAGGATGATCGAGATACATCAGCAAAACATTTCGTTTTGAGTTTCTTCACAAATACATGTAGTTAAACGATCCTTATGTGCTGAAAACACAGCTCCCTGTGCTGAACACACCGCTCCCTGTACTGAAAACACCGCTCCCTGTGCTGAACACACCCCTGCCTGTGCTGAACACACCCCTGCCTGTGCTGAACACACCCCTCCCTGTGCTGAACACACCCCACCCTGTACTGAACACACCCCTCCCTGTACTGAACACACCCCTCCCTGTACTGAACACACCCCACCCTGTACTGAACACACCTCACCCTGTACTGAACACACACCTCCCCGTACTGAACACACCTCACCCTGTACTGAACACACCTCACCCTGTACTGAACACACCTCACCCTGTACTGAACACACCTCACCCTGTACTGAACACACCTCACCCTGTACTGAACACACCCTTCCCTGTACTGAACACACCTCACCCTGTACTGAACACACCCCTCCCTGTACTGAACACACCCCTCCCTGTACTGAACACACCCCTCCCTGTACTGAACACACCTCACCCTGTACTGAACACACCCCTTCCTGTACTGAACACACCCCACCATGTACTGAACACACCCCACCCTGTACTGAACACACTTTGTAGTGGAACAATGAAGAGTTAACATCTCAGTACTAGAACTAACCACGTCAAAAGACACAGCGAGCTTTTAAGAACAATAATGGAGGGCATGGTTCCTGAACGACACATAAGCGGCAAACCAAGAAGATGTTGATTTCAAGAAATCAAGAAGACATTGAGCATGACAACAGAAGAAGTGAAAGAATACACTTAGTCACAGAGATTCTTTCAGACGGGCTGTGGCGAATGCAACGTTCTGTGGGAGATCTGGCTAGAGACAGAGATTCTTTCAGACGGGCTGTGGCGAATGCAACGTTCTGTGGGAGATCTGGCTAGAGACAGAGATTCTTTCAGACGGGCTGTGGCGAATGCAACGTTCTGTGGAAGATCTGGCTAGAGACAGAGATTCTTTCAGGCGGGCTGTGACGAATGCAACGTTCTGTGGGAGATCTGGCTAGAGACAGAGATTCTTTCTGACGGGCTGTGGCGAATGCAACGATCTGTGGGAGATCTGGCTAGAGACAGAGATTCTTTCTGACGAGCTGTGGCGAATGCAACGATCTGTGATAGATCTGGCTAGAGAGAGAGATTCTTTCAAACGGGATGTGATGAATGCAAAGTTTTGTGGGAGATCTGTCTAGAGACAGAGATTATTTCAGATGAACTGCGGTGAATGCAAAGTTCTGTGGGAGATCTGACTAGAGACAGAGATTCTTTCAGACGGGCTGTGGTGAAGGCAACGATCTGTGAGAGATTTGGCTAGAGACATATATTTTTTTTTCAGATGGGCTGTGGTGAACGCAACATTCTTTGACAAACCTGGCTAGAGACAGATATTAATAAAGACAGACTTTGATGAAGCGTTGTTCTGTATGCACCTAGTTCACCTCAGCAGGCTATTATTTTTACATGTTCGACGTTTTATTCTTAATTACCACGGTCTCAGAAATGCGTCACCGTCGGCAAAAATATATATAAATATCATACAACTGTCAGGGGCCTTTAGGACGTAGCTGCTATGAATGTCCATTATGTCTGCTACATGCACACCTGATGCCAGTCTATCATTTGATTTATCTTTGAGTTGAGTTTCAGGACAAATGAGTTAACAAATCATCGTTTTATCAAAGTTTGATCTCGTAGATGTTTCAGTAAGGTTAACAATCAGAGAGAGAGAGAGAGAGGGAGAGAGAGAGAGAGAGAGAGAGAGAGCATACAGCCAAAGCAATATTTTGATATAGGAAATCGTTGTTAGCCACATTTACTTCAGCAAAACACATCCAGTATTGCGGAGTTTAAAGAACTACATTATCAGTCTAGTTTTTAAAAAATTTTGTTATTTGTTGTTTTTTTTTTATTTCGCCAGCTTTCATGTCTGGAGAACTCACTAGAGACTAGGATCTGAATTATTCTGAGATTTCAGTCTTCTTCTACCTTTTTAGCTCCCAGTGGAGCATAGGTCTTCAACAAACAGTTTCCAAGTCGTTCTGTTTTTTGCCATTCTTTCAAGATCATTCCATGTCTTCCCCATCATCTTCATCTCTGCTTCTATATGTCTTCTCCAAGAATTCATTGGTTTCCTCTTTGTCTTTCCCTGGGGATTCCAAAAAAGGGCCTGTCGTGTAATACTCTCAGTTGGCTTCCGTGGTGTGTGTCCAATCCAGCGCCATCGTCTTCGCTGTATCTCTTTATCCACTAGTATTTGACTGGTACATTTCCATAATTCTATGTTAGTGATTTTGTCCTGCCATTTCCATCTATTCAGTCTTTAGAATAAATATAAATATATTATCTAAAAGTAATAAGACTGTCATATCTTATCATAGGTAACAAAATATAGCACTTCCATCTTGTCATAGTTAACAAAATATAGCACTTCCATCTTGTCATAGTTAACAAAATATAGCACTTCCATCTTGTCATAGTTAACAAAATATAGCACTTCCATCTTGTCATTGTTAACAAAATATATCACTTCCACCTTGTCATTGTTAACAAAATATAGCACTTCCACCTTATCATAGTTAACAAAATATAGCACTTCCACCTTGTCATAGTTAACAAAATATTGCACTTCCACCTTGTCATAGTTAACAAAATATAGCACTTCCACCTTGTCATAGTTAACAAATATAGCACTTCCACCTTGTCATAGTTAACAAAATATTGCACTTCCACCTTGTCATAGTTAACAAAATATAGCACTTCCACCTTGTCATAGTTAACAAAATATAACACTTCCACCTTGTCATAGTTAACAAAATATAACACTTCCATCTTGTCATAGTTAACAAAATATAACACTTCCACCTTGTCATAGTTAATAAAAATATAACACTTCCACCTTGTCATAGTTAACAAAATATAACACTTCCACCTTATCATAGTTAACAAAATATAACACTTCCACCTTGTCATAGTTAACAAAATATAACACTTCCACCTTGTCATAGTCAACAAAATATAACACTTCCACCTTGTCATAGTTAACAAAATATAACACTTCCACCTTGTCATAGTCAACAAAATATAACACTTCCACCTTGTCATAGTTAACAAAACATAGCACTTCCACCTTGTCATAGTTAACAAAATATAACACTTCCACCTTGTCATAGTTAACAAAATATAACACTTCCATCTTGTCATAGTTAACAAAATATAGCACTTTCATCTTGTCATATTTAACAAAATATAGCAGCTTTACCTATTCAGATTAGATGAAATATCAACGGTCGCGTCTCAACAGTGTCAACACAATATCAACGGTCGCGTCTCAACAGTGCCAACACAATATCAACGGTCGCGTCTCAACAGTGCCAACACAATATCAACGGTCGCGTCTCAACAGTGCCAACACAATATCAACGGTCGCGTCTCAACAGTGCCAACACAATATCAACGGTCGCGTCTCAACAGTGCCAACACAATATCAACGGTCACGTCTCAACAGTGCCAACACAATATCAACGGTCGCGTTTCAACAGTGCCAACACAATATCAACGGTCACGTCTCAGCAGTGCCATCACAATATCAACAGTCACGTCTCAACAGTGCCAACACAATATCAACGGTCACGTCTCAACAGTGCCAACACAATATCAACGGTCACGTCTCAACAGTGCCAACACAATATCAACGGTCCTGTCTCAACAGTGCCAACACAATATCAACGGTCACGTCTCAACAGTGCCAACACAATATCAACGGTCACGTCTCAACAGTGCCAACACAATATCAACGGTCCTGTCTCAACAGTTCCAACACAATGTCAACGGTCCTGTCTCAACAGTTCCAACACAATATCAACGGTCCTGTCTCAACAGTGCCAACACAATATCAACGGTCCTGTCTCAACAGTGCCAACACAATATCAACAGTCCTGTCTCAACAGTTCCAACACAATATCAACGATCCTGTCTCAACAGTGCCAACACAATATCAACGATCCTGTCTCAACAGTGCCAACACAATATCAACAGTCCTGTCTCAACAGTGCCAACACAATATCAACGGTCCTGTCTCAACAGTTCCAACACAATATCAACGATCCTGTCTCAACAGTGCCAACACAATATCAACGGTCATGTCTCAACAGTGCCAACACAATATCATCGATCACGTCTCAACAGTGCCAACACAATATCAACGGTCGCGTCTCAAGCGTGCAAATACAATATCAACGGTCACGTCTCAACAATGCCAACACAATATCAACGGTCATGTCTCAACAGTGCCAACACAATATCAACGGTCCTGTCTCCACAGTGCCAACGAAACCCAACTTTTTCAACTCGTCAGACTAAGTGACGTAATACATTTGTCATCTAACTTTGTGTAAAAGTATTACGTTTTTTCTAATCTCATCAGACAAAATAAATATAAGTTTTCTCATCTAAAGTAAATGTATTACAAATTTCCCCATCTAATCAAAGTAAAAGTATTACTAATTTTCTTATCTAATCAAAGTAAAAGTATTACTAATTGTCTTATCTAATCAAAGTAAATGTATTACTAATTGTCTTATCTAATCAAAGTAAATGTATTACTAATTTCCCCATCTAATCAAAGTAAATGTATTATTAATTGTCTTATCTAATCAAAGTAAATGTATTACTAATTGTCTTATCTAATCAAAGTAAATGTATTACTAATTTCCCCATCTAATCAAAGTAAATATATTACTAATTTCCCTATCTAATCAAAGTAAATATATTACTAATTTCCCCATCTAATCAAAGTAAATATATTACTAATTGTCTTATCTAATCAAAGTAAATATATTACTAATTTCCCTATCTAATCAAAGTAAATGTATTACTAATTTTCCTATCTAATCAAAGACAAATTATTACTAATTTTCCTATCTAATCAAAGACAAATTATTACTAATTTTCCTATCTAATCAAAGACAAATTATTACTAATTTTCCTATCTAATCAAAGACAAAGTATTACTAATTTTGTAACCTTACCAGAGTAGGCATTAACAACTTTCTCATCTCATCTCACATACAGCAAGCACAATTCTGACAACTCAACAAATAAGAAAAAAGAAAACATTACCTGACCTGTCTAGATACAACTAAAGAAAGTCAAAATATAAACAAATTAAAAGAAGAGTCACCACTGAGGAAGAGTTAAAAAAAAAACATCTCCACAAGCCATAAAATTCAACTACAATTATCAAAAATCATGAGATGGCAACAAACACGCATTGTTTGAGAGAAAATAAATTGGAGTGCAGTTCAGGATAAAAGAAATTACCACATTTTATTTCAGAAGTTATATATACTTTGCAACCAATAAAAAGGTTCCAGTCATATAAAAGTTGAAACCAAATAGGTTTACAACCAAAATACATTTCCAACAAATAATAAGTTCCCAAAAGATAAAAAGTTCCCCAACCAGTTTCCAACCAATAACAAGTTTCAAATCAATGAAATGTTTCTAACCATTAAAAAGATTCCAACCAGTAAAAAGTTTCAAATCAATGCAATGTTTCTAACCATTAAAAAGATTCCAACCAGTAAAAAGTTTCAAATCAATGCAATGTTTCTAACCATTAAAAAGATTCCAACCAGTAAAAAGTTTCAAATCAATGCAATGTTTCTAACCATTAAAAGATTCCAACCAATAAAAAGTTTCCAACAAATAAAAAGTTTCCAAATCAATAGAAAGTTTTCAACAAATAAAAAGTTTCCAAATCAATAGAAATTTTTCAACCATTAAGAATATTCCAACAAAAAAAATATTTCCAGCAAATAAAAGTTCAAGGCAGTAAAAAGTTTCCAACCAATAAAAGTTTCCAACCAATAAATGTTTCAAACCAATGAAACGTTTTAGTCAGTAAAAAAGTAAAAGTTTCCAAGAGTTAAAATTTTCCAACAAATAAAAATTTTCCAACGAATAAAGATTTTTCCAACCAATAAAAAAATTGGTAACCAAAAAAAGTTTCCAACCAATAAAAAGTTTCCAACCAATAAAAAATTCCGAACCAACAAAAAGTTTCCAACCAATAAAAAATTCCGAACCAATAAAAAGTTTCCAAACAATAAAAAGTTTCCAACCAATAAAAAGTTTCCAACCAATAAAAAGTTTCCAACCAATAAAAAGTTTCCAACTTATAAAAAGTTTCCAACCAATAAAAAATTCAGAACCAATAAAAAGTTTCCAACCAATAAAAAGTTTCCAACTTATAAAAAGTTTCCAACCAATAAAAAATTCAGAACCAACAAAAAGTTTCCAACCAATAAAAAATTCCGAACCAATAAAAAGTTTTCAACCAATAAAAAGTTTCCAACTTATAAAAAGTTTCCAACCAATAAAAAATTCCGAACCAATAAAAAGTTTCCAACCAATAAAAAGTTTCCAACCAATAAAAAGTTTCCAACTTATAAAAAGTTTCCAACCAATAAAAAATTCAGAACCAACAAAAAGTTTGCAACCAATAAAAAATTCCGAACCAATAAAAAAGTTTCCAACCAATAAAAAATTCAGAACCAATAAAAAGTTTCCAACTTATAAAAAGTTTCCAACCAATAAAAAATTCCGAACCAATAAAAAGTTTCCAACCAATAAAAAGTTTCCAACTTATAAAAAGTTTCCAACCAATAAAAAGTTTCCACCAATAAAAAGTTTCCAACTTATAAAAAGTTTCCAACCAATAAAAAATTCAGAACCAATAAAAAGTTTCCAACCAATAAAAAATTCCGAACCAATAAAAAGTTTCCAACCAATAAAAAGTTTTCAACCAATAAAAAGTTTCCAACCAATAAAAAGTTTCCAACCAATAACAAGTTTCCAACCAATAAAAAGTTTCCAACCAATAACAAGTTTCCAACCAATAAAAAGTTTCCAACCAATAACAAGTTTCCAACCAATAAAAAAGTTTCCAACGAATGAAACTGAACAAAAAAATTCACATGAATTAAAAAAAAAAATCAGACAAAGAGAGAGCGGGGGAAAAAATCTTGTCTCATAAATATGAAACACAAATAATGAGGACTAAAAATATCATAATTCATAAGATACAAAAACCACACAAATAAAAGCAAATAGTTCCTCAGGTCATAAATTAAGGGTTTCGATATTAGTTCTCAGGGAATGCGGTGTTTGTGACCATATTTTGACATGACAAGAAAGCACATTAGTGGATGACGTAGTTTGTACATCGGAATACTTCCTACCCTCCATCTCCAGTCTACTTCACTCCCAGAGGAAATCTTTGGCTCCAATTTCAGAGACAAACGAACACCCAAAACTTGTTGGCATGGATAAGGAAACGTCACAACTGAAAGATGAAGCTCCAGCAACCGAGGGCAGACGAGGGCACACGTCACATTTCACAACAGCATCTCACACGTTGAGAAAAAGTAATCAATAAATATAAAAGCTAACATTTGTTGCTAATTATTTCTAACAATCATTGAGGGAAACAAAACTAAACCCAGTAAAATAAATATTTAAAACACGATATAAATAGCAACACAACTCAGACGATATGAACTTGTGTTACATAAATATATAAATTAATCTAACAACTCTGTTGACATAGACAGCATCACAGCAAAAAGAAAAGTATAAATAACACTGCATGTCACATGTATACACCCTTACACAAACATTGAGAAGTTGTAACATACATATACACCCTTACACAAACATTTACAAGTTGTAACACACATATACATCCTTACACAAACATTGGCAAGTTGTAACATACATATACACCCTTACACAAACATTTACAAGTTGTATCACACATATACATCCTTACACAAACATTGACAAATTGTAACACAGATATACACCCTTACACATATATTCATAAGTTGTAACAATGTACACACCTTTACCCAATATTCACCAGTTGCTTCATATCCCCTCACTCTTACACAGGTATCCACAAGTTATGCACCACATTTACACAAGTATTCACAAGTTATTCCATACTTTTCCACTCTTGTATTCACAAGTTGTTCCACATTTCACAAAGAAATGCCAAAGTCAGTTTTTTTTTTCCCGATTAACGAAAAAAAAAATGTGTCCAATGCCAGAAAGTGCCATAACACCTGAATGAAAAATAATGACGATATCCTTGCAACGGAATAAAAGTCACAGCTATTCCGGTAATGGAATTTCGGTTAAAACAAAACCAAAATAAACTGCGTCGGCAGTAAAAGGGATGGTCTTAGCGCCAACTCCTGTCCATGAGCAGTGACAATATTGCCCTCTGTGATGGGCTCGGTCGATATCCGAGAAGAGAGAAGCTTCGGCAAGTCTCCAGTTTCAACAGATAATTAAAGTCAGAAACGAGGTTGAAGATACCAGAGACAGGAGGGGAAAAAGGAAATTGTATGTCCCCTGAGCGTTGGAGATAAGAGGGAAAATTGGGGGCTGTGGTTGAGTTGAGCAATGATGAGTGTGAGAATAGTGAGGACGAGATCGGGAAATGGGACACATTTGATTGATACAATTTAAATGTAGTGTTTTAGTTCAAGTTGTAAGACGTTTGATAGTCATTAGGAGTCGCGGTGATATACATGTACAAACTTGTTTATTGAGTTATTTGCGGGTCATCATCATTGCACTCCGAACATGTCCATGAGTACTCAGATCCCTTCCTCAGCAAGTCCCGCAGTGTCCAGCGACTGACGACTCCAGTTCTCTGTTGGTTGACAAGTCTTCTTATACGCCCACAACGTTTCTCGTTTCTGGCTGTGCCCATCTTAACTCCCATCTCTTTCATCCGACGGAGTGACGTGGGCTCATTGTTGTCGAAGTCCTGTGCCCTTCTCACATCTCGAAGGGTAGTGGTGATGTCCGCCCGATCCATTGGTTGACCGTCCTCAACGACAGCGTAGCTAGCCAGCCTGTCCGCTCTTTCATTTTTAGTCGTACTCCAGCATGTCCCAGGACGTAAACAAAGGTGACCTTACGTATTTTTGACTTCTACAACGACTCTACCCATTGCAAGCATACAGAGCCCGCCTCCACTTTTTTTTTAATCATGCTCATTGATTATTTCAGTGCCTTTATCTTGTCCTGCAGTGACAACCTGTGTACACTGGCCACCTCATTGATTAGTTCAGTGTCTTTATCTTGTCCTGGTGTGACAACCTGTGTACACTGACCACCTCATTGATTAGTTCAGTGCCTTTATCTTGTCCTGCAGTGACAACCTGTGTACACTGGCCACCTCATTGATTAGTTCAGTGCCTTTATCTTGTCCTGGTGTGACAACCTGTGTACACTGGTCACCTCATTGATTAGTTCAGTGCCTTTATCTTGTCCTGCAGTGACAACCTGTGTACACTGGCCACCTCATTGATTAGTTCAGTGCCTTTATCTTGTCCTGGTGTGACAACCTGTGTACACTGACCACCTCATTGATTAGTTCAGTGCCTTTATCTTGTCCTGCAGTGACAACCTGTGTACACTGACCACCTCATTGATTAGTTCAGTGCCTTTATCTTGTCCTGGTGTGACAACCTGTGTACACTGGCCACCTCATTGATTAGTTCAGTGCCTTTATCTTGTCCTGGTGTGACAACCTGTGTACACTGACCACCTCATTGATTAGTTCAGTGCCTTTATCTTGTCCTGGTGTGACAACCTGTGTACACTGACCACCTCATTGATTAGTTCAGTGCCTTTATCTTGTCCTGGTGTGACAACCTGTGTACACTGGTCACCTCATTGATTAGTTCAGTGCCTTTATCTTGTCCTGGTGTGACAACCTGTGTACACTGACCACCTCATTGATTAGTTCAGTGCCTTTATCTTGTCCTGGTGTGACAACCTGTGTACACTGACCACCTCATTGATTAGTTCAGTGCCTTTATCTTGTCCTGGTGTGACAACCTGTGTACACTGACCACCTCATTGATTAGTTCAGTGCCTTTATCTTGTCCTGGTGTGACAACCTGTGTACACTGACCACCTCATTGATTAGTTCAGTGCCTTTATCTTGTCCTGGTGTGACAACCTGTGTACACTGACCACCTCATTGATTAGTTCAGTGCCTTTATCTTGTCCTGGTGTGACAACCTGTGTACACTGACCACCTCATTGATTAGTTCAGTGCCTTTATCTTGTCCTGGTGTGACAACCTGTGTACACTGACCACCTCATTGATTAGTTCAGTGCCTTTATCTTGTCCTGGTGTGACAACCTGTGTACACTGGTCACCTCATTGATTAGTTCAGTGCCTTTATCTTGTCCTGGTGTGACAACCTGTGTACACTGGTCACCTCATTGATTAGTTCAGTGCCTTTATCTTGTCCTGGTGTGACAACCTGTGTACACTGACCACCTCATTGATTAGTTCAGTGCCTTTATCTTGTCCTGCAGTGACAACCTGTGTACACTGGTCACCTCATTGATTAGTTCAGTGCCTTTATCTTGTCCTGGTGTGACAACCTGTGTACACTGGTCACCTCATTGATTAGTTCAGTGCCTTTATCTTGTCCTGGTGTGACAACCTGTGTACACTGACCACCTCATTGATTAGTTCAGTGCCTTTATCTTGTCCTGGTGTGACAACCTGTGTACACTGACCACCTCATTGATTAGTTCAGTGCCTTTATCTTGTCCTGGTGTGACAACCTGTGTACACTGACCACCTCATTGATTAGTTCAGTGCCTTTATCTTGTCCTGGTGTGACAACCTGTGTACACTGACCACCTCATTGATTAGTTCAGTGCCTTTATCTTGTCCTGGTGTGACAACCTGTGTACACTGACCACCTCATTGATTAGTTCAGTGCCTTTATCTTGTCCTGGTGTGACAACCTGTGTACACTGACCACCGCAAAGGGCGGGTGGATTGGCCGTTCTTTGCGAAGACCACAAAACAATATTTCCAGTCATTTAATGATCTGGAACGCACATATACACCCTTACACATACATTTACAAGTTGTGACACACATATACACCCTTACACATACATTTACAAGTTGTTACACACATATACACCCTTACACATACATTTACAAGTTGTTACACACATATACACCCTTACACATACATTTACAAGTTGTAACACACATATACACCCTTACACATACATTTACAAGTTGTAACACACATATACACCCTTACACATACATTTACAAGTTGTGACACACATATACACCCTTACACATACATTTACAAGTTGTGACACACATATACACCCTTACACATATATTTACAAGTTGTGACACACATATACACCCTTACACATACATTTACAAGTTGTGACACACATATACACCCTTACACATACATTTACAAGTTGTGACACACATATACATCCTTACACATACATTTACAAGTTGTAAACTAGGCAAGGTGGAAGGTCCTAACAGACCTGGAGAAGAACCATCGAGACAAAAGCAAAGGCTGCAGGGTGGACGTGGGTTCAGTTCGAGATAACAGAACCAGTCCATTCTTAAAGTGGGGTTACGGCCCTTTGCTTCACGAGAACCTGTAAGGTCAAGCCAAATCAAATTGATTGCTTAATGGCAGAATTCCATTCTTTCCTGGCAATTGTCCTGGTCACTCAATACACGGCTCTTTCTCTCAGTTCCAAAAGTGACACTTTAGTTATAACCCAAGAATTGTAGCATACTTTATTAAAGAAAACGGCTTGAATCTACCACGTCCATGTCTTTTAACATTTTATTTGTCGCTCCTTATTAAACTTTGAAATGTCACACGCAAACAAAAATTTGTTGAGCTTAATTAATCTTTGTTTTAGTGATATTCTAGTACATTAAAGCTCATAACTTCAACGGGGGTGTGGGAGTGGGTTGGGGTTTAAGGCGAAGAAATGCAAATGAACGAGTACAAATGCGAAGCTGCAGTAAAGCTAAATGTGAGGGGGAACTGATAAAATTGAAAAAAAAGTTATGGTAAAAGCTTTACGTGATTGATAGACGACAGAAATTTGAACGACGTTTCGGCTCAATAAGCCTTCAGCAGGAGCAAACAACACACACACAGATATGTAAGTAAATAAAACTAATCCTACATAGCTAACTGGTAATGAAACATCCAAGACAAAATAATCGAAATTCTTCTTCTTCTTTCCTTCCTCATCTGCCTTTCAGCGTCGAGGGGAGATATAATTTGCGGTCTTTTGCTCTTATGTTCGCCTCTGCTGCTGTTATGTTTCCTAGTGCTTCTAATATTCCATCGATCCATCTTTTTCGTGGTCGACCCTTGTGTCTGTTGTTCTCACAACGTTTGTTGAAGGCTCGTTGTGTTGTGTTTTGTTCTTTCTGCCTTGTCACGTGGCCGAACCATTTTATCTGTTGTTTCCTTATATATTCTATGGCTGGGGCTATTCCTAGCTTTTTTCTCAGTTCTACATTTCTGATCTTATCTCTCAGACTGTTTCCTGTCATTCGTCTAACACATTTCATCTCTGTAGAGGTTATTTTTCTTATTGTTCTTGCATCTAGAGTCCAGGTCTGGCATTGGTAGCACAACGTTGGAATGAAGATTGTATTGTATAGTGCTCGTTTTGCCTCCAGAGTTATTTCCTTGTTGGACAATAGTGGTGATAACTGTCCGATGATTTGACAAGCTTTGTTGCATCTTGATTCTATCTCTGCTGTTTGGGAATTGTCGTTTGTCATTAGACTTCCTAGGTATTTGAATTCCTCTACTTGTTTTAGTTGTCTGCCTTCTATAGTTATGTTGATGTTCTGTTTATTTTTGGCGACATTCATGACTTCTGTTTTGTTGATGTTGATTTTCATGTTGTATTTTGTTCCTAAGATGTTGAGTTTGTTTAAGTGTTCTTGTAGGTCTTCTATTGTTTCATGTATTAGTGCCTGGTCGTCTGCAAATAGAAGCTCGTTGATCTCCTCTGTCTCTGATGGGTTGGCTAGCTTGCATATATGGTCCATGTATGTAATAAACAGTAGGGGGGATAGTACGCACCCCTGTCTTACACCTGATCTAACTTCGAAGTGATCTGTGTAGCCTGTTGCTGTTCTGACCCTGCAGCTGCTGTTGGCGTAGAGACTTTTAATAATGTTGGTTAGATGTTGGCTTACTCCGTATGTTGTTAGTATCTCCCACAGTTGTTCTCTGTTTACTCTGTCGAATGCTTTTTCCTGGTCAATGAAGGCTATGTATAAGTTTTGGTTGTGTTCTGTCGTTTTTTCTGCAAGCTGTTTTAGTGTGAATAGTGCGTCGGTACATCCTCTGTTTTTTCGGAACCCCATTTGAGAATCGCTTAACTGTACTTCTATTATTGGTCTCAGTCTTTTTTCCAAGATTTTGGCGTATAGCTTTCCTACATGGCTGAGCAGAGATATACCTCTATATTGATTGCAGTCTCTTTTGCTACCTTTCTTTTTCCATATTGGTATGATGATTGCCTGTTGCCAGTCTTCTGGGGCTTGTTGTTGGTGCCATGCTGCATTAAATATTCTGTGCAGCCATTGCATTCCTGTTTCTCCCGCTGCTGCTATTATTTCTATTGGAATGTTATCTATCCCTGGTGCTTTGTTTCTTGGTGCATATTTGATTACTTCTTCTATTTCCTCTTTCATGATGTTGGGTTCAGTATTTGTGAGTTCTAGTGTGGTTTTTGTTGTCTTGTTGGTAGTTGGTATGTTTAACAGGTCTTCAAAATATTCTTTCCATCTCTGTTGTATATGTTGGTTATTTGATATTGGTTGTCCGTCTTTGTCGTTTATCAGCTCAGTAGGATCATGGTTTTCTTTTCTCGCTCTTGTGGCTTTTACTGCTTTGTAGAAATCTCTTGTGGCTGTCTCGAAGTCCCTGCTCAAGTTTTGTCCGAATTCTGTCCAATTCCTTTGCTTAGCTTCTTTGATCAGCATTTTAACTCTTTTTCGAACTAAGGCATATCTTTCATATTTTTCTTGGTTCTTGTTCTCCCTCCAATTTTTAAACAGTTTCTTCTTTTCTTTAATTGCTTCTCTGATTGTTTCGTTCCACCACGGGTGCTCTTTTTCCCTTCTCTTGTTCTTAGCTTCGTTCCACAAACTGTTTTAGAGATGTTAGTTACTGTTTCCTTAAATTGTTTCCACTCTTCTTCTACTGTGCCTACTTCGTTAGGGAGTTTCTTGAATTCCTCTCTGAGTTTTTCTTCTAGGGTTTTCCTTGTTTCTTGATCGTTTAATTGTTTTATTTTTATTGTCTGTTCTTTTCGCTTCTTTTGTTTGTTTTCGTGTTTTCTCTTTATTTTTGGCTGTCTTAGTGTGATCATAACCATCTTGTGATCCATGTCGTCTGTAATATTTGGGATTGCTCTACTGTCAGTTACTCTTATCTTGTTCTGTTGTCTTGTTAGTATAAAATCTATCTGGCTTCTGCATGTTGTGTCATTCCATTTGTACCAGGTGTATACTTGCGACTCTCTGTGTTTGAAGAATGTGTTGGTGATAAATAAATTGTTTTGATTGCATAGTTCCAGCAGTCTGCTTCCGTTTTCGTTTATTTCAGCTGTTTTATCGCCAAAAGGTCCTAAGATATCACTGTTCTCACTGTTGCGTTTCCCAAGCCTTCCATTAAAATCTCCCATCACTAACATGTCGTCGCTTTCGTCAATCTTGTTAATAATTTCACTCAGTGTGTCGTAGAATTCTTCGCTGTCTTTTACATTGTTGTTGCATGGTGCATAGATTTGAATGTAATTTGTTTCTTCGATCGTCTTCTAGTAGTTTAATTGAGATAATTCTTTCTGAATAGTATTTTATTTCTAGAATGTTCTTTGCGTGTTCTGGGTCGATGATAAAACCTACTCCATGTGTTGCTCTTTCTGTGTTGTCGACTCCCGAGAATATTTTCATGTAGTTCATGTGTGTTTTCTTTATCTGTTGTCCTTTTACTCTGGTGTCCGCTAATCCTAGTATTTTAATTTTCCTTTTTGTCATTTCTTCTATAAGTTCGATTTCTTTATTTTTTATCCCGCATATGTTTATCGTTGCTACTTTGATCTCCATATTCTATGTATTTCTCTGAGCATAAATACAATTATCCCTTACCGACCTGCTAAGTCAGTCGTAAGTTAAGGGCTTAGTTTAAGAGAAACACACGATGGGGGTTTAGCCCGGCTGATGTTTCCCCCCACGTGTGTGATCGCTAAGGTCTCACATGCGATCTTTTACGGTCTAAATATAAAACTTTAGTTGGTTACATTTAAAAAAGTACTTATCAGTTCTTATCCTCCTCCTTGGTAGAACACTTTACACAACTTTCTGAAAATTATATCCCGCTGGAAACACTATATTTAATCACATTAATCACACAGTCTACACTCCGAATATAAAAACACCCGCCATCTTGGATTTTCAGAATCCACTCTATAATCGAAATTGGTTTAAGAAAAGAAAAATTTCTTCCCTGTGTCGTGGACCGTGTCCGGTCTATGTTAACACATGAGAGTACCTCAGAAGCCGGAGAATATCTGCCTATGAGGCGATTCATAACTGAGAACGCAACCACTAGTGTGGAGAGAAAGGGAGAATGTGGCATCCATGAAAAACTCACTCCCTCGGGACTTCATTAGAGCTGGAGTACAAGAACCAAGCTAATCATTTGTCTGCTGCCGCAAGTCTGAACAGCAGTGTCCACGTCTTTCCCTCTTGGATCCACTGGATACTGTGATGATTTTGTGGCCACTTCTTGACACGCTGTCTATCGAAATCCAATCTCTCTGATTACACGGCTAATTATTTTCACATCAAAGAGTCAATTCAGTTTTCATCTTGGAAACGTTTGCATCATTGAGTCATTGAGTCACTGAGTTATTGATTGATTGAGTTATTGAGTTATTGATTTATTGAGTTATTGAGTCATTGAGTTGTTGAGTTATTTGTTGGTCATCATCATTGCACTCTGAACATGTCCATAGGTGTTCAGATCCCGTTCTCAGTAAGTCCCACAATGTCCAGCGACTGACGACTCCAGTTCTGTGTTGGTTGATAAGTCCACTTGTACACCCACTAAGTTTCTCGTTCAGGCTGTGCCCATCTTAATTCCTATCTCTTTCATCTAAAGGAGTGACGTAAATTCATATGTCCAAGTCTTGTCCCCTTCCCACATCTCGGATGGAGTTGATGACGTCCGCAGGATACGTTGGTTGACCGTTTTCAACGACAGCGCAGCTAGTCAACCTGTTCGCTCTTTCATTTCACCGTACTACCGCATGTCCTGGGACGTAACCAAAGGTGATCTTACGTTTTTTTTTTACTTCTGCAATGACTCTACCCACTGCCTGCGTACAAAGCCCGCCTCCACTTGTTTTATCATGCTCATCGAATCACTCAGTATGCAGGCGTGGGTGTAGTCTTGTGACTCTAACCAGATTAATGCCTTGGTCACTGCCATCACCTCCATCGTCATGCTACTTTTTATCATAACGTATGTACCACTGTCTTCCTTGACTGTTTTTTTTTCCATCATATACAGATGAAGATGTCCTGAGACTAAAACATTCCACTCATGTTTATGGAAGTGGTTCCAGTCTGTGACAACACGCACAAATATTAACATTGTTTAGCTAAGGCAATATTTGTGTGTGTAAATGAGATTTTAGTCACGAATATTTGCAACAACAATAATTCACAAGCAGCAGCAATAGACTCAAGATGCTAAAAGCTTGTTAAATCATCGGAAAATATCACCACTGTTATCCAGCAAGGAAATAACGGTAGATCCAAAACGGTCATTCTACTAAACAGTCTTATTTACGATGTTGTGTTACCAATGCTAGTCCTGGACGGTAGAATCAAGAACAATAAGAAAATAATTACTACAGAAACGGAATATTCTAGACACGTGACAGGAAACAGAATGATGTGTAAGATCAGAAATGATCTACTGAGAAAAAGCTAGGAATAATTCCTGGCATAGAATACATAAGAAACAACAGAAACAATGGTTTGGTCACGTGATGAGGAAGAAGGATCAAAATACAACTCATCATCAAGTATCGGGCCTGCTGGCGTAGGGGATCATGTCTCTCCACAACCTTCGATCTCGACAGTCATTTATCACTTCTGTTGTTGACCTTCTGCCAAGCCATTCTCTTAAGCTGTCTGTTATTTTTTCTCTTTGCTTTCCTCTATCTCTTCGTCCTTCAATTTTTCCAGTTGTTACAATATATTCCAGCTGTTCTCTTCTCATTACATGGCCATAAAATGATGATTGATTTCTATTATTGTAGCGATTCATGATTATACAAAGAAATTACGACGGTGGTTTTCTGTTGACCTCCGTCGGTTTGTTTACGGTTGGCTCCGCTAGCCTTTGACTAAAAAGTCTCACCTACAATGCAGTGGGACTTCGGGGTACCCTCCCATAGCCTTTTACTCTCCCGAGCTCACCTGCAGGGCAGCCACAGGTTGTAGTGTTTACTACATACAGTAGCAGGTAAAATTACCCGACCTGACATTAAAAATACAACTCATTGAACTATAATGAATATTGTGAGAACACGTGACTCAAGGACTGATCACTAAGATATGGATTGATGGAATATTAAAAACAACTAGGAAACATAACGGCAGCAGAGGTTTATATAAACAAAATAGACCATAGATTATATCATCAATGCTGAAAGGTAAATTAAGAAGGAACAAAGAAGGAACAAAGAAGGAATAAAGAAGGAAAAGAATGTTCGTAACAAAATGATCAAAGTTTGGTACATAAGTGTTTCGGGGGGTGTAGTATTCATTTTTCAACCACACAATTTTTTTGGTATATTTTAAGATACAGGCTTTTCTAATAAATTTGAATGTTTCATAGAAGTTTGTGTGTTTTATCTTCCTGGAAAAACACAAATTATCAAATCAACTGAAGTATCGACAACAAACAACTATAAACATAAGTCATCATAATGATCAATACTTCACATGAAGCTTCTCTGAGGTAGGAACATTCATTATCCACAAGTGATATCCTGTCCACTCTACACAGAGACGTGTTCAAAGAAAAGTACTTGGTCACTAACGCCACATTCCCTGGTCGCCACACTCCAGGCTTGACGTCCTTTCTTCCCAATTCATCACCAGCATCGCTAATTATGTAATCATTCTCTGTCCGCGCACGTGCTGTGGCCATCTTTGTGATAATACAGGAACGTCATATACAATGAAATGTGAAGGACGGATAACCTACTCAAACCAGGAAATGGGAAATAACAATAGCTGATTATGAGTGTTAGGCCCCCCCACCCCCCTTGTTTATCCTCGGGCAGGTTAGGGCAAAGTCGATGTGGATGTCCTAGAAATAGTATCTGGATAGTTAAATATTACGACTCTACGAAGTAGTGGGGTTTGATTGCTAAGACTATTGCTCCTGGTGATTAGTTTTGTTTTCGAGAGTAAACCTATGTAGAATTCAACGTTACGCCACAAGTAAAGGACGCAAGCAAATAAAATAGTAATGGGAAGTAGGAAAAAACTGGTAATGAAAGACATAATGGATGAGGTTGAGAGAAACTTGGTTGTTCACAAACTTTATGAAGACTGACAGGGGTTAAGAAGCGGCAGAGGCGTAGCAGGAGTTGCTAGCGCCCGGGGAAATAAAGAATATGGAGTGTCATCGCCTTGGGTAATAAAGTATATCGGTTGTCAGCGCCCAGAGCAAGTCAAGTATTGCATCCGCCCTCAAATTAGATTGTCTTTTTATAGTTACTACTTTACATATTTCTCTTTTGAAATTTGGGGGGGGGGGGAGGGAGCAGTGTTTCTCAAACACCTCTCCCACCAGCAAACTACGCCTCTGAGAAGTCGAAATGTGCATTAGATGAATTAGTGAATCATAACTGACAGTTCATGTCATGTTCTGTAAATAAGAATTGAACCATAGCCCTCTCCAAGCGGTGGCCATGGGCGTAGACTATTTAGGAATCGTAAAATGACAAGTAAACTCGGTGCAAAATATGAAGCTCTAAAATAGGAAGTGTTTGGCTGATGCGCACGTGTATCAAATTTTACTGTAGAACGTGATACAACGTAGATTACGCCCATGTAACGCCATTTTAAAGGCAAGGCTAGATAGGGAAGACCCTGTGGTGAGAACACAGAGGAAGAAAAGTGTATTGGACATACTATCCTGCTGGATAGACAGAAATGGGACAGACAGATATAAGACACACAGAAATAGGACAGACAGAAATAAGAGAGACAGGTATAGAACTGACAGAAATAGGACAGACAGAAATGGGACAGAGAGATGTAAGACACACAGAAATAGGAGAGACAGAAATAGGATAGACAGGTAGAGAACTGACAGAAATAGGACAGACAGGTATAGAACTGAAAGAAATAGGACAGACAGAAATGGGCAGAGAGATGTAAGACACACAGAAATAGGAGAAATAGAAATAGGAGAGACAGGTACAGAACTGAAAGAAATAGGACAGACAGGTATAGAACTCAAAGAAATAGGACAGACAGAAATAGGACAGAGAGATATAAGACACACAGAAATATGAAAGACAGTAATAGGAAAGACAGAAATGGGACAGACAGAAAAAGGAGAGACGGGTACAGAACTGACAGAAATAGGACAGACAGAAATGGGACACACAGATATAAGACACACAGAAATAGGACAGACAGAAATGGGACACACAGATATAAGACACACAGAAATAGGACAGACGGAAATGGGAAACACAGATATAAGACACACAGAAATAGGACAGACAGAAATGGGACCTACAGATATAAGATACACAGAAATATGACAGACAGAAATGGGACAGATAGATATAAGACACACAGAAATAGGACAGACAGAAATGGGACAGACAGATATAAGACACACAGAAATAGGACAGACAGAAATGGGACAGACAGATATAAGACACACAGAAATATGACAGACATAAATGGGACAGACAGATGTAAGACACACAGAAATAGGAGAGACAGATATAGAACAGGCAGAAATAGGAGAGACAGTAAAAGGACAGGCAAAAATGAGACAGAGAAATACAAGACACACAGAAATAAGACAGACAGAAATAGGACAGGGAGATATAAGACATAACGACAACACAGAGAGATATAGGACAGACAGAAAATAGGACAGACATATATAGAACAGATATAAATAGGACAGCCAGAAATAGGACATGCAGATATAGGGCAGACAGAAATGGGACAGACAGATATAAGAAACACAAAAATAGGTGAGATAGATACAGGACAGACAGATATAGGATAGACATAAATAGGACAGACAGATATAGGAGAGACATAAATAGGACACAGAGATATAGGATAGATAGAAATGGGATGGACAGAAAAAGGAGAGACATACAGAACAAATAGAAATAGGGCATACAGAAATGGGACAGAGTGAAATAGGACAGACAGAAAATGGGACAGAGAGAAATAGGACAGACAGAAATAGGACAGACAGAAATAAGACAGACAGAAATAAGACAGATAGATATATTATAGATATAGATAGAACAGCTAGAAATAGGATGGACATATATATGACAGACAAAAATAGGACATACTGATATAGAATTGTTGCAAATAATATATAAAGAAATAGGAAAGTCAAGTATGTTTTACGAAAGAGGAACAGTCAGGTATTTTTGAAAGAAAGTTATGATTTATGAAAGAGGAACTGTCAGGTTTTATGAAAGAAAGTTATGATTTGTGAAAGAGGAACTGTCAGGTTTTATGAAAGAAAGTGTTGATTTTTGAAAGAGGGATATTTATGATTAATTAAATGAAGACAGTCATTGTTTATAAAAGAAATAACGGTTACGTTTTATGAAAGATCAACAGTCATAATTTAAGAAAGCGCGCATGTTTTATGAGATGAAGAAAGACATCAATTATTAAAGACAGTCATAGTTTGTGAACGTAACAAATATATTTTATACAAAAAGAACAGTCTTGATTTATTTAAGTACTGACAGTCATTCAATCTGACTGAATTGATAAATGATGTAAGATTGACAGTCATAATTTACGAGAAATTGAAAGACACGACTTACCCAAAATAAACAGCCGTGACTTAAAAATTGGCAGCGGGGTTAGTCCAGAAAGGACAGACACGGCTTATGAAAGAGATAACAAACATACTTATGAAAAGGACTTTCACGCAATATTTATTGGAAGGGGCATATTTATGACAATGGGAGACAGATAAGCTGAAAACCAAACAGGAAATTTACAGGAGAACGCAAATTTAAGAGTACCAAGAACAATATGATATAGAATCATTCTTCTACCTTTTTTAGCTCCCTGTGGAGCATAGGTCTTCAACAAACACTTTCCAAGTCGTTCTGTTTTTTGCCACTCTTTTAAGATCATTCCATGTCTTCCCCATCATCTTCATCTCTGCTTCTATCTGTCTTCTCCAAAAATTCCTTGGTCTTCCTCTTTGTCTTTTCCCCTGGGGATTCCAAAAAAGGGCATGTTGTGTAATACTCTCAGTTGGCTTCCGTAGTGTGTGTCCTATCCAGCGCCATCGTCTTCGCTGTATCTTTTTATCCACTGGCATTTGACTGGTACATTTCCATAATTCTATGTTAGTGATTTTGTCCTGCCATTTCCATCCTTTTATTCTGCGTAAGCATCCATTTATGAAAGTCTGTATCTTCGTGATTGTCAATTTTGTTGTTCTCCATGTTTCGCAACCATATAATAGGACCGCCTTAACATTTGAGTTGAAAATTTTTATTTTTGTATTTAACCTAATTTCTTTGGATTTTCATGTTTCCCAGTGCAATGAAAGCTCCTCTTGCTTTTGATATCCTTATTTTGGTTTCATTTTCAGTTCCTCCCTCTTTCTTTATCTATATTACTGCCCAGATATATAGAAGATTGTACATCTAATAGAGGTATTTCTCCTAGTTTTATTTGGTTATTGCCAACTGTATTAATTATTAATTCTCATAATGTTGGTCTTATCTCTATTAATCTTCAGTCCTAGCTGTTGTGATCTCTCATCAAGTATGCTCATTTTATCCTGCATCTGTTGATGGCTGTGTGATAGGAGAGCTATAGAATCATTGTGAAGATATTAATCGCGGCCACGAATAAAAATTGGAGAGAAAAATAAGCAAGTTCTGAGAGAAAAAAAGATCAAGTAATGACCAAATAACCACGAGGATGGAGCAAAATATAATTGGAGAAGAGACATTTGAAGTGAGATAAGTAACGTTGGTAAGACACGTAGTGGTGTCATGAGGAGATATAAAACAGGACAGGTCGGTTGATGTGTCTGGAAGAGCTGAGCAACACGGGGGGGGGGGGGGGGGGGTTTCTGGGAAGAGGAGATGGGAAAGTGTTATTACAGTGGAATTATTTATGAAAATGAGAAATTGAGAGAGGGAAAAGATTCATGAAAAATGAGAAAATGAGAGAGGGAAAAGATTCATGAAAAATGAACTAATATTAATTAAAATGAGAGACGGAAAAGACTTAAGAAAGACAAAAGCACATTTTTATGATAATGAAAGATATGATTTTTGAAAGATAAATACATATTGATGAAAATGAGAGACTGAAAAGACTTATGAAAGGTAAACACATTTTTATGTTAGTGAGGGACGGAAAAGATCTATGAGCGGTAAATAAATATTTATGACAATGAGAGTCGGAAAAGTTTTATGAAAGATAAAAAAAATATTTATGAAAATGAGAAACAGCCAAGATTTATGCAAGAATCAAAGTTTTGTTAATTTAGAATAAAGATAATTTATTAAATGTGCGCACACAAAACAAAACCAAAATACAACATTCAGAAAATGGACAAAACGAGTACACGGGCTTAACGCTAATGGAACTAATGGTATCCAGTCATAAACACATGGGAACAGGCATATAAATATTAACTGTCAGAGAGTAGAATAAAATAACAGGTAATATTGTAGCCATTTTCAAAGTTTTTCTAGTCTGTCGAGTTTGGGAAAAGGTGCGGGGTTAAGTTTCAGTGTAATCCGGACAATAAGTGGCCGCACGCCCCAGTGCAGGCGGTACGTGGTGTACATGTAAACATGCTTATTTCACCCTTGACCCTGAAGAAGATTGCAAAGAGCGACACAGGCAAACCGAATTCTATCTAAAGTGTAGACAAACATGAGGTGTAGACAGTGGATTCTATCAGAAGTGTTGCGCAGAAAGTGTAGACAAACATGAGGTGTAGACAGTGGATTCTATCAGATGTGTTGCGCAGAAAGTGTAGACAAACATGAGGTGCAGACATTGGATTCTATCAGAAGTGTTGCGCAGAAAGTGTAGACAAACATGAGGTGTAGACAGTGGATTCTATCAGATGTGTTGCGCAGAAAGTGTAGACAAACATGAGGTGTAGACAGTGGATTCTATCAGAAGTGTTGCGCAGAAAGTGTAGACAAACATGAGGTGTAGACAGTGGATTCTATCAGATGTGTTGCGCAGAAAGTGTAGACAAACATGAGGTGTAGACATTGGATTCTATCAGAAGTGTTGCGCAGAAAGTGTAGACAAACATGAGGTGTAGACAGTGGATTCTATCAGATGTATTGCGCAGAAAGTGTAGACAAACATGAGGTGTAGACAGTGGATTCTATCAGATGTGTTGCGCAGAAAGTGTAGACAAACATGAGGTGTAGACATTGGATTCTATCAGATGTGTTGCGCAGAAAGTGTAGACAAACATGAGGTGTAGACATTGGATTCTATCAGATGTGTTGCGCAGGAAGTGTAGACAAACATGAGGTGTAGACAGTGGATTCTATCAGAAGTGTTGCGCAGAAAGTGTAGACAAACATGAGGTGTAGACAGTGGATTCTATCAGAAGTGTTGCGCAGAAAGTGTAGACAAACATGAGGTGTAGACAGTGGATTCTATCAGATGTGTTGCGCAGAAAGTGTAGACAAACATGAGGTGTAGACATTGGATTCTATCAGAAGTGTTGCGCAGAAAGTGTAGACAAACATGAGGTGTAGACAGTGGATTCTATCAGAAGTGTTGCGCAGAAAGTGTAGACAAACATGAGGTGTAGACAGTGGATTCTATCAGATGTATTGCGCAGAAAGTGTAGACAAACATGAGGTGTAGACAGTGGATTCTATCAGATGTGTTGCGCAGAAAGTGTAGACAAACATGAGGTGTAGACAGTGGATTCTATCAGATGTGTTGCGCAGAAAGTGTAGACAAACATGAGGTGTAGACATTGGATTCTATCAGATGTGTTGCGCAGGAAGTGTAGACAAACATGAGGTGTAGACAGTGGATTCTATCAGAAGTGTTGCGCAGAAAGTGTAGACAAACATGAGGTGTAGACAGTGGATTCTATCAGAAGTGTTGCGCAGAAAGTGTAGACAAACATGAGGTGTAGACAGTGGATTCTATCAGAAGTGTTGCGCAGAAAGTGTAGACAAACATGAGGTGTAGACAGTGGATTCTATCAGAAGTGTTGCGCAGAAAGTGTAGACAAACATGAGGTGTAGACAGTGGATTCTATCAGATGTATTGCGCAGAAAGTGTAGACAAACATGAGGTGTAGACAGTGGATTCTATCAGAAGTGTTGCGCAGAAAGTGTAGACAAACATGAGGTGTAGACAGTGGATTCTATCAGATGTGTTGCGCAGAAAGTGTAGACAAACATGAGGTGTAGACATTGGATTCTATCAGAAGTGTTGCGCAGAAAGTGTAGACAAACATGAGGTGTAGACAGTGGATTCTATCAGAAGTGTTGCGCAGAAAGTGTAGACAAACATGAGGTGTAGACAGTGGATTCTATCAGAAGTGTTGCGCAGAAAGTGTAGACAAACATGAGGTGTAGACAGTGGATTCTATCAGAAGTGTTGCGCAGAAAGTGTAGACAAACATGAGGTGTAGACAGTGGATTCTATCAGATGTATTGCGCAGAAAGTGTAGACAAACATGAGGTGTAGACAGTTGATTCTATCAGAAGTGTTGCGCAGAAAGTGTAGACAAACATGAGGTGTAGACAGTGGATTCTATCAGAAGTGTTGCGCAGAAAGTGTAGACAAACATGAGGTGTAGACAGTGGATTCTATCAGAAGTGTTGCGCAGAAAGTGTAGACAAACATGAGGTGTAGACAGTGGATTCTATCAGAAGTGTTGCGCAGAAAGTGTAGACAAACATGAGGTGTAGACAGTGGATTCTATCAGAAGTGTTGCGCAGAAAGTGTAGACAAACATGAGGTGTAGACAGTGGATTCTATCAGAAGTGTTGCGCAGAAAGTGTAGACAAACATGAGGTGTAGACAGTGGATTCTATCAGAAGTGTTGCGCAGAAAGTGTAGACAAACATGAGGTGTAGACAGTGGATTCTATCAGAAGTGTTGCGCAGAAAGTGTAGACAAACATGAGGTGTAGACAGTGGATTCTATCAGAAGTGTTGCGCAGAAAGTGTAGACAAACATGAGGTGTAGACAGTGGATTCTATCAGAAGTGTTGCGCAGAAAGTGTAGACAAACATGAGGTGTAGACAGTGGATTCTATCAGATGTATTGCGCAGAAAGTGTAGACAAACATGAGGTGTAGACAGTGGATTCTATCAGAAGTGTTGCGCAGAAAGTGTAGACAAACATGAGGTGTAGACAGTGGATTCTATCAGAAGTGTTGCGCAGAAAGTGTAGACAAACATGAGGTGTAGACAGTGGATTCTATCAGAAGTGTTGCGCAGAAAGTGTAGACAAACATGAGGTGTAGACAGTGGATTCTATCAGAAGTGTTGCGCAGAAAGTGTAGACAAACATGAGGTGTAGACAGTGGATTCTATCAGAAGTGTTGCGCAGAAAGTGTAGACAAACATGAGGTGTAGACAGTGGATTCTATCAGAAGTGTTGCGCAGAAAGTGTAGACAAACATGAGGTGTAGACAGTGGATTCTATCAGAAGTGTTGCGCAGAAAGTGTAGACAAACATGAGGTGTAGACAGTGGATTCTATCAGAAGTGTTGCGCAGAAAGTGTAGACAAACATGAGGTGTAGACAGTGGATTCTATCAGAAGTGTTGCGCAGAAAGTGTAGACAAACATGAGGTGTAGACAGTGGATTCTATCAGAAGTGTTGCGCAGAAAGTGTAGACAAACATGAGGTGTAGACAGTGGATTCTATCAGAAGTGTTGCGCAGAAAGTGTAGTTTAAGCCTTCGAGTTTCGAAGGGAGCCGGAAAAGCTCAGTGGTTAGTGTACTGGACTATAAAAGACACGAGGTCGGGTTCGATCCTGATAAACGGCTTCCGGGTTCACCCAGCCTTAAATGGGTTACCCGATATTTTGTGTGGGAAAGTAAAGCGGCACGGGCGTAATACCGACCATATTACCCCAAAAGTCGTGTGCCGAAGGTCTGGAAAAATTATGGTCACTAACATCATATTCTTTCCACTTGGCGTGACGGGGCTCTTTACTTTACTTTTACTTTTACCTTACTTCTACTTTACTTTACTTCGAGTTACGCAACAGGAGATCGATAGCTGGAAGTTATGACCCAGGCTGACCCCACCTATCCTAAAGTGTCAAGTAGCTAAAGTACCGAAACACTGCTTTTGAGAGGGCCCTCGTCTGATGACCAGATTCTGTTGCGAAGCTGTGTATAAAGAGTCTTCTATTACTAGGAAAACATGATGTTTATACTAACAAAAAAACACAAAAACAAAAACATCATGAATACATTAGGCCAAATCAGGGCTGGTAACTCTCAGGAATACAGTTTAAGTTACATGGCAGGAACGACAATCTGGTCCCTGTAATCAAGGGCAGTAACTCACTGCTTATTGGTTTCCACAAATCGTTTGTAGTCTGTTTAATATGGTCGAATTCGGGTGCTGTTCTCGCGGAATTGCCTACCATAAACACGACAACAAGAGCGAATGATAGCTCTGGGACCTGTAATAAATTGTTGGGATTTCAGATTACAAAATGTGTAAAGACAAATTTAAACTGGTTTCAGTTGTTTGTGATGAGACGAGAAGATTAAAGGTTATGACAACTATTTGAGAGCTAAATCTAGTGGCGGATTGTTCAGTAATAGACACGATACAATGGATGTGGTTGAAAATACGTACCAATATTGCAGAACTAAGAAAAGTAGTGTGCATATGATAATTAATGCTTCTTTTTCCACACATTTACATTTCGATTGTAAGGGTGACACTCTATACGGTGATTCAGAAAGTTCTGTACAGATTCACAAATTCATATTGTTAAAACCACTGATATATATATATATGGTTTAGACTGTATACTAATTTCTGATACTTTACGCTGATAGTTCTGATCAATGTGTCCGCATAATCAAATAAGAGAAAGTTGAAAACTTGGTCCAGTGTCATGCCAGTTAGAGAGATTTTTTCTGAGAGAGAGAGCTTGTCTTTAAGATGCAAGTGACATCTTACAATTATTATGGGGCAAACACGTTTTTTTTAAAATCATTTTTAGTTAAGTTAACCGTAAGACATATTCTTTGTTCAGTTTTAGTTAAGTTAACTGTGGGACAAACATATTATTTGATCAGCTTTAGTTAAGTTAACTGTGGGACAAACACGTTATTTGATCATTTTTACAGTGGGACAAACACGTTATTTGATCATTTTTACAGTGGGGCAAACACGTTATTTGATCATTTTTACAGTGGGACAAACACGTTATTTGATCAGTTTTACTGTGGGACAAACACGTTATTTGATCTGTTTTACTGTGGGACAAACACGTTATTTGATCAGTTTTACTGTGGGAAAAATACGTTATTTAATCAGTTTTAGTTAAGTTAACCGTGGGACACATTTTTTGTTCAGTTTTAGTTATGTTAACTGTAGGACAAACATGTTATTTGATCAGTTTTAGTTATGTTAACTGTGGGACAAACACAATATTTGATCAGTTTTAGTTAAATTAACTGTGGGAAAAACAAGTTATTTGATCAGTTTTAGTTATGTTAACTGTGGGACAAACACAATATTTGATCAGTTTTAGTTATGTTAACTGTGGGACAAACACAATATTTGATCAGTTTTAGTTAAATTAACTGTGGGAAAAACAAGTTATTTGATCAGTTTTAGTTATGTTAACTGTGGGACAAACACAATATTTGATCAGTTTTAGTTATGTTAACTGTGGGACAAACACAATATTTGATCAGTTTTAGTTATGTTAACTGTGGGACAAACACAATATTTGATCAGTTTTAGTTAAATTAACTGTGGGACAAACACGTTATTTGATCAGTTTCAGTTATGTTAAATGTGTGACACATTCTTTGTTCAGTTTTAATGGAAGTAACTGCAGTCATGTTCTTTGTTTACTTCCAATCAAGGCAACTACTATATGGTACATCAACTTCATTATAATTGTAAGAAAACGTAACAATAGTACAAAGTTCTTTATTGCAATTTTATTCAAAATAATCTTGATGCAAAATCTTTGTTCCAGTTTAAACAAAAGTAGATCTGTTAATCTATGATAAAAGTCAGGCTCTTTCTTTATGTATGTACATCTGAATATTATTTGGAGTCTCGATAGCTCAGCGATTCATGAACTAGACTACAAAGGTCAAAAGGTCAGGTTCGATCCTGATCGACGGCTTCCGGGTTCACCCAGCCTTAAATAGGTACATGATTTATTTTTTTTTTGGGGGGGGGGAAGTAAAGCGTAATACCGACCACATTACCGCAAAAATCATGTGCCGATGGTCTATAAAAATTATGGTCACTAACACCATATTCCCTATACGCCACCTGGCGTGACGGGGGTTTTACTTTACTTTACATATAATGTTATTTACTGGTGTGTTCGACAGCCGAGTTTTCATGTTTCTCGTATGCACTAAATGTCGTTGACAATATTGCCATTTAAGTAAAAAGTAAAGTACCTCCGTCACGCCAAGTGACGTAAAAGGAATATGGTGTTCGTGACCATAATTTTCACAGACCTTCAGCACATAATTTTTGGGGTAATGTGGTCGGTATTACGCCCGTGCTGCTTCACTTTCTCAGAAAAAATCCGGTACCCATTTAAGGCTGGGTGAACCCGGAAGCCTTTGGTTTGGAATCGAATCCTACCTCTTGTCCTTTATAGTCCAGTTCATTAACCGCTGAGCTATCGCGGCTGCCAATATTGCCATTTGTGTTGCTATTATAATGGGCTCCATCTGGTTATATCTGCCCCCTTTAGAACCAACACTTCTAACTTCAGCACGGCATTTGTGGTACCGGATTTGCCTTTCTTTTTTTTATTAATCCCCCTCCCTTATCTGAATGACAAATTGGTCTGTGTGTCCAGCGGCACTGGGTCGAGATGAAGCGCAAAACTTCATCAGTTCACTGCTCCTGACGCCGACCAGTCAGCTCTGCCTGGCTGATCGCTGTCAGCTTCCTCGCTGCCCAGTGTCTTGAGAGCAATAACAGAGACATTGATTCCGTCCCAGGCGCCTTCCAACTGTACAGCTGACTGGCTGCTCACTTGACCACACATTTAGCCATGCCGGGTGGGCGGCCGAGGATCACGATACGTGTTGTCTGTCTTTGTCATGTGTGTTGTATGTCTTTGTCATGTGTGTTGTATGTCTTTGTCATGTGTGTTGTATGTCTTTGTCATATCTGTTTATGTCTTTGTCATGTGTGTTGTATGTCTTTGTCAGTGTGTTGTATGTCTTTGTCATATGTATTGTATGTCTTTGTCATATCTGTTTATGTCTTTGTCATGTGTGTTGTATGTCTTTGTCATATCTGTTTATGTCTTTGTCATGTGTGTTGTATGTCTTTGTCATATGTGTTGAATGTCTTTGTCATGTGTGTTGTATGTCTTTGCCATGTGTATTGTATGTCTTTGTCATATCTGTTTATGTCTTTGTCATGTGTATTTATGTCTTAGTCATGTGTGTTGTATGTCTTAGTCATATCTGTTTATGTCTTTGTCATGTGTGTTGCATGTCCTTGTCATATCTGTTTATGTCTTTGTCATGTGTGTTGTATGTCTTAGTCATGTGTGTTGTATGTCTTTGTCATTGTGTATTTATGTCTTTGTCATATCTGTTTATGTCTTTGTCATGTGTTGTATGTCTTTGTCATGTGTTGTATGTCTTAGTCATGTGTGTTGTATGTCTTAGTCATGTGTGTTGTATGTCTTTGTCATGTGTGTTGTATGTCTTTGTCATGTGTGTTGTATGTCTTAGTCATGTGTATTTATGACTTTGTCATGTCTGTTTATGTCTTTGTCATATGTGTTTATGTCTTAGTCATGTGTGTTCATGTCTTTATCATGTGTGTTTATGTCTTTGTCATTGCACTTGGTATGTCTTAGTCATGTGTTTTGTGTGTCTTTGTCATGTGTGTTTATGCCTTTGTCATGTGTGTTTATGTTTTTGTCATGTGTTTTAAGTCTGTCACAATTGATACACGCTTGCTCAGGACAGATTGAAGATTTTCTGTCTGATTTTGTCTGATTTAGATAATTTATTTTACCGCTTTTAGAACACGAGTAGACTGGAATGGAATAGCCCAATGGGTTAAAAATAAAATAAACATAAAAAAATGATTCAAGTTTTAACAATAAATTGTACCGGTGTTGTAATTAAAAAAAAAAAAATATTTAAACACATCACTGAGCGTGCGGCCTTGATTGTCATAGAGCTATTCTTGGCAAGCACCAAATCTGGGATAATAACTGAAAGTGTAAAAGACTGAAGTGTGTTTGTGACCACAGAGAGTCCATTATCATCATCATTGTGCCCATTGACTCAAGTGTCTACGTCATTCCCCAACCTTACGTCTGTACAATTACTAACCAGTTCAACTTCCTGCCATGACATTCTCTTCAGCAAGTCTGATATTCTCCTTCTTCTTCTTCTTCTTCTTCTTCTTTTCTTCAACACCCTGTGGTTGCATAGGTCCTCAATAGATTTTGTCCAAATCGTTCTGTTTCTTGCCGTTCTTTTAAGATCATTCCATGTCTTCCTCATCATCTTCAACTCTGCTTCCACCTGTCTTCTACAAGAATATTTTGGTCTTCCTCTTCTCTTTTTCCTAGGGGGTTCTACAAAAGGGCTTGTTGTGTAATACTCTCAGTTGGTTTCCCGCAGTGCGTTTCCCATCCTGCACCATGATCATTGCTGTATCTCTTTATCCACAGTTATTTGACTGGTACTTTTCCACATTTCTGAGTTAATGATTGTGTCCTGCCATTTACATTCTTTTATTCTGCGCAAACATCCATTAATGAAGGAACTCTGATATTGTTTCTCAATTATTTCTCGTCTTTTCCTGCCTCGAATTTTAGTTTGTTTCCTTGTAGTTATAAGTAAAAATAAATGTTTTCCCCCTCTCTCTCTCTCCCTCTATCCCTTTGTTAGTCAGTCAGTCAGTCAGTCCGACCGCCCGCCCGTCCGTCTGTCCGTCCGTCCATCCATTCACCCATCCACCCACCCACCCATCCATTCAACCATCCATCCATCCATCCATCCACCCACCCACCCACCCATCCATCCATCCATCCACCCATCCATCCATCCAGCCACCCACCCACCCACCCACCCATCCACCCATCCATCCACCTATCCATCCACCCATCCATCCATCCATCCTTCCACCCACCCATCCATCCATCCATCCACCCACCCAACCATCCATCCATCCTTCCACCCATCAATCGACCCATCCATCCACCCACCCACCCACCCATCCATTCACCCACCCACCTATCCATCCAACCACCCAACCACCCACCCACCCATCCATCCATCCATCCACCCACCCATCCATAACCCACGCGTCCAATAATACAAGATCCCATTAACAATAATAGTACATTTATCAGTCTTTAGACAGCAGTGTCAAGAGCATCATTAAACACGCCGTGAGTTTTTGCCACCAAACTTCAGATTTCCATTTGATCTTATTGCGTTATTTGTCATGATTTTATCACCTTTTTTTTTCTTAGCTGTTTCCTTGCATTTTTGTGAACATTTTTTAAGATAAAATTTAATTATTTATTTGAGCTTTTCAAGGGAAGTAAATTAACTGAACATTTTGTAACAAGTAAAAAATCAAAGGGAGGAAGAGATAGAGGGAAACAGAGAAACAGAGAGAAACAATCTCAGACTTGCTGAAGAGTCAGTCATGGTAGAAAGCTGAACTAATTGGTATCTGTACAGAGAAAAAAGTTGTGAAGAGACGTGGTCATTTATGTCAATCGGCACGGTACTTGATGATGACGATAATGATGGTCTCTCTATGGTCTACAAACATTCCACTAACCAACATTTTCGACCTTTATCCTAGAGCCTAGATTTCCCGAGAATTATTCTATAAGAATCAAGGCTGCATGCCCAGTGATATCACCTCTATGTGTTTGGGTCATAAATTTTATTTCAACCCCGATCGAAAAAAAACTAAGAAACAAAACCTTTAACCATGATTTAAAGCAAAGTCGACCTACTTGCAAATTAACAGCTTTATTTATTTACTTCTTTTTTCTGTCACTCACTCGGCTACCCGTATTCCCTCTACTTTCGCGTCTTCTTTCGTTGGTAATATAAAAGTTGAGATAGTGTTAGTTGCCCTATCTTTCTATAGTAAATTACAAAGAAAAGTGCCCCGTCACGCTAAGTGATGTATAGGGAATATGGTGTTAGTTGCCCTATCTTTCTATAGTAAGTTACAAAGTCAGGTGCCCCGTCACGCTAAGTGATGTATAGGGAATATGGTGTTAGTTGCCCTATCTTTCTATAGTAAGTTACAAAGTAAAGTGCCCCGTCACGCTAAGTGATGTATAGGGAATATGGTGTTAGTGACCATAATTTTTACAGACATTCGGCACATGATTTTTGGGATAATGTGGTCGGTATTACGCCCGTACTGCTTTACTTTCTCAGAAAAAAAAATCCGTTACCCATTTAAGGTTGGGATATTCTTCTATGACTACTGCATATTTTGGGTGATGTGGTCGGTATCAAGTCAGGCCGCCTTTGTTTCCCAGACAAATTTCTAGTAAACATTTTTAGAAATCGGGTGAACCTTGTGGGTCCGACAAAATTCGCCATTTCTAAGAATTGAACACAAGCACTACTGGTCAGGAAGCGAGCGCTGTAACCACTGTGCCACCGAGGCCTTTATATATATATATATATATATATATATATATATATATATATATATATATATATATATATATATATATATGAATAGCAAAAAGACTAAAACTATGATTATAAACAAAGAAAATATTAAAAATCCACAAGTGGATATCAAAATTGAAGGAATGGACCTGGAGACAGTTCAGAACTACAACTACCTTGGACATACATAACCAGTGATGGAAAATGTACAACTGAAATAAACAAAAGAATAGGAATGGCAAAACATAATTTTAATGTCATGAAGAACATACTAACATCAAAAAACAAATAACACCAGGGCTAAAACTAAGAATAGCTAAATGTTACATCTTCTCAATATTCCTGTATGGTGCAGAAACATGGACATTAGACAAGAAAACAGAACAGAAAATTGAAGCCTTTGAAATGTGGATTTATAGAAGAATAGGTAGAATTGGATGGAAACAAAAGATAACAAACGATACAGTTTTAAGACAACTGAAAATAAAAAGAGAACTACTAAATACAATTAAGACAAGACAAAGGAAATTTTTGGGGCATGTTAAAAGACACAACAGCCTACTAAAAGTAATATTGGAAGGAAAAATACAAGGTAAAAGAGGCAGAGGCAGACCAAAACTAACATGGACGAGTAACATCAAAAGATGGTCAAGTCAATCTATGACAGCCTGCACCATCAAAGCAAGAAACAGAGTACAATGGCGATCCATGGTAGCCAACCTTCGTTGCGGAGAAGGCACAAAATGATGATGATGATTTATGTTCATTTGTGGGCGCTGTGCATGCTACAGTTCCAGTAGCAGTTGTCTAGTGATAAAGTTGATACATGTATGTTCATTTGTGGGCGCTGTGCATGCAACAGTTCCAGTAGCAGCTCTCACGTAATAAAGTTGTTATGTTCATTTGTGGGCGCTGTGCATGCAACAGTTCCAGTAGCAGCTCTCACGTAATAAAGTTGTTATGTTCATTTGTGGGCGCTGTGCATGCAACAGTTCCAGTAGCAGCTCTCACGCAATAAAGTTGTTATGTTCATTTGTGGGCGCTGTGCATGCAACAGTTCCAGTAGCAGCTCTCACGTAATAAAGTTATAATGTTCATTTGTGGGTGCTGTGCATGCAACAGTTCCAGTAGCAGTTCTCACGTAATAAAGTTGTAATGTTCATTTGTGGGTGCTGTGCATGCAACAGTTCCAGTAGCAGCTCTCACGTAATAAAGTAGTTATGTTCATTTGTGGGCGCTGTGCATGCAACAGTTCCAGTAGCAGCTCTCACGTAATAAAGTTGTAATGTTCATTTGTGGGTGCTGTGCATGCAACAGTTCCAGTAGCAGCTCTCACGTAATAAAGTTGTAATGTTCATTTGTGGGCGCTGTGCATGCAACAGTTCCAGTAGCAGCTCTCACGTAATAAAGTTGTAATGTTCATTTGTGGGCGCTGTGCATGCAACAGTTCCAGTAGCAGCTCTCACGTAATAAAGTTGTAATGTTCATTTGTGGGCGCTGTGCATGCAACAGTTCCAGTAGCAGCTCTCACGCAATAAAGTTGTTATGTTCATTTGTGGGCGCTGTGCATGCAACAGTTCCAGTAGCAGCTCTCACGTAATAAAGTTATAATGTTCATTTGTGGGTGCTGTGCATGCAACAGTTCCAGTAGCAGTTCTCACGTAATAAAGTTGTAATGTTCATTTGTGGGCGCTGTGCATGCAACAGTTCCAGTAGCAGCTCTCACGTAATAAAGTTGTTATGTTCATTTGTGGGCGCTGTGCATGCAACAGTTCCAGTAGCAGCTCTCACGTAATAAAGTTGTAATGTTCATTTGTGGGCACTGTGCATGCAACAGTTCCAGTAGCAGCTCTCACATAATAAAGTTGTAATGTTCATTTGTGGGCGCTGTGCATGCAACAGTTCCAGTAGCAGCTCTCACGTAATAAAGTTGTAATGTTCATTTGTGGGCGCTGTGCATGCAACAGTTCCAGTAGCAGCTCTCACGTAATAAAGTTGTAATGTTCATTTGTGGGCGCTGTGCATGCAACAGTTCCAGTAGCAGCTCTCACGTAATAAAGTTATAATGTTCATTTGTGGGTGCTGTGCATGCAACAGTTCCAGTAGCAGCTCTCACATAATAAAGTTGTTATGTTCATTTGTGGGCGCTGTGCATGCAACAGTTCCAGTAGCAGCTCTCACGTAATAAAGTTGTTATGTTCATTTGTGGGCGCTGTGCATGCAACAGTTCCAGTAGCAGCTCTCACGTAATAAAGTTGTAATGTTCATTTGTGGGCGCTGTGCATGCAACAGTTCCAGTAGCAGCTCTCACGTAATAAAGTTGTTATGTTCATGTGTGGGCGCTGTGCATGCAACAGTTCCAGTAGCAGCTCTCACGTAATAAAGTTGTAATGTTCATTTGTGGGTGCTGTGCATGCAACAGTTCCAGTAGCAGCTCTCACGTAATAAAGTTGTAATGTTCATTTGTGGGTGCTGTGCATGCTACAGTTGTTTTAAACCACATCTGAGATTAGCGTAGCAAGTAGATATCAGAGACTGACAGCGTGCGACGGACGACGTGCTCTTGTGTCAGTGGTAACAGCATCGATATCAATAGCTTGAGGCATCGTTACCTGTATTATGAAAATAACACACTGACGCTAGGATTGAGGAAATAATGTACATTCTGTAACTGCCGCGACATTTACACGGTCAGGTAGATGTCGATGTCTCTTACACGTTATTTTGTGACTCCTTGCAGATAGTGGGATGCGCTCTTCAAAGTTATCGTTACATCAGAGAGTGGGTTTTAATACAATTTTCATCCCAACGTTGTGCCACCAATGCCAGACCTGGGCCCTAGATGCAAGAACATTAAGAAAAATAACCTCTACTGAGATGAAATGTGATAGAACAATGACAGGAAACAATCTGAGAGATAAGATCAGAAATGAAGAACTGAGAAAAAAGCTAGGAATTGTCCCCGCCATAGAATATATAAGGAAACAACAGACAAAATGGTTTGGCTACGTGACAAGGCAGAAAGATCAAAACATAACACAGCGAGCCTTCAATAAACGTGAGAACACCAGACCCAAGGGTCGACCACGAAAAAGATGGGTCGATGGAATATTAGAAGCACTAGGAAACATAACCGCAGCAGAGGCGAACAGAAGAGGAAAAGACCGCAAATTATATCTCCCCTCGACGCTGAAAGGCAAACGAGGAAGGAAAGAGGAAGAAGAAGAGAGTGGGTCAATCGGCGCATACTTTAAACCTCGCCATATTTGAGACATCTTTATCCATCGCAAGGTCTCGAACAACCAATCATAATTTAGTCTTCAACATTAGACACGTGGTGTCGATAACAAGCAATATTGGAATATGACGTCACTTCCAGAATACAATTAAACAATAATTTATGAAGCAGCGGTCGTGGTATTGTTTGTTATGGTTATCATAGATATGAGATGTTTGAGAAAAGCACTGGACTACAAATGACAAGAAGTAGGGTTCGACCCCAACCGAGGGCTTCCGGGTTCACCCAGCCTTAAATGGGTACCGGAATTTTTTTTTTCTGGGAACGTAAAACGGCACGGGCGTAATACCGACCACATTACCACAAAAATCATGTGCTGAAGTTCTGTAAAACTGATGGTTACTAACACCATATTCCCTATACGCCACTTGGCTTGATGGGGGCTCTGTCTGTATCGTACTGTTTGAGAAATGCACTTGGAGTGTCCAGAAGAGACATAATTGGAAATGATGTTGCAAGAGAGGGACGGGGCATTGGATCAATTCTATACCACATACAGCGACAACTAATGAAATGGATTGCTCATATGGAGTAAATGTCAGGACATTTTATACCACATACAGCGACAACTAATGAAATGGTTTGCTCATATGGAGTAAATGTCAGGACATTTTATACCACATACAGCGACAACTAATGAAATGGTTTGCTCATATGGAGTAAATGTCAGGACATTTTTTACCACATAAAACATACACTTGAAAAAAAGATGGTAGAAGAGTTCGTGGTAGACACAGAACGAGTCGGATAGAAAACATTCGAGAAACACAACAACAACAACAACATCAATAACAGCAACAACGGTTCTCGTTGAGGCTACCATGATGGCAAGAAATAGAACGATTTTCTTCCCGAGAACCGAAAATGTTTATGAGAAAATGAAGAGAGATAGAGAGAGAGAGAGAGAGAGAGAGAGAGAGAGAGAGAGAAACAAAGAGAGAAAAGACAGACAGTAGAGAAAAAGAGACAGAGAGAGAGAAACAAGGAGAGAGAGAAACAAAGAGAGAAAAGACAGACAGTAGAGAGAGAGAGAGAGAGAGAGAGAGAGAAACAGGGAGAGACAGAAACAAAGAGATAACAGACAGATAGCACAGAGAAAGAGAGACAGACAGAGAAACAGAGAGACAGACAGCAGAGAGACATAGAGTAACAGAAACAGAGAGAGATAGAGATAGAGAAATAGAGAGATAGTGATAGAGAAACAGATAGAGATATTGAGAAACAGAGAGGTTGAGATGAGAGGGATCTGTTCAGTTGATGGGAGGAAGTAAATAATTGCAGTGCTGCGGTCATGCTGAGGGCAAGTAGGAAGTGACGTACAAACCTTCAAAGTATGATGACAGCTTTACAAATGGAACAAAAACAAAGTCAAGATGTACTTGCCTACACGTGGCCTGATACGTGTGTGATGATGTGGATGTGGAGAGACCATGCACAGGTAGGCCGTCTCGCTCGGCTTAAACAAGATAACCGGATTAACGTCTTACATGAGTGCGTACCTTGACGAGCAGATTTTTTAGTATCTTACATGTGAATATGAACGTAAAGTTAAGACTGTATTCAGTTTTACATGAGACGCGATAGCTCAGTGGTTAGTGAACTGGACTACAAATAACAAGAGGTAGGGTTCGATTCCAAACCGACGGCTTCCGGTTCACCCAGCCTTTAATAGGTACCGGATTTTTTTATGGGAAAGTAAAACGGCACGGGCGTAATACCGATCACATTACACTAAAAATCATGTGCCGAAGGTCTGTAAAAATTATAGTCACTAACACCATATTTCCCTATACGCCACTTGGCGTGACGGGGGTACTTTACTTTTTTTATTCAGTTTTACAGAACAAAGAACTTAAAAGGCTGAGATAATCGGAATGGTAAACCTCTTTACCCGAACAGAACAAAGATGTAAACACTAAGAAAGGTCAGCGGGTGTGCATTATAATCCACAATCTTCATGTAATTATAATTCTTGGCGGTTAAGTTATAGTAATATACTTGTATATAAATTAATGTAATTGGGACATAAATGTACCAGTAATACCAGTGGATAAAGAGATACAGCGAAAACGATGGCGCTGGATAGGACACATACTACGGTAGCAAACTAAGAGTATTACACAACAGGCTTTTTTTTGGAATCCCCTAGGAAAAAGACAAAGAGGAAGATCAAAATTTTCTTGGATAAGACAGATGGAAGCAGAGATGAAGATGATGATGAAGACCTGGGATGATCTTAAAAGAATGGCTAGAAACAGAACGACTTGGAATGTGTTTGTTGAAGATCTATGCTCCACAGGGAGCTGAAAGTGTTTGTTGAAGATCTATGCTCCACAGGGAGCTGAAAGTGTTTGTTGAAGACCTATGTTCCACATGGAGCTGAAAGTGTTTGTTGAAGATCTATGCTCCACAGGGAGCTGAAAGTGTTTGTTGAAGACCTATGTTCCACAGGGAGCTGAAAGTGTTTGTTGAAGACATATGCTCCACAGGGAGCTGAAAGTGTTTGTTGAAGACCTATGTTCCACAGGGAGCTGAAAGTGTTTGTTGAAGACATATGCTCCACAGGGAGCTGAAAGTGTTTGTTGAAGACCTATGCTCTACTGGGATCTGAAAGATAGAAGAAGAATTGGGATATAAATTAATAGATTTTGGTATATCAGAAATAACACATACCAACAGAACGCAAACTTTGATCATTCCATTTTAAAGAGTCGAAACAACTCAACGTTTTCAAAAACCATATTTCAGAAATGCTCCCGCACTTACGGGCTTAAATACCAACGACATTAATAAGAAGTTAATGACTAACTTCTGCGTGTTTTTATGACATAAAAAACGTTGTCGGTACAGTTTCTCAGTACGAGTAGAGACATTTATTTGTATGTTAAGTAAGTATCATTGTAAATCTTTCACTTTTTTTGGTCGGCTCCACGAGACAAGTAGAGTGAAAAACATTTATGTACCAAAAATTCTAAGAAATTACTTGATTCCTCTAATGAAGTACATCGACGTTACTCTATTCAAACGACAGAGACGACAGCGGAGAAAAACAAATACAGTTATTTGTTTATACATTGTTTCCTGTAAATGGTTATGGTTATGGAAGGCCCCGGTATCACTGTAAACAAATTAAAATCCATAATTGCTCAACCGCCCGTGCCAGTGGATTCATCCGAATTACTATCTCATCTCCTAAACAAAGAAAGGTAACTGTAGTCCCCAGCATAGCAGTCTTAGCACACGCCAAAAGACATAAGGCGAAACCGCACAGAAAGTGAAGACGGCCATCTGGTCCCTGTCATACGATATCTTCATTCATCGTAAGCAATTGGATTATCAAAACACAGGAAAAATTACCCGTAAATATTGGACATAAAATTTACACACACACACACACATATATATATATATATATATATATATATATATATATATATATATATATTATAATGTTGATAATTGTTGGTGGTTTTCCGTAATGCTTCAAGATATCCCACAAGGACAATCTATGTTTGCTGTCAAATGTTTGTTTTTTTAATTCAATGACAATACAGGTTGTTGTTTTATACCAAAAATACGTGGTCAACTAAAATCAGTACAGTAATCGGTACAGTAATCAGTACGGTAATCAGTACAGTAATCAATAAGTTAAACCAAAAACAAAATAGAAATAAAAGGAGTTTAATCTAACATCAACTTGAACCTTCCCATCTAAAACTCACAACAACTCTTCCCTATGAACTCTATTTTACATAAATTGCCACATCTAATTCTCGGTATCTCACCTGATTTGCGAAGACCAAAGTTCAACTCGTAACTACCACACGAGAAGTTCCTCTTAGCTCGCTAATCCACATTTTACACTCCCCCAAACCCGCACTCAAATCACCAACTTCAGGCACATAACAATTTGTTGAAAATGATCCCAAAATAATGTCTTGGAGACATTCAGAGTTCCTCTTATAAATCTGATCAGATTTACCGTTCTGTTCTCAGACTAACGAGATACTCAAGAGAAATCCGAAAGTACTTTTTTCCCGTTTATTTCTGGAGGGCAGAGAGAGGGAAACTGCTAGAGGGCTAAGGGAGAAATTAGATTTAATAGCAAATTTATGTGGTTACAAGATTTTCGACCAGCGTTTTGATCCCCAGACGTGCTCCTTACGGCCCCTAATGATGTGATCTTCTAACCGACGTTCTAACGGAATGGATGCTTTCAACAGCGACTTACTTTATCACGAAGACAGTTGTTAAGTAAGTAGGTATGTTAACGTATAATGAACTGAATTCTCTCATTCTCAAGTACGGGACTTCTGTGGTGATTATTTCTGATTAAGTTTGAGGTATTGTGTTATTTTCCTCACCCCTGTCCCTTCCTGTCTCATTGGCTTGACTTGATTTATTCATTTTACGTAAATAAAAAAAAACAACAATAATTCATAAACACAATTAGAGCAAAACAAATGAAATTTTTGGTCATGTTAAACGACACAACAGTCTAATAAAAGTAATATTAGAAGGGAAAATACATGGTAAAAGAGGCAGAGGCAGACCAAGACTAACATGGACGAGTAACATCAAAAGATGAACAAATCAGCCTATGGCAATCTGCACCATCAAAGCAAGAGACAGAGTGGAATGGCGCTCCATGGTAGCCAACCTTCGATGCGGAGAGGGCACTCAATGATGATGATGATGATGATGATGATGATGATGTATAAATGTACTGAATGAGACGCTGCCATCGCCCATTCTTATCTTCTATGTTGTTCCTGTTGTAAATTGGTTGTCATGACTCTGAAGTTGTATTTAGTCTTGAACGAGGAGGTGTCCAGCGTCTGCCGTAGTCAAGCCCAGCTCGTCTGTGACAAGAATGAATATAACTAACGCTGTGGCTCGGTTTCCTGTGCCTCTTTTGCCTTTCAGCGTCGAGAGAAAATGCAATGTTCGGGGTAATGTTTCGTTGTTCTCTTGCACGGTAATCGTCGTGACGTCAGCAGTCATTCAACATCTTCTAGGACTATCTCGTCGTGACGTCAACAGCCATCCAACATCTTCTAGCCCTATCTCGTCGTGACGTCAGCAGTCATCCAACATCTTCTTGGACTATCTCGTCGTGACGTCAGCAGTCATCCAACTTCTTCTAGCCCTATCTCATCGTGACGTCAGCAGTCATCCAACATCTTCTTGGACTATCTCGTCGTGACGTCAGCAGTCATCCAACTTCTTCTAGGACTATCTCGTCGTGACGTCAGCAGTCATCCAACTTCTTCTAGGACTATCTCGTCGTGACGTCAGCAGTCATCCAACTTCTTCTAGGACTATCTCGTCGTGACGTCAGCAGTCATCCAACATTTTCTAAGACTATCTCGTCGTGACGTCAGCAGCCATCCAACATTTTCTAAGACTATCTCGTCGTGACGTCAGCAGCCATCCAACATTTTCTAAGACTATCTCGTCGTGACGTCAGCAGCCATCCAACATTTTCTAAGACTATCTTGTCGTGACGTCAGCAGCCATCCAACATTTTCTAAGACTATCTCGTCGTGACGTCAGCAGCCATCCAACATTTTCTAAGACTATCTCGTCGTGACGTCAGCAGTCATCCAACATTTTCTAAGACTATCTCGTCGTGACGTCAGCAGCCATCCAACATTTTCTAAGACTATCTCGTCGTGACGTCAGCAGCCATCCAACATTTTCTAAGACTATCTCGTCGTGACGTCAGCAGCCATCCAACATTTTCTAAGACTATCTCGTCCAGGGTTTCTTTCAGAAAAAATTCCCAGGAGAGAAGGGGGGGGGGTGGAGGGGGAGGGTTAAATAAACATTCAAAGGAAAGACTATTTAAGCATTAAATACTATTTCTTGCTTCCTGTAGCTTCTGTCCCTTGTTTAGGTCCACATATAAAGCAGATGGACGCTCCTTTGTATTTTAATGACATAGCGCTCCAGACTTTTACATAAGAGCTCTTCACTTGGAATCTCTCCTCCTTCAACACAAATCATCTTGCAGTGATCTAGTGATCTCCTAACTGGTTTCTTAATGGGGTCATTATTCTGTTCATAGCACTAAAGGACATTTCAACAGTGGCTGATAGTACAGACAATATTTCTACACTGGTGTGTCTTCAGTTCGTCATGGCCAATTGGAGATGGAAGAATATATTTGAATGGTGATACAATGACGTTGAGATTTGAGGCCAAATATAGAAAAGACTCGAGATCTGCTTGCACACGACCGTGATCTATGTTCAGCAAACTCTGACACGTTAACATCTGGCTGTTGTCTGCTGGATGCGATGAATGATTACAACAAATGAACGCGCTGAAATTAATTCCAAGGTTTGTTTACTCAACCTTTTGTCCAATTAAAATATTATAGTTTCTGTAAACTGAGATAAAGTCTTGCAAACAGGTTGTGTCATCAAACACATCTGTTTTTATTAATAGGATGTGTGGCACCTTATCTTTCAATTCTTTATATGTTGCAGTATTATCTATATGTTCGTGCTTTTCAGCTTTGTGTATATCCGCAGATTTTTAAATTGACAACAGAGTGACTGTCATGTCAAAGGATGCCAGTGTTGAAGATGTACACCGTTAGCGGTAATCAATGTCAAAGGATGCCAGTGTTGAAGATGTACACCGTTAGCGGTAGAGGAGTTACACGTTAACTGCGGAAAACCAAGCAAAGAAGAAATAATGAAAGCCATCAAACTATTAAAAGATGGTAAAGCCACAGGACCAGATGAAATTCCTTCGGAAGCCATCAAAGCAGATATTAACACCTCTACCATGATGTTACAGGATCTATTGGATAAAATTTGGGAGAGGGAAGAAATACCTAAAGACTGGAGAGAAGGTTATATGATCAAACTACCAAAGAAAGGAAGTTTACAGGAGTGCACAAATTATAGGGGAATTATGCTACTATCAGTGCCAGGAAAAATATTAGGCAGAATCATTCTGGAGAGACTAAAAGAGGCTATAGAGAAACACTTGAGAGATGAACAAGCAGGTTTTAGGAAGAACAGATCATGTGCTGATCAAATAACTACCCTACGTATAATAGTTGAACAAAGTTTAGAACTAAAATCCCCACTTTATATTGGATTCATAGATTACGAAAAGGCATTTGATAGTTTAGACAGAAGAATGCTTTGGAAGTTGCTGAGTCATTACGGAATCCCCATAAAGTTTATTAACCTGATAAAAACAATGTATGAAGGAACAAAATGTAGTGTGGTACATGAAGGACAGCTTACAGAAGCATTTGAAATAAAAACAGGAGTAAGGCAAGGATGCCTCCTGTCTCCATTTCTCTTTCTACTGGCCATAGATTGGATTATGAAAATAACTCAAAACAACAGAAATGGGATCCAGTGGTCACTGACCAAACAACTTGATGATTTAGACTTTGCTGATGACATAGCTCTCCTATCACACAGCCATCAACAGATGCAGGATAAAATGAGTATACTTGACGAGAGATCACAACAGCTAGGACTAAAGATTAATAGAGATAAGACCAACATTATGAGAATTAATGCAGTTGGCAATAACCATATAAAACTAGGAGAAATACCTCTACTAGACGTACAATCTTATATATATCTGGGCAGTAATATAGATAAAGAGGGAGGAACAGAAAATGATACCAAAATAAGGATATCAAAAGCAAGAGGAGCTTTCATTGCACTGGGAAACATATGGAAATCCAAAGAAATTAGGCTAAATACAAAAATAAAAATTTTCAACTCAAATGTTAAGTCGGTCCTATTATATGGCTGTGAAACATGGAGAATGACAAAATTGACAATCACGAAAGTACAGACTTTCATTAATGGATGCTTGCGCAGAATAAAGGGATGGAAATGGCAGCACAAAGTCACTAACGTGGAATTATGGAAATGTACCGGTCAAATACCAGTGGATAAAGAGATACAGCGAAGACGATGGCGATGGATAGGACACACACTACGGAAGCCAACTGAGAGTATTACACAACAGGCCCTTTTTTGGAATCCCAGGGGAAAAGACAAAGAGGAAGACCAAGGAATTCTTGGAGAAGACAGATAGAAGCAGAGATGAAGATGATGGGGAAGACATAGAATGATCTTAAAAGAATGGCAAAAAAACAGAACGACTTGGAAAGTGTTTGTTGAAGACCTATGCTCCACCGGGAGCTAAAAGGTAAAAGAAAGAAAGAAACTGAGATAAAGTCTTGCAAACAGGTTGTGTCATCAAACACATCTGTTTTTATTAATAGGATGTGTGGCACCTTATCTTTCAATTCTTTATATGTTGCAGTATTATCTATATGTTCGTGCTTTTCAGCTTTGTGTATATCCGCAGATTTTTAAATTGACAACAGAGTGACTGTCATGTCAAAGGATGCCAGTGTTGAAGATGTACACCGTTAGCGGTAATCAATGTCAAAGGATGCCAGTGTTGAAGATGTACACCGTTAGCGGTAGAGGAGTTACACGTTAACTGCGGAAAACCAAGCAAAGAAGAAATAATGAAAGCCATCAAACTATTAAAGATGGTAAAGCCACAGGACCAGATGAAATTCCTTCGGAAGCCATCAAAGCAGATATTAACACCTCTACCATGATGTTACAGGATCTATTGGATAAAATTTGGGAGAGGGAAGAAATACCTAAAGACTGGAGAGAAGGTTATATGATCAAACTACCAAAGAAAGGAAGTTTACAGGAGTGCACAAATTATAGGGGAATTATGCTACTATCAGTGCCAGGAAAAATATTAGGCAGAATCATTCTGGAGAGACTAAAAGAGGCTATAGAGAAACACTTGAGAGATGAACAAGCAGGTTTTAGGAAGAACAGATCATGTGCTGATCAAATAACTACCCTACGTATAATAGTTGAACAAAGTTTAGAACTAAAATCCCCACTTTATATTGGTTTCATAGATTACGAAAAGGCATTTGATAGTTTAGACAGAATAATGCTTTGGAAGTTGCTGAGTCATTACGGAATCCCCATAAAGTTTATTAACCTGATAAAAACAATGTATGAAGGAACAAAATGTAGTGTGGTACATGAAGGACAGCTTACAGAAGCATTTGAAATAAAAACAGGAGTAAGGCAAGGATGCCTCCTGTCTCCATTTCTCTTTCTACTGGCCATAGATTGGATTATGAAAATAACTCAAAACAACAGAAATGGGATCCAGTGGTCACTGACCAAACAACTTGATGATTTAGACTTTGCTGATGACATAGCTCTCCTATCACACAGCCATCAACAGATGCAGGATAAAATGAGTATACTTGATGAGAGATCACAACAGCTAGGACTAAAGATTAATAGAGATAAGACCAACATTATGAGAATTAATGCAGTTGGCAATAACCATATAAAACTAGGAGAAATACCTCTACTAGACGTACAATCTTATATATATCTGGGCAGTAATATAGATAAAGAGGGAGGAACAGAAAATGATACCAAAATAAGGATATCAAAAGCAAGAGGAGCTTTCATTGCACTGGAAAACATATGGAAATCCAAAGAAATTAGGCTAAATACAAAAATAAAAATTTTCAACTCAAATGTTAAGTCGGTCCTATTATATGGCTGTGAAACATGGAGAATGACAAAATTGACAATCACGAAAGTACAGACTTTCATTAATGGATGCTTGCGCAGAATAAAGGGATGGAAATGGCAGGACAAAGTCACTAACGTGGAATTATGGAAATGTACCGGTCAAATACCAGTGGATAAAGAGATACAGCGAAGACGATGGCGATGGATAGGACACACACTACGGAAGCCAACTGAGAGTATTACACAACAGGCCCTTTTTTGGAATCCCAGGGGAAAAGACAAAGAGGAAGACCAAGGAATTCTTGGAGAAGACAGATAGAAGCAGAGATGAAGATGATGGGGAAGACATGGAATGATCTTAAAAGAATGGCAAAAAACAGAACGACTTGGAAAGTGTTTGTTGAAGACCTATGCTCCACCGGGAGCTAAAAGGTAAAAGAAAGAAAGAAACTGAGATAAAGTCTTGCAAACAGGTTGTGTCATCAAACACATCTGTTTTTATTAATAGGATGTGTGGCACCTTATCTTTCAATTCTTTATATGTTGCAGTATTATCTATATGTTCGTGCTTTTCAGCTTTGTGTATATCCGCAGATTTTTTAAATTGACAACAGAGTGACTGTCATGTCAAAGGATGCCAGTGTTGAAGATGTACACCGTTAGCCGTAATCAATGTCAAAGGATGGATGCCAGTTGAAGATGTACACCGTTAGCGTTAATCAATGTCAAAGGATGCCAGTGTTGAAGATGTACAACGTCAGCGGTAATCATGTTTACATGCTCCCATTGATGCAGTGCCAAGACGGTGCCACGATGATTAGAGCGGGAAAGGGGTGAATAAATGGTGCATATACTTACTTACTGCTAGAGTATATGTACTTAGTGCTTTCAGAAAGTAATGCACCACATCGGTTTTCTCAGAACCGCTAATTAAAAAAGTGTGACATTTGTACACAGTATATATGGGTATGGGAACCGCGACAGCTCAGTGGTTAGTGAACTGGATTACAAAGGGCAAGAGGTAGGGTTCGATCCCAACCGACAGCTTGCGGGTTCACCCAGCTTTTAATGGGTACCGGATTTTTTTCTGGGAAAGTAAAGCGTCACGGGCGTAATACCGACCACATTACCCAAAAATCATGTGCCGAAGGTCTGTAAAAATTATGGTCACTAACACTATATTCCCTATACGCAACTTGGCGTGACGGGGGCTCTTTACATTTCATATGTCAAGTAAACATCGGTATCATTCAACATAATCTCCATCTACTTGTACAGCTTTACGCCAGCTCGCAACAAATGCGCATAATCCTAGCCTGTACCAGTCTTGTCTTGATCGTGTAGCCATTTCTTCGCTGCATGAATCACTTCTTCATCATCTTCAAATATTGTTCCACGGAGGGCATCTTTAAGTGGACCAAAGAGATGGAAATCAGATGGTGCCAAATCATGGCTGTATAGTGGATGGGTGAGTACAGTCCAACCCATTCTGGAGATTGCTTCCCGTGTCGCCAGACTTGTGTGATGGCGCGCATTGTCGTGAAGAAGAGTAGTCTGCTGGATTCTTGTGCGGCCAAACTCTGCGAAAACGTTGACTGAGTTTTTTCAATGTTTTAATGTGAACTTGCGAATTGATTGTCTCTCCTCTGGGCATAACATCCATAAGAATCACACCTTCAATGTTCCAAAAGACAGAGACCATGACTTTTCCAGCTGAAGGAGATATTTCTTTGCAATCGGTGCTCATTTGTGAGATTTCGTGGAATCCATCTTGCACAGACCCTAGAGAATCCGAAAGTTTTTATAATTGTATTTGCACCACTAATGCAGACTGACAACTTTAAGGCTAGTTGTTGAGTAGTGATGCGCCTATCAGCAAAAATAATACCTTCAGCGCATTTCAACATCTCTGCATGGTGGCTGTGGCGGGCCGTCCGCAGCGCTGCCGATCAAGTGGCTCCGTATCTCCTATTTCCAATTCTTTTATTCTCTGAACCCAGCGACTTACTGTGCTCCTGTCGACTGCAAAACTTCAATACACATCACATAGACGCTTGTGAATGTTCACAACAGTTTCTTTCTCTAAAACGAGAAATTCTAGCACAATTATTGCTTATAACGCAAGTAGCTGACATGCTCCATTTCAACGGTTTAGTGCAGTCGTATTAATTGGCCGATTGCAGTGCAATTTGGTTCACACAATTGACCTTGTCATATTTAAGTTCGCAAAACGCCATGTTTGTATGTTTATTATTAGCTGAGAAAACCGATGTGGCGCAGTACCGTTTGAATGCCCCCGTACACGCGTTTTAAAAAAATAAATGATGACGCGGTCAACCAAACCAACAACCCCCCCTCCTCCCCCCCCCCTTTTCCAGGGGAAGAAGAAGAAATAGAGGGATAGAGCTACAAGATACTGTGATAAGTAATAAAATATGAGAAGACGAAGTAGAGGGACAGAGCTACAACATACTAAACAGCTTAAAAGCATTGCATGAAAGGACGCCAGCAACATAAATAGGAGACACTTTAGAAGTAAATAACATTGACCTGGGACATAAAGTGTCAGTCAAAATTGTAGCAATAAATTTGTAAAAAGATGCAAGACAATTCAAAGATGGCTCAATGTCACAGAAATAGATGCAAGATAATTCAAAGATGGCTCAATGTCAATGAAAACAGATACACGATAATTCAATGTCGTTAAGTGTTACAGGAATGGATGCAAGATGATTCAAACATCGTTCAATGTCATAGACAAAACACATAACTCTCTGAGTGTTACAGGAATGAATGCAAGATGATTCAAACATCGTTCAATGTCATAGACAAAACACATAACTCTCTGAGTGTTACAGGAATGAATGCAAGATGATTCAAACCTCGTTCAATGTCACAGACAAAACACATAACTCTCTGAGTGTTACAGGAATGAATGCAAGATGATTCAAACCTCGTTCAATGTCACAGACAAAACACATAACTCTCCGAGTGCAGTAATCAGCCCATCACTACTGCCATCTTGTATTTCAGCTTCTTTGTAGCTCTATTATTAACGGATTTGATTGCGCCGTGTTTCGCACCATGAAGTCCAGTCTCGACTTCTCCAGACCACATTTATTAGATACTGCACTCCCATTTTCTATGTTTTACCTTTCTGCAAAGCAGCAGTCTTCTGCTATCACTGTTGTCTCTCCTCAGGAGACATACTTATTACACTAACTCGTTTTTCCTATCCTGGTATTTGAGACGTTTCACTTTAAGTAGACTGCCCTCCAGATCTAACATGCTTCTCCTTAATAATTTTTGTCGCATTAAATTAAAAACAAAATAATTTATTTTCAACTAAATTAGAAACCCTTGTTGCTACATGGCTTGAGAACCGTCATTCCGAAGCACACAGCCCGAATTGACGTTACAAATTACGAGAACTGCCTGATAGGGACAGACGTGGCCAAATATAAAACGTCTGTCGTGAGCAGTAAAACTCTGGGGGGAAAAAATCCATGAATCTCTGTGGCCTCTTCAAATAAAAAATCTGGACAAATGCCTAAATCTTGCCTGGCATAAATTGGGGGGCCTCGATTCAGTGTGTGGACCCATATAAGCTGCCTCGGCAACGGTTGGAAGCCATCAGCGGTTCTGTGGTTGTTACCTGAGTGAGCACAACGATGGATTGGAAAGATGTTCGCCATGACACCATTATTTAATATAAATATGTTTAGGAATGTAAATACCATCATCCCAGTGCCGTCTCCGCAACGAAGATTGGCTACCATGGAGCGCCATTCTGTTCTGTCTCTTGCGTTAATGGTGGAGGTTGTCATAGGCTGATTTGTCCATCTTTTGATGTTACTCGTCCATGTTAGTGTTGGTCTGCCTCTGCCTCTTTTGCTCTGTATTTTCCCATGCAAGATTACTTTAGTAGGCTGTTGTGTCTTTTAACATGCCCCAAAAATCCCCCTTGTCTTGTTTAAATTATGTTTAGTAGTTCTCTTTTAATTTTTAGTGGTTTTTAAGGCTTCATCGTTTGTTTTCTTTTCTTTCCATCCAATTCTACATATTCTTCTATATATCCACATTTCAAAGGCTTCAATTCTATGTTCTCTGTATTTATAACCCTTGAAATTAAGGTTTTGAATATTTCCAACACTTTCTCGATTACTTGAAAGTGAAGATAAGATTATCAGAACATTCATCACAATTACGTAAGTGATGCTCACCATAAGGAAAGTGGTTTCTTTCAAATGGTCAGCGTGATAAACATATGAATAATCAGAAAAAAATAACCTCTACAGAGATGAAATGTGTTAGATGAATGACAGGAAACAGTCTGAGAGATAAGATCAGAAATGAAGAACTGAGAAAAAGCTAGGAATAGCCCTCGCCATAGATTATATAAAGAAACAACAGATAAAATGGTTTGGCCACGTGACAAGGCAGAAAGATCAAAACACAACACAACGAACCGTCAACAAACGTTGTGAGAACACCAGACCCAATTGGACCAGAGGTGGTTGCCGCAGAGAGAAATCATAAATCAAATCCCAACTGAACTTCGCAGATAACGTAACGCTGTATATACCAACGTATCGACTCAAAAAGTCTTTATCGTGGAACAAAAACAAAGAAGATAAAAACATAATATTCAAAGTAAATCTAAGGTGCTGAGACTAGATCAAGGCAATACCGTATGTATGCGAGACGCACGCACGCACGCACGCACGCACGCACGCACGCACGCACGCACGCACGCACGCACGCACACACACACACACGCACACACGCACACACGCACACACGCACGCACGCACACGCACGCGCACGCGCACGCGCACACGCACACGCACACGAACGCACACACACACACACTAAAAACACACACACTAAAACACACACACTAAAACACACACACTAAAACACACACACTAAAACACACTAAAACACACACACTAAAACACACACGCACGCACGCGCGCGCGCACACACATACATATATATATATATATATATATATATATAAACTATAAATGTAATTGACACACTGTGAAATAGATATTCAAAATGAATTTACAGCAAAGCTTATAATAATGGGGAGCCGCGATAGCTCAGTGGTTAGTGAACTGGACTACAAAGAACAAGAGGTAGGGTTCGATCCCAACCGACGGCTTCCTGGTTCACCCAGCCTTAAATGGGTACCGGATTTTTTTCTGGGAAAGCAAAGCGGCACGGGTGTAAAACCCACCACATTACCCCAAAAATCATGTGCCGAAGGTCTGTATAAATTATGGTCACTAACACCATATTTCCCTATACGCCACTTGGCGTGACGGGGGTACTTTACTTTACCTATAATTATGGCATCGACAGGATAATAGAAATATTGACGCACACTAGCAGCAGTCAACATAGATACTAAACGATAATTGTTATAGGTAATATTAAGCAAGGTAGCGTTGTGGTTAGTGCATTCGCTGGAGGACATGATAGAAGGGAGTTCAAATGCGAGTTGAGGCAACCCTGGAGGGCGCTGAAATAGGTACAAGAGATTTTAAAGTTGTTGTGCTGTGCTGTGCTAGACTAGGCTATATTATGTTATTATGTTGTTATGTTATGTTATGTTATGTTATGTTATGTTATGCTATGCTATGCTATGCTATGCTATTATGTTATGTTATGCTATGTTATGTTATGCTATGTTATTATATTATGTTATTATGTTATTATGTTGTTATGTTATGTTATGTTATGTTATGTTATGTTATGTTATGTTATGTTATGCTATGCTATGCTATGCTATGCTATTATGTTATGTTATGCTATGTTATGTTATGTTATGTTATTATATTATGTTATGTTAATCAACACTGCCTCCCGAACACTCCGATTGGTGTTGCCATCTTCTCCAGAAACTCCAATACCGTGACCCACGTACACGAACACCGTGACACGGTCTGAAATCTTTTTAGCATGGGTAGAACTTTATACCAACTTTTGCCCCGCCATCGGCCAATATGGCCTACTATTTTTATGTTTAACTTTCAAGCGTTATTTAACGTGCGAGAATGCACACGAGACCTACTGTAGTTATCCGAAAGAGCTAGACATTTGTTCTCACAACATAGAGGCCAGGAAATGATAAAATAACAAAGAAACCACAGATTCCATTGCTTTGAAACATATTCTCATAGCCTGTGCTCCAAATATAATCTCTGAGAAGGAGATAAAGCAGAGGTGGGCAACCTACGGCTAGGGGGCCATAACCGGCACATCAAGCTATTTTGACCGGCCCTTGTGCTTAATTTAAAAATTACTTTAAATTCCATTTCGTGAGTTCAAAAATATGTAAATAAAAAGTAAGATATATGTGGTCAAACCCTGAATTGTAAGCTTTTTATTAAAAATTTATTCTTGAATTTTCTCTCTCTCCCCCCCCCCCCCGCCCCCTCCCTTCCCTGCAACCCCTTTATTTTTGAAAAGGTCACACCTTTCTAAAATCCTCTTTCCTTTTCATTCTACTCTCTCTCTCTCTCCCCCCCCCCTCTCTCTCTCATGTCTTTCACCCTCCTCCACTAATCAGATTTAAACATTACAATCGCTTGTGAAAACAAATTAAGTAACCTATATAAAGGCTTCATTAGGTGATGGTATCAGACCCTCAGCGTCTTCATAATTTTCAGTTCTGGCCATTAGAAAAAAAAAAAATTAGCTACCCCTGAGATAAGGGGAGGAAACTCGCCACTTCACATCATGAAACTGGGACTTCATACAATAAAGTCGTGAACTCTTTACTACCGAAGGACAATTTCTATGGAGCTACCTTTGTCTGTTTAAACTTGAGCAACATATAATTGTCCTGTCTACGGACAGATTCCCATATTATCGATGTTGGATGTCCACAAAAATGTTAGAAACATGAGCTGAGATAACATACATCTCGAAGATGCCTGCAGGAAATATTTACTAAGCTAAAGTGTGTATGCAACTCGCAAAGAAAATATGTCCTTTCTGCATTCTTTTCTGTCAGAAAATTCTCTATTTGCAAATTAAATTCACTGTTTTTTTTTTTGTTTTTTTTTGCTTTGTTTGAGGCAACCCTGGAGGACGCTCAAATAGGTACAGGAGATTTTAAAGTTGTTGTGCTGTGCTAGGCTAGGCTATGTTATTATGTTATGGTATGTTAATCATCACTGCCTTCCGAACACTCCGATTGGTGCTACCAAAAGATGATTTTCACGCTAGCAGTAGTGGGACATTAAATATGTCACACCAGAAAGTGTTTAAATGTGACAACTTTTACAATTGTCCTTGTCAATAAACATTCTTTTTCGTATCATAAACACTTTTGTCTTGTTTTAAGAAACATCAATGCTTTCTATCATCAGAAATAGAACGATTTTCTTGCCGTGAGAGAACAATTCTGCTTCCTTGTCATAAAAACAGGCAGAGTAAAGTATATTTTCTCATCATCATCGCGTGCCTTCTACGCAACGAAGATTGGCTACCATGGAGCGCCATTCTGCTCTGTCTCTTGCTTGATGGTGCAGGTTGTTATAGGCTGATTTGTTCATCTTTTGATGTTACTCGTCCATGTTAATCTTGGTCTGCCTCTTTTACCTTGTATTTTCCCCTCCAGGATTACTTTTAGTAGGCTGTTCAAATCACATTTGCCTTGTTTGAATTGTGCTTAGTAGTTCTCTTTTCATTTTTAATTGTTTTAAAGACTTCATCGTTTGTTTTCTTTTCCTTCCATCTAATTCTACCTATTCTTCTATATATCCACATTTCAAAGGCTTCAATTCTCTGTTCTGTTTTCTTGTCTAATGTCCATGTTTCTGCACCATATAGGAATATTGAGAAGATGTAACATTTTTCTATTCTTAGTTCTCTAGATATATTTTCTAGTCATAAGAAAAACAAGTCTATTATATGACACTAATGCGACCTCAACAGCCACCGTCAGGTATTGTTGACTATGGATTTTACAGGCCCTAGTAAATGTTATTGTTTCTTTTCTTTCCCCGGGAATTCTCTTTTTCTATGAATCTGTCTGCTTCCTGTTTGAGTTAGAGCTCTAGTACAGTATATCTCCAAAGATTGCAGTCTGAAGCTATCTCTTCCCAGGCTGCAGCGTTTATGTTGAGCGTCTTTATGTCAAGATTACATACGTCTATAAATCAACGTTTTTGGCGTCCTGTAATTCTTTGCCATTTGCCGTTGAGCATAAAGTATATTTTGTAATATGCGGCTATCTTTCAAACGGTGTAAGTGACCAAGAATAAAAGGATGGAAATGGCAGGAAAAATCACTAACATTGAGTTATTGAGTTATTTGCGGTCATCATCATTGCACTCAGAACATGTCCATAGGTGCTCAGATCCCCTCCTCAGCAATTCCCTCAGTGTCCAGCGACTGACGACTCCAGTTCTGTGTTGGTTGATAAGTCTTCTTACACGGCCACCAAGTTTCTCATTTCTGGCTGTGCCCATCTTAACTCCCATTTCCATCATCCGAAGAAGTGACGTTGATCTGTGTTTGTCGAAGTCCTGTGCTCTTCCAACATCTCGAAGGGCATTGATGATGTCCGCCCGATCCATCGGTTGCCCGTCCTCAACGACAGCGCAGCTAGCCAACCTGTCCGCTCTCTCATTTCCCCGTACTCCCGCATGTCCAGGGACATAAACAAAGGTGACCTTACGTATTTTGGACTTCTGCAATGACTCTACCCATTGCATGTGTACAGAGCCCGCCTCCACTTTTTTAATCATGCTCATCGAATCACTCAGTATACATGCGTGGGTGTAGTCCTTGTGACTCTACCATTTGAATGCCTTGGTCACTGCCATCACCTCCATTGTCATGCTACTCGTGGTCATGACGTATGCACCACTGTCTTCCTTCACTGTTCTGCCTGCCGAGCGTGCTGTAAATGCCCATGCACTTCTTTGGTGTCGTCTTACAGATCCGTCTGTATAGATGACTGCATCTTTCTCATCGCTGTTATCGCAGATAAGACCGTTGACATTAGCATTAACCACGATCGGGTTCTGTTCCCTACTTTTCCTGTCGAGTGTGACAATACACGAGAAAGTCCCTATGAATGACGTAGGCACGGTATCCACTCCTCACCAACGTTGATATTGGTAAGCCCACAGACCTGTTTGATGACATCTTCTGCTGGGCCCACCCATGATTTGCCTCTTTTTAGCCTGGCACCTTTCCCTGTGTTATAATTATGGAAATGTGCCAGTCAAATACCAGTGGATAAAGAGATACAGCGAAGAAGATGGCGCTGGATAGGACACATACTGTGGAAGCCAACTGAGAGTATTACACAACAGGCCCCTTTTTTGGAATCCCCAGGGAAAAAGACACAAAGGAAGAGTCATCAGCAAATAACAGGTCTCTAATAGTGATGTGTCTGATTGTGGACCTTGCATTTAGTCCTGCTAGAATGAACAATCACCGTCAGTTCTAGTATGAGGATAAACCCCTCCGTTCGCATTCGAGAATGCATATTTCAATAGAACAGCGAAGAGGATTCCAATTAGGGTCGGAGCAAGAACGCATCCCTGCTTGTCGCCGCTGCGTATGTTGAAGGGTTTGTAATGTGTTGCCGTCGTAATCGATGGTGCCCTTCATATCCTCATGAAACGATTTGACTAGCGTCAGCAGAGTATGTGGGCAGCCTATTTTATCAAATATTTTGAAAAGACCGTCCCTGCTGACAAGGTTGAAGGCCTTTGTAAGGTCGATAAAGACGATGAAGAGAGGCTTTTTCTGCTCTCTAGATCTTTCTTGAAGTAGACGTAAAGAGAAAATCATGTCTGTATTTGATCTTCCGGATCTAAAGCCGCATGGCCATTCAGGATATACGCGTTCTGTGAGTTTTTGAAGTCTTCCTGAGATGACTCTGGCGAAGGTCTTGCCGACGATGTTGAGTAGGGAGATGCCTCTGTAGTTGTTGCAGTCGCTTCTATCTCCTTTATGTTTGTAGAGAGTAACAATCACGGAGTCGCTCATATCTTGTGGAATGGTTTTCATTCTCCAGCATTGATGTAGTAGTTCAAACAGGAGATGTAGCAGAGCACTTTTGCAGGACTTAATCAGATCAGGATCGATCCCATCTTGTCCTGGGGCCTTGCCTGTGGCCAAGCTATCTATGGCCTTGCTAAGTTTCTCTACAGTTGGTTCAATGTCTAACTCTTCCATAGGTGGGAGACATTGGATGGCGTCAAGGGTGTTTGGTGTAACAGTGTTTTCTATTGAATAAAGTGAAGAATAATGTTCCACCCATCTTTCCATCTGCTTGCCTCTATCTGTTATTTTCTCTCCAGTGGATGACTTTAGTTGGGCAATAGTGCATTTTGTTGGTCCGATGGCTTTCTTTATGTCATCATACATTACTTTTAGGTTTCCAGTTTGAGATGCAGTCTGGATGCTGTCGCTAAGCTGAAACCAATACTCATTAGCACAGCGTCGAGCTGTTTGCTGGAATTTGTTTCTGCCCATTTTAAGAGCTTTTAATGTATTCACATTCGGGGCACGCTTGTAATCTAAGAAGGCTGCACGTTTAGCTTCGATTACGGTTTCATAACATGGGAGTTGGCTTCAAACCAATCGTGAGACTTAAATATCAGTTTTCCAAAGATGCTAACCGCGTTGTTGTACATGACGTAATGGAGACGTTATCATTTTACCTCAGCGCTGGTGTCGTGTTCATGAGCGCTTAGCGACTCCTTGACGGTCTTGTTGAACTGCTCGACCAATCCAGTTTGAGCTAGCTTGCTATTGTTTACCTCTGGTTTCTTCTGTATCTGCTTGACATAGTGAAACCTCCTGAGTAATAGGTCGATCCTGCAGCAGATTAGTGAATGATATGAGCCGCAGTCTGCACTGTGACCACGAGACGATTGCAGATACTTCAGATATAGTCTAGAAGACACTTTATGCTGAAGCTTGGTTTTGAAAGAAATTATTTGACACGCACATGTTGTGGTAGGCGCAAAACTCTAGGTGACGTTGGCCATTATCATTTATTTTCGTCCCTTAATTTTCCCAGTTGTTACAACATATTCCAGCTGTTCCCTTCGCATTACATAGCCAAAAATAATTATGATTGTTTCTTTCTAATATTGAAGATTTAGCTCTCATTTCATTTTGTTTTGGCATCTTTCAGAACGTTTTCATTACTTTTCTTAACTGTCTATGGTATTCTCAACATTCTTCTGTAAAACCACATTTCTACAGACTCCAGTGATTTTCTTGTCTGTTGTCCTATGTTCCATGATTCATATCCATATGTTAAGACTAGCTCTACATAACATTTAAGAACTCTTTTTCTTGTTTCTATTGTCAAAAATGGATTGCATAGTATCTTACTCATTTTTTTGGAAAGCTGCTTTTTGTCTGAGCCATTCTGCATCTCCCCTCTGTTGTACATCTACCATCGCACCTCTATTGGGCACCTAGCTTATCACCTCTCTTGTACATCCACCATCTCGCCTCTGTGGTACATCTACCATCTGAGGTTCACATTGTTCCCAGACATTTAAATTCACCTGTCTTCTGAAGATATAACGAATCCTAAAAGTGCAAGGAACAAGGTTCTACAATCTCGGTACTGGTTTAACGTTTCTCTTGTTACGTTCTCTCATTAATTACAATCCACGCAGAGAAGACGTTGCCTACATTCAGCTTTATCCTTTCAAATGAAAACGTCGATGTTCCCAATCTGTTATGAAGTTGACAGACTAGTTTCCAAAAACTGAGGTTGTCTGTTAAGACAGAAGACTGGGAACTCTTCAAACTGAGAAACAGCTTAGCAAGTCAAGAACCGCTACTCGCTGTGTTTGATTTTCTTGGCCACGAGCAGCGAATTTGGACGAGCTCTTCTGTTGAGCTTTCAGGGTAAACAGAAGATGTTGACAACTCCTGAAATTGTCTACTTTTTTGTGGATTGTCGGACTTGGCTGTTCAGCTACATCTTAAGAGGAAACTGAAATTAGTTTGCTGTCTGGCAATTATGTCACGTCTATTTTTAGAGCTGTTGAATTAAAATTGTCCAAACAAAACTTGTGAATCCCTCACTGAAAGCAAGGGCTAAAGTCTAATGCAAAGCTTTTCAGAGTGACGAACAAAATTGGTATTTTCGTGTGACTTTGATGGTTGATTTTCCGGATAGGTTATTAAAATACCTTTGCTAAGGCGATATGTTGACCACAAAGTGAGGAGAAATGAAAGGTAATAATGAGAGGAAAGAGTATGTCTTGTAGTTTAATCAAATTAATGGTCGCTAAGGTCGAAGATACTCAATGAGTTTCAACTTTTTGTAACTGTCATGTTTATTTAAATGCAGTACATATAATCTCTCTAATCAATACCTCTAGATAAAGCTAGAAGAAAGTAATCAATGTCTCTAGATAAAACAAGAAGAAAGTAATCAATGTCTCTAGATAAAACAAGAAGAAAGTAATCACTACCTCTAGATAAAACAAGAAGAAAGTAATCAATATCTCTAGATAAAACAAGAAGAAAGTAATCAATATCTCTAGATAAAACAAGAAGAAAGTAATCAATGTCTCTAGATAAAACAAGAAGAAAGTAATCAATACCGCTAGATAAAACAAGAAGAAAGTAATCAAAGTCTCTAGATAAAACAAGAAGAAAGTAATCAATGTCTCTAGATAAAGCAAGAAGAAAGTAATCAAAGTCTCTAGATAAAACAAGAAGAAAGTAATCAATATCTCTAGATAAAACAAGAAGAAAGTAATCAAAGTCTCTAGATAAAACAAGAAGAAAGTAATCAATACCTCTAGATAAACAAGAAGAAAGTAATCAAAGTCTCTAGATAAAACAAGAAGAAAGTAATCAATGTCTCTAGATAAAGCTAGAAGAAAGTAATCAATACCTCTAGATAAAACAAGAAGAAAGTAATCAATGTCTCTAGATAAAACAAGAAGAAAGTAATCAATGTCTCTAGATAAAACAAGAAGAAAGTAATCAATGTCTCTAGATAAAACAAGAAGAAAGTAATCAATGTCTCTAGATAAAACAAGAAGAAAGTAATCAATGTCTCTAGATAAAACAAGAAGAAAGTAATCAATGTCTCTAGATAAAGCTAGAAGAAAGTAATCAATGTCTCTAGATAAAGCTAGAAGAAAGTAATCAATGTCTCTAGATAAAACAAGAAGAAAGTAAGCAATATCTCTAGATAAAACAAGAAGAAAGTAATCAATACCTCTAGATAAAACAAGAAGAAAGTAATCAATGTCTCTAGATAAAGCAAGAAGAAGTAATCAATGTCTCTAGATAAAACAAGAAGAAAGTAATCAATGTCTCTAGATAAAACAAGAAGAAAGTAATCAATACCTCTAGATAAAGCTAGAAGAAAGTAATCTATGTCTCTAGATAAAACAAGAAGAAAGTAATCAATGTCTCTAGATAAAACAAGAAGAAAGTAATCAATACCTCTAGATAAAACAAGAAGAAAGTAATCAATATCTCTAGATAAACAAGAAGAAAGTAATCAATACCGCTAGATAAAGCAAGAAGAAAGTAATCAATGTCTCTAGATAAAACAAGAAGAAAGTAATCAATACCTCTAGATAAAACAAGAAGAAAGTAATCAAGTCTCTAGATAAAACAAGAAGAAAGTAATCAATGTCTCTAGATAAAACAAGAAGAAAGTAATCAAAGTCTCTAGATAAAACAAGAAGAAAGTAATCAATATCTCTAGATAAAACAAGAAGAAAGTAATCAAAGTCTCTAGATAAAACAAGAAGAAAGTAATCAATGTCTCTAGATAAAACAAGAAGAAAGTAATCAAAGTCTCTAGATAAAACAAGAAGAAAGTAATCAATATCTCTAGATAAAGCAAGAAGAAAGTAATCAATGTCTCTAGATAAAACAAGAAGAAAGTAATCAATGTCTCTAGATAAAACAAGAAGAAAGTAATCAATGTCTCTAGATAAAACAAGAAGAAAGTAATCAATACCGCTAGATAAAACAAGAAGAAAGTAATCAATGTCTCTAGATAAAACAAGAAGAAAGTAATCAATGTCTCTAGATAAAACAAGAAGAAAGTAATCAATGTCTCTAGATAAAACAAGAAGAAAGTAATCAATATCTCTAGATAAAACAAGAAGAAAGTAATCAATGTCTCTAGATAAAACAAGAAGAAAGTAATCAATACCGCTAGATAAAGCAAGAAGAAAGTAATCAATGTCTCTAGATAAAACAAGAAGAAAGTAATCAATACCGCTAGATAAAGCAAGAAGAAAGTAATCAATATCTCTAGATAAAACAAGAAGAAAGTAATCAATATCTCTAGATAAAACAAGAAGAAAGTAATCAATACCGCTAGATAAAGCAAGAATAAAGTAATCAATATCTCTAGATAAAACAAGAAGAAAGTAATCAATATCTCTAGATAAAACAAGAAGAAAGTAATCAATGTCTCTAGATAAAACAAGAAAGTAATCAATGTCTCTAGATAGAACAAGAAAGTAATCAATCTTTCTATAAAAGAAACAAAATGAAAAAAAAGCATGAAATGACAATAATTGTAATAACTATATTCAATGTTCATTAGACCAGCAATGCACTGACGTTTAAGTTTAAAAATATAAACAATTTTCTTAGAATGACACATTAGATTTGTAGAAATTGAATTTGTTTCTCTTTAAAAACAAAAGCTCTGAACAAGTTAATTGCATAGCAGTAACATCATGCTGACACTTGCCAGATAGAACATTCAAATTCAGCTATATACAAATTATTGTTTTTATGGCTAGCTTTTTTTAAAAATATTAATTTTGGCCTTCTAATGTGTTCAAGGCCAGAAAATAACGAGAGGTCTCAGGGCTAAGACCGGACTTTAGCCCTCGATGAACCTTCAATTGAAGAGCACACGAGACATTAGCAGGCGGTGAGACACACTTTACAAGCTGGCGAGCTAACAGCACCTAGAGGACGTAAATCTAATTTCTGGAGATGTTAATGGAGCGAGAATTTTACATCTCACCCGCCGCCAGTATCTGTAAATTCTCACTGTTCACAATAACTATCTACCGTTAAATGTGCTGCATTTGGTTATTTGGTTTATGGAAGGTTCCGGTATCACTGCAAACGAATTAAAATCCATAATTGCTAAACCGCCCGTGCCAGCATAATCATCCGAATTAATATATCATCTCCCAAACAAAGAAAGGTAACTGTAGTCCCCATCGTAGCAGTCTCAGCACACGCCAAATGACATAAGGCTAAACAGCGCAGAAAGTGAACACACCAAACTGTTCCCTGTCATGTCATACGACAACCTCATACCTCAACCTAGACACGCAGTTAGTCGTCAGATTATCCCCATCGCACATCAAACAGCCGACCGTATGTGCTGCATATTACCGTGGACACGGCATACTGTTGTAATGTGATGTTTTATCATTGTTTGCTTGATTAGTGTCAAATATTTCTCTTAAAATCTGTAACAGTGTCATGTCACTTGTAGTGTGAAACCACGTTAAAGTTAACCAGACAGATGATTCGGGTTAGAATAGTTAAGTGTCCTTTGTCAGGTCAAGGTCAAGTACGAGACCTGAACAGGCGTCTTTACACTCATATGTGCTCGGCCGTCTATCCAGAAATGTTCGGAGATTTCTGTATAGTGTCGCCTCAAGCATCGAAACTCAGATGCTAAGCAACATTCCTCACCTTTCCAGGGTAATACCCTGGTACCCATTTCTGCCAACGGCTGGGTCGACCGTGGGGGTATTTTTTTTCCAACCACGAGTACAATTCACACTGCTCCCAGCGGGAATCGAACACGGGTTGTCCGAACGTCGGTAGTCCAGTCGGGTGGTTTTCCCAACAAGGCTACCGAGGCTCCGCTTTGTTTGGACCACAGGGTAACCCCAGTAATTGGCAAATGCCGTATGGATAGTTTTTGTTTTAATGTGAACACTGACTGTAGACAAACAAATGAAAAAACGATTAGAGGCCACAGAGATGGGATTTTCTCATAAGAATGTTGAAAGTTCCCTGGACAGATTAAAAAGACCAATGAGGAAGTTCTCAAAGAGTAAAAAAGTAAAGTACCCCCCGTCACGCCAAGTGGCGTATAGGGAAATATGGTGTTAGTGACCCTATATTTTACAGACCTTCAGCACATGATTTTTGGGGTAATGTGGTCGGTATTACGCCCGTGCTGCTTTACTTTCCCAGAAAAAAATCCGGTACCCATTTAAGGCTGGGTGAACCCGGAGCCGTCGGTTGGGATCGAACCCTACCCCTTGTCCGTAGTAGTCCAGTTCACTAACCACTGAGCTATCGCGGCTCCCACTAATTTTTAGGGAATTAGTAAAACCCAGGTGTCCTCGCCAGGGTACGAACCCCGGCTGTTGCCGTGGTAAGCCAACCGCCTATCGATTGCGCTAACCGGACACCCTAGTTCTCAAAGAGGCCAACACAAAAAGGGAGCTCTTAAAAAGCATCAGAAAGAAGCAATCAACATTTTTCGAGCACATCATGAGAAGAGGAAAGTTGGAATACTTGGTTACAACTGGCAAAATAAAAGGAAAGAGAGATCGCGGACGACAAAGAGAGAAAATACTGGATAGCTTGGTGTCATGGCATGGAAAACAGTCAACAACAGAACTGATACGACGCACTGTAGATAGAAGATTGTGGAGGGACATGATCGCCTACGCCAACGGCAGGGTACATGATGATGATGACATAGATCCCTGTCAGTAAACGACCTACATCGAACTGTCAGTAAACGACCTACATCGAACTGTCAGTAAACGACCTACATCGAACTGTCAGTAAACGACCTACATCGAACTGTCAGTAAACGACCTACATCGAACTGTCAGTAAACGACCTACATCGAACTGTCAGTAAACGACCTACATCGAACTGTCAGTAAACGACCTACATCGAACTGTCAGTCCTAAACTACCGCCAATGTTAACTTATTGTCATTGTCCTTGGACAGGTCATCTATCTGAAGAAAGATCCGTTCACTTGTTACACAGCCTTGTTGTGATGTGTCAATACCGTCAGAAATTACGCTTCGACTAGTCAGTGCGAAGACTGAAACTAAAGTTGTTAGACAGCCTCGTTTTGACGTGTCCTTGCCCTCAGAAATTACGCTTCCACTAGTTAGTGCGAAGACTGAAACTAAAGTCGTTACATAACGCCTCCTCCTGCTGTTCTGTCCTCGATAACTGTTCAGCTTAAGCAACCCAAACAAGATCGTCGACAGTATCATTCATCAGACTCTCCAAAACGATGGACTTAAATCTAACAAAGTAACAAGAAGGTTTCAGGACCAACATACGCTGCATAGATTATACTTTAAACATCAGGGATTATAAAAGCAGTGTTCAGAATGGCAGAGTAGAATGGACATACATCATCATCATCAGGTCGCATGTCCTTTACAAAACGTTGCATTCACCACAGCCCGTATGAAAGAATCACGGTCTCTAGTAAGATTTTCCACTTCTTCTGTTGTCTCGTTCAAGGTCTCTTTGATGTTTTGAAACCTTCTTATTGGTCTGCCTATGTTGCGTCGCCCTGGAACCACGCCTTCCATTATTTTTCTTTCCAACCCGCTGTGTATTTTAAGGTGGCCATAGTATTTAAATTTCTCCTGTAGATGGTGTTTATAAGTAAGATCTCTTTAATGTTGACATCTTTTAATGTCTTCATTGCTCTTTTTCATTATCCAAGTTATTTTAAAGATTTTTTCCGTAGTATTTTGTTTCCAATTAATTGATTTTCTTCCTTTCTGCTTGGGAGATTATCCATGATTCATAACCATATGTTACTATCGGGAAGACACATGTCGTCGGTAATGTTAATCTTACTGCCTTGCTGGTGTTATGCCACATTTTCTTCAAGACGTATAATTGTTGTGTTGCTATTAATATTCTTCATTCGATGGGCATACATTTGAGCAACTTTTGGCACTGATTGTGTACACGCTTGTGGAACAAACAAAAACATATGGAACTTTCCAACAAAATAAAATGTTAGCATCTTTATGTGTGCATGTCTGTGTTAGTCACCTCTAGTGACTCGGGCAGATGGTGCTCGTAAACCTGGGAGGCCGACCATCTAAGGGCAGAATCCCCCTACAGAAAAGATCACCTGCTGCCTTGCAGGAAGATTGGGGACAATCAAAGGCTAGGGAAAGCAAACCTGAATAAAATGCTGGCTGAAATCGGATGCACTGGGCCACTGGCGCAGAACACAGTGCAACGTTTTTAACGGGTGTTCAATCAGAGTGGATCTGGCAGACTCTAATTGTGATGTTCTGTATGTAACACGCCTAACCTGACAGCTGAGTTCATGTGAGGAGCTAGAATCCTACTCTGATTGGGTCCTGATCGCAGAGAGAGAGAGAGAGAGAGAGAGAGAGAGAGAGAGAGAAATGTTATCAAAATCCCGTGTACTAGATCCACATGCCGTGCCAGGCACGTCAACCAATCATTCAGAAAAGAAAGAAAAAAAAACGGGAATACTGGCATCTGTCTTCCTTGTCATCTTTCCCCATCGGTGTTGTCATCGAGAGGGTGATGGGACGGAGAAATGCAAATGAGAATCTTCATGGCGACATTCGAGTGATATTGTTATCTGTACATGAGAAGTTTATAAAACAGTGTAAAATGGTGTGCAATTATCGCATTCAATGAGAACAGTGAAAAGAACAGAGTAAAGTTGAATTAAGCAACAAGAAGTGAACAGTGAAAGAAGAGATGGTAAGTTTGTACCAGGAATATCTAACGATAGAGAAGAAATGCTAGAAATATATGGAGAATTTCTGTCATTGACGCCCCAACATGGAGAAGATCTGTCAGGAGAAGATCTGTCACTTCACTGTCATCCCAACATGGAGAAGTTCTGTCAGTGACGTCCCAACATGGAGAAGATCTGTCATTGACGCCCCAACATGGAGATGTTCTGTAATTGACGCCCCAACATGGACAAGATCTGTTAGTGACGCCCCAACGTGGAAAAGATCTGTTAGTGACGCCCCAACGTGGAAAAGATCTGTTAGTGACGCCCCAACGTGGGGAAGATCTGTTAGTGACGTCCCAACATGGAGATGTTCTGTCATTGACGCCCAACGTGGAGAAGATCTGTTAGTGACGTCCCAACATGGAGATGTTCTGTCATTGACGCCCCAACGTGGGGAAGATCTGTTAGTGACGTCCCAACGTGGGGAAGATCTGTTAGTGACGTCCCAACGTGGGGAAGATCTGTTAGTGACGTCCCAACGTGGGGAAGATCTGTTAGTGACGTCCCAACGTGGAGAAGATCTGTTAGTGACGTCCCAACGTGGGGAAGATCTGTTAGTGACGTCCCAACGTGGGGAAGATCTGTTAGTGACGTCCCAACGTGGAGAAGATCTGTTAGTGACGTCCCAACGTGGGGAAGATCTGTTAGTGACGTCCCAACGTGGGGAAGATCTGTTAGTGACGTCCCAACGTGGGGAAGATCTGTTAGTGACGTCCCAACGTGGAAAAGATCTGTTAGTGACGCCCCAACGTGGGGAAGATCTGTTAGTGACGCCCCAACGTGGAGAAGATCTGTTAGTGACGCCCCAACGTGGAGAAGATCTGTTAGTGACGTCCCAACGTTGAGAAGATCTGTTAGTGACGTCCCAACGTTGAAAAGATTTAATAAGCAATTTCTTGATTTGTTATTTTAATAATCAATTAAGATATATATATATATATATATATATATATATATATATATATATATATATATAGAGAGAGAGAGAGAGAGAGAGAGAGAGAGCGAGGGAGAGAAGGAGAGAGAGCTGGTATATAATTATCTTGACTTGGTAAAAAAAAAATGTTAAGCAAGAAATGTTAAAAAATCTAAACGATAATTATTATGACCCCGCTGAATGTAGTTTATTGAGATACCTCTTGTCTCTACCACTGTACAGATGAGAGGTCAGCTGTCCGTGGTAGCGCGTGTTGTAAAGGGAACATTCAGACGATTTGATGGCATCCCGTCAGAAAAAAAATATGTATCTGAGCTGATTAGGTTGAGAAAGGAAAATATCAGTTACAAGAGCACTGGCCATTTCATCTTCAAACAATGTGGTATGCTAGGATCCGTTTAATACTTCACTCCGTTACAAGAATATTATGCTAGGGGGCGCTCGCATCACATTTATTTGAAGTCATGAAGAAAGATTGCAAGCACTACCTTATCCCTATGTTTAATTTAGAGAACAGCCACTCCAACTATAAATCCGCAATAAACTGTCTGCATCAAGACAAGACAAAAGAAGCAAATAACCATATCCGTGTATTTCCTCACACAACTGCAGACAGGCGTCTAAGCAACAATATGTTGAGAGAAGGGAAAAAAAAGTTCTCGGCGCAGGAATATCGATCTATCATTTCTGGTTGTGATAAATTAGTTCTCCTAATAGCTCCACAGCTTCCGGCCTTATATCCACACCAGTTCTCCTGTTCTTTCATGAACTATTTTTTCCTCTTCCGAAACATGAAACCATAAACAGACTTGCTGATTTATAAGAAAAATAAATACTCCAAGCTAATGTATTCCCTTCTATATTGGTAACATTATTCTGTGGATTACATATTCCTGTGTAAAGCAATTTGCACGAAGAAATAATATTACCTGCTGTTATGTAAAGCTTTTGTTTACATCGTATTTATAGCCAGCAGGAAGGTAATATATATATTTTTATTATTTACATATTGTTTATTGCCGACAAAATATTTGTGTTTGTTTAGAAGTATATTACTTGTTGACAATTTACAATTGTGTTGACAAATTACGAAAGTGTGGTTTCTGTAATAATGAGAAAGAAGAAGAAAGAAGGAACTGTGACATACCATGAATGTTAAATTTGGGGAATATGGCTCTGAATTCATATTTTATTTACTACATTTTGTAACACAGCGACACATGAATGAGTTGTACAGAACATAAATGTGTAACTACTGACTTGTTGTTGTAGTTTGTGTTCGCATGCTTAATATCTCTAGCGAAGTCCCGAGTGACTGAAATTTGAATGAATATCACTTTTCCATATTTTTCCACACCGATTGTCGTGTGCTCAGGTGTCTCCCGCCATAAAGGCAGATATTCTTCGATTTCAGAGGTAATCTCAGAATTTATATCGTCGAAAGTTTTAACGTTTTTGGGTAGATTTTTTAATATAAATTTTGTCCTAGCAGAAGCCATTCATGGTTTTTAACGTGCACAGATTGCACACGGGACCGCATGTTTTTCGCAGTCATCAGATAGGGCTAGATATCGGATCTCACTACCCAGATAGGGCTAGATATCGGATCTCACTACCCAGATAGGGCTAGATATCGGATCTCACTACCCAGATAGGGCTAGATATCGGATCTCACTACCCAGATAGGGCTAGATATCGGATCTCACTACCCAGATAGGGCTAGACATAGGATCTCACTACCCAGATAGGGCTAGACATAGGATCTCACTACCCAGATAGGGCTAGACATAGGATCTCACTACCCAGATAGGGATAGACATAGGATCTCACTACCCAGATAGGGATAGACATAGGATCTCACTACCCAGATAGGGATAGACATAGGATCTCACTACCCAGATAGGGCTAGACATAGGATCTCACTACCCAGATAGGGCTAGATATCGGATCTCACTACCCAGATAGGGCTAGATATCGGATCTCACTACCCAGATAGGGCTAGACATAGGATCTCACTACCCAGATAGGGATAGACATAGGATCTCACTACCCAGATAGGGCTAGATATCGGATCTCACTACCCAGATAGGGCTAGACATAGGATCTCACTACCCAGACAGGGCTAGATATCGGATCTCACTACACAGATAGGGCTAGATATCGGATCTCACTACACAGATAGGGCTGATTTATCGGATCTCACTACCCAGATAGGGCTAGATATCGGATCTCACTACTCAGATAGGGCTAGACATAGGATCTCACTACCCAGATAGGGCTAGACATAGGATCTCACTACCCAGATAGGGATAGACATAGGATCTCACTACACAGATAGGGCTGATTTATCGGATCTCACTACCCAGATAGGGCTAGACATCGGATCTCACTACTCAGATAGGGCTGATTTATCGGATCTCACTACCCAGATAGGGCTAGATATCGGATCTCACTACTCAGATAGGGCTAGACATAGGATCTCACTACCCAGATAGGGCTAGACATTGGATCTCACTACCCAGATAGGGCTAGATATCGGATCTCACTACCCAGAGAGGGCTAGATATCGGATCTCACTACCCAGAGAGGGCTAGATATCGGATCTCACTACCCAGATAGGGCTAGACATAGGATCTAACTATCCAGATAGGGCTAGACATAGGATCTAACTATCCAGATAGGGCTAGACATAGGATCTCAATACCAAGATAGGGCTAGACATAGGATCTCACTACCCAGATAGGGCTATACATAGGATCTCACTACCCAGATAGGGCTAGACATAGGATCTCACTACCCAGATAGGGCTAGACATAGGATCTCACTACCCAGATAGGGCTAGACATAGGATCTCACTACCCAGATAGGGCTAGACATAGGATCTCACTACCCAGATAGGGCTAGACATAGGATCTCACTACCCAGATAGGGCTAGATATAGGATCTCACTACCCAGATAGGGCTAGATATAGGATCTCACTACCCAGATAGGGCTAGATATAGGATCTCACTACCCAGATAGGGCTAGACATAGGATCTCACTACCCAGATAGGGCTAGATATCGGATCTCACTACCCAGATAGGGCTAGACATAGGATCTCACTACCCAGATAGGGCTAGATATCGGATCTCACTACCCAGATAGGGCTAGATATCGGATCTCACTACCCAGATGGGGCTAGACATAGGATCTCACTACCCAGATGGGGCTAGACATAGGATCTCACTACCCAGATAGGGCTAGATATCGGATCTCACTACCCAGATAGGGCTAGATATCGGATCTCACTACCCAGATAGGGCTAGATATCGGATCTCACTACCCAGATAGGGCCAGATATAGGATCTCACTACCCAGATATGGCTAGACATAGGATCTCACTACCCAGATAGGGCTAGATATCGGATCTCACTACCCAGATGGGGCTAGACATAGGATCTCACTACCCAGATAGGGCTAGATATCGGATCTCACTACCCAGATATGGCTAGATATCGGATCTCACTACCCAGATAGGGCTAGATATCGGATCTCAGTATCCAGATAGGGCTAGATATCGGATCTCACTATTCAGATACGGCTAGACATAGGATCTCACTACCCAGATAGGGCTAGATATCGGATCTCACTATTCAGATACGGCTAGACATAGGATCTCAGTACCCAGATAGGGCTAGATATCGGATCTCACTACTCAGAGATCAAGGGAGGGTAAAATCCCACTTCCTGGGTAGGGAATCGAACCTGGGACCTTATTTTCCGGAAGTCGATGAATTACCGGTAGACCACCCAGTTTCCCCCCCCCCCCCAAACCCAACTTCTTCGTGATACGAGTGCTAATATAAAAGAAAAACGTAAAGTAAATTGCCCCAGTCATCGCCAAGTGGCGTATAGGGAATATGGTGGTACTGACCCATACATGTTACAGACCTTCAACACATGAATTTTGGGGTAATGTGGTCGGCATTACGCCCGCGCCACTTTCCTTTCCCAGAAAAAAATCCGGTACCCATTAAAGGCTGGGAGAACCCGGAAGCCGTCAGTTGCGATTGAACCTTACCGGTTGTCCTTTGTAGTCCAGTTTACTAATTACTGAGCTATCGCGGAGTCCGAGTGCTAATATATAGCTGTGAGAAGCTTGAAATAAACCAAAACTTCGGATGGGAAATAAAAACAAAAATGAAAACAAACATATAGGTAATAATTAAAACATAAGGTAGAAAAAATACATTTCAAACGAACAGATAAGAGATGAATCAAAACAAGAATACGTGTGGAGCTTTATATGATGAAGGCGTTGGAAATACATCGGTCTTGTGCTGAGAATGAATGAAGAAAGTCTTTGCCCGCATTCATGTGGAAACCACCTGGTAAAAGATAATAAGGCAGACCAAGAGAAACGCTATTAAGAACCATTGCTAGGGAAGGCTGAACCACAAAAATCTATATTGTTGATAAGGACCGAGGGCTCAAAAGGAATCACCCAAAGTGTGTGACGTTTTACGCTTTGCGAGCAGGAGGGGTTGTTGGTAAAACTACGCCAACTCTCTACAGCTCGCATTAGCTGAAGACGTCACAAACTTTGGGCGATTCCTGGATTTCCTTCTCAGCCCACAGACCTCTTAGTGAAATTATATATGGCTGTGGCTTAACCATGGGGCTGAGAAACAACCAAGACCTACAAGACCCAACAGCAAATCGTCAATCATGGAGAATTATGGTTTCCACCCTGTGTGACATCTTTGGCTTTACAGGAAAATAACAAAATGAATGAATATTTATGAGTAATATAGTCAGTATAAGGGAGCCGCGATAGCTCAGTGGTTAGTGAACTGGACTACCACGGACAAGGGGTAGGGTTCGATCCCAACCGACGGCTTCCGGGTTCACCCAGCCTTAAATGGGTACCGGATTTTTTTCTGGGAAAGTAAAGCAGCACGGGCGTAATACTGACCACATTACCCCAAAAATCATGTGCTGAAGGTCTGTAAAATATAGGGTCACTAACACCATATTTCCCTATACGCCACTTGGCGTGACGGGGGTACTTTACTTTTTTTTTTTATAGTCAGTATAACGACAGCAATGTCTTTCTACTAGAAAAATATTACTGTACCAATTTACAGCTTGGTGAACACAAAGCCCGTCGATCGCAGAAGCGACTGCGCTTCCTGTGCAATCATTAGTCAAGTTCGATAAATGGCATTTTCTTTCCGCTATTTTTTAGATGAAGAAAAAGGAGTTTGTTATATATACCTGATAAAGGCTTCTGTCGTCTTGATGGAGTGGAGTGTAGTGTCAGAGTTGGGTGGAGTATAATGTCCTGGGAGGTGGAGTATAGTGTCTTAGGTGGGTGGTGGAGTATAGTGACTTAGGTGGGTGGTGGAGTATAGTGACTTAGGTGGGTGGTGGAGTATAGTGTACTGGGTGGTGGAGTATAGTGTCTTAGGTGGGTGGTGGAGTATAGTGACTTAGGTGGGTGGTGGAGTATAGTGACTTAGGTGGGTGGTGGAGTATAGTGTCCTGGGTGGTGGAGTATAGTGTCTTAGGTGGGTGGTGGAGTATAGTGACTTAGGTGGGTGGTGGAGTATAGTGTCTTAGGTGGGTGGTGGAGTATAGTGACTTAGGTGGGTGGTGGAGTATAGTGACTTAGGTGGGTGGTGGAGTATAGTGTCTTTGGTGGGTGGTGGAGTATAGTGTCCTGGGTGGTGGAGTATAGTGTCTTAGGTGGGTGGTGGAGTATAGTGACTTAGGTGGGTGGTGGAGTATAGTGTCTTAGGTGGGTGGTGGAGTATAGTGTCTTAGGTGGGTGGTGGAGTATAGTGACTTAGGTGGGTGGTGGAGTATAGTGTTCTGGGTGGTGGAGTATATTGTCCTGGGTGGTGGAGTGTAGTGTCAGAGTTGAGTGGAGTATAATGTCCTTGGTGGTGGAGTATATTGTCCTGGGTGGTGGAGTGTAGTGTCAGAGTTGAGTGGAGTATAATGTCTTAGGTGGGTGGTGGAGTATAGTGTCTTAGGTGGGTGGTGGAGTATAGTGTCTTAGGTGGGTGGTGGAGTATAGTGACTTAGGTGGGTGGTGGAGTATAGTGACTTTGGTGGGTGGTGGACTATATTGTCCTGGGTGGTGGAGTATAGTGTCTTAGGTGGGTGGTGGAGTATAGTGACTTAGGTGGGTGGTGGAGTATAGTGACTTAGGTGGGTGGTGGAGTATAGTGTCTTAGGTGGGTGGTGGAGTATAGTGACTTAGGTGGGTGGTGGAGTATAGTGACTTAGGTGGGTGGTGGAGTATAGTGTCTTAGGTGGGTGGTGGAGTATAGTGACTTAGGTGGGTGGTGGAGTATAGTGACTTAGGTGGGTGATGGAGTATAGTGTCCTGGGTGGTGGAGTATAGTGTCTTAGGTGGGTGGTGGAGTATAGTGACTTAGGTGGGTGGTGGAGTATAGTGACTTAGGTGGGTGGTGGAGTATAGTGTCCTGGGTGGTGGAGTATATTGTTTTAGGTGGGTGGTGGAGTATAGTGTCCTGGGTTGTGGAATATATTGTCTTAAGTGGGTGGTGGAGCATAGTGTCCTGGGTGGTGGAGTGTATTGTCTTAAGTGACTGGTGGAGAGTAGTGTCCTGGGTGGTGGAGTATATTGTCTTAAATGGGTGGTGGAGCATAGTATCCTGGGTGGTGGAATATATTGTCTTAAGTGGGTGGTGGAGTATAGTGTCCTGGGTGGTGGAGTATATTGTCTTAAGTGGGTGGTGGAGTATAGTGTCCTGGGTGGTGGAGTGTATTGTCTTAAGTGACTGGTGGAGAGTAGTGACCTGGGTGGTGGAGTATATTGTCTTAAATGGGTGGTGGAGCATAGTGTCCTTGGTGGTGGAATATAGTGTTCTGGGTGGTGGAGTATAGTGTTCTGGGTGGTGGAGTATATTGTCTTAATTGACTGGTGGAGAATAGTGTCCTGGGTGGTGGAGTATATTGTCTTAGGTAGGTGGTGGAGTAGTGTCCTGGGTGGTGGGGTATATTGTCTTAAGTGGGTGGTGGAGTATAGTGCCTAAGGTGGGTGGAGTATAGTACCTTACGTGGGTAGTGGAGAATGATGTCTTAGGTGGGTGGAGTATAGTTTCTTAAGTGGGTGGTGGTATATATTGCCTAAGGTGGGAGGAGTATAGTGCCTTAGGTGGGTAGCGGAGAATAGTGTCTTAGGTGGGTGGAGTATAGTTTCCTGGGTGGTGGAGTATAGTGTCTTAGGTGGGTGTAGTATAGTGTTTTAGGTGGGTGTAATATAGTGCCTTAGGTGGGTGGAGTATAGTTTCCTGGGTGGTGGAGTATGGTGTCTTAGGTGGGTGTAGTATAGTGTTTTAGGTGGGTGTAATATAGTGCCTTAGGTGGGTGGAGTATTGTTTCCTGGGTGGTGAAGTATAGTGTCTTACGTGGGTTGAGTATAGCGTCCTGTGTGGTGGAGTATATTGTCTAAGGTGGGTGGTGGAGTATAGTGTCTTATGTGGGTGGTTAAGTATATTGTTTTAGGTGGGTGGTGGAGTATAGTGTCCTGAGTGGTTAAGTATATTGTCTTAGGTGGGTGGAGTATAGTGTCATGGGTGGATAAGTATATTGTCTTAGGGTGGTGAAGTATAGTGTCTTAGGTGATTGGAGTATAGTGTCTTAGTTGGGTGGAGTATAGTTTCTTTGGTGGGTGGTGAAGTATAGTGTCCTGGTTGGTGGAGTATATTGTCTTAGGTGGGTGGTGGAGTATAGTGTCTTAGTTGGATGGAGTATAGTTCTTAGGTGTGTGGAGTATAGTGTCTTAGGAGAGTGGAGTATAGTGTCCTAGGAGAGTGGAGTATATTGTCCTGGGTGGTGGAGCATAATGTTCTCCTTCTCTGTGTGTTTTTCTTTTTTCTTCTTCTCTGCCTCTTTTCCTTTTCTCCGCCTCTTCTTTTCTTATTCTCCACATCTTTTTTCTTCTTCACCACATCTTCTTTTCTACCTCTTTTTTCCTTCTTCTCCGCCTCTTTTTCTTCTTCTCCTCCTCTTCTTTTCTTCCCCTCCACCTCTTTTCTTTCTTCTCCGCCTCTTCTTTTCTTCTTCTCCGCCTCTTTTTTCTTTTCCACCTTTTTTTCTTCTTCCCTTCTTCTCCACCTCTTTGTCTTCTTTTTCGCCTCTTCTTTGTTATCCGCCTCCTTTTTCTTCTCCTCCGCCTCTTTTTCTCCTCCTCCGCCTCTTTTTCTTCTCCTCCGCCTCTTCTTTTCTTCTTCTTCCGCCTCTTTTTCTTCTTCACTGCCTCTTTTTCTTCTTTTCCGGCTCTTCTTCTTTTCTCTGCCTCTTTTTCTTCTTTTCTGCCTCTTCTTTTCTTCTCCGCCTCTTCTTCTTATCTGCCTCTTCCTTTCTTCTTTTTCTGCATCTTTTCCTTCTTCTCCGCCTCTTTTTCTTCTTCTCCGCCTCTTCTTTTCTTCTCCGCCTCTTCTTTTTTCTTCTCCGCCTCTTCTTTTCTTCTTTTTCTGCCTCTTTTCCTCTTTTCTGCCTCTTTTTCTACTTTTACGCCTCTTCTTCTACTTCTCTGCCTCTTCTTCTTCTCCGCCTCTTTCTTCTTCTTCGCCTCTTCTTTTCCGCCTCTTCTTTTCTTCTCCAACTCTTTTTCTTCTTCTACGCCTCTTTTTTTCTTCTCCTCCTCTTTTTCTTCTTCTCCGCCTCTTTTTTTCTTCTCCTCCTCTTTTTCTTCTTCTCCGCCTCTTCTTTTCTTCTTTTCCGCCTCTTTTTCGTCTTTTTCGCCTCTTCTTCCTCTTCTCCGTCTCTTCCTCCTCTTCTTCAGCATTCAAGTCTTGTGATAATTCGAACTTGACTCTATGTCTTGTTTCATGATGTAGGGGTAATGACAAAATCATGACAATCGATGCGCTGTTCGCACTGTCAGTACTCGTATATGGTGGGGTAAGGACAACATCATGACAAACGATGAGCTGGTCACATGGTCTGTACTCGTATATACGTGTGTCCCCTGATTTTCCCCTTAAACCTGTGCCGTGGCTGGCACACTCCATCTTCGGCAGACTGGATCTAGACTTGACATAGATGTTTTCTTTCTCATAGGATGAGCTGCCGGCCAGGGTGATGGGTCCACCCTGTTCGTGGTTTCTCTCTGGGTATTCTCCCATTGCCTTTCCTTCTCCTGAAGGTAACTGCTAGACAGCAGTGGTTTCCCGTTGCATCCTTCCCCGTGGATAGAGCTGTGAATGTGGCTCTTACTCCTAAAAACATGGCTTATACCGTCGTTTGACATTTGGGACGCATTTAACAGATGTAACATTTATATTTGTTGCCCCTACTCCGCCCTGGTAGGGGAGGTCATCCATCTGATCTTTGCTTCGTGAAGTCATATCTTCATCCCATTTCCATGATTAAGAAGTCAATTCTCTTCATGTCGTGACGGCTGCCCAATAGTCTCTGCCTTGTTTCAACACATCTGCACCACAACAATAAAGAAGAAGATGTTTACATTTAATATATTTTTTACTTTATTTTTGCATCAGCAATCTTTTTACTTCTGACGTAGTCCCTAGAGACTAGGAACTGAATTTTGCGTATTAATCCGTTTTTTCCCTGGCAGCCGTGTACACAGGGGTCCCTCGCCGCAAAGGCAGATAACTCCGTCTTCAGAGGTACTCATATCTTTTTCTATCGATGAATAATTGACGTTACAAGCCGGGCCTCACTGCTTAGACCAGGGGTCATTGCCGCAGAGAGAAATCCTAACCGGTACAGCCGTGATTTGAACCCACAACCTCTCTGTCTCGAGACCAACCAGTCCCCCAGCCCCCCCCCCCCCCCCCCAATTTAATCTATAAGTATTAACCGACAAGTACTTCTCTCTTCCCCCCCCCCCTCCCGCAGAAAAGTTGTGCACAAAGCATAATTACGTCACGTGCAGGATAGATAAAATATTATTAAGGAAAAAAAAAGCACCGGCGACTCATGATCGTAAGTCCCTCGATTAAACCTCGGTTCGCGAAACAAACGCAAAAAATACATTTCACGTTCCTCGCACACGGAAATTACTTCACGGGTTAATTGAACAAAATAAAGAACATACACGCACTAATGACAGGCTCATACTATTTTCATACGAACAACATATTCCGGTCTAGAAAAGTCCATTAATGATTATCACGAATCGCGGGATAGCTTGAAAAGAGCGCTAGGAACATGTCGCGACTGTTATTATGTAAGTACTACATACAATGTCCCGGCTATTATAGTGGTCTTCATCGTAAAGGTCAGCATCATTGCACGGTGGTAATATCCATTAGCGTTTCGATATCTTTCTTTCCCGGTCTATGTTTGATCATTTTCGTCATTTCAGAAGTTTAGAAGAATCATCTTGATCACTGGTTGTAACTTACAGAAGATTGTAGAAAACTTTTAAATCATTAATAACAACTACCATTACGATTTATGTAAACTTTTTGATCACTGGTAATAATTTTCATTGCGACTTATGGTAACTTCTCAATCAGTGGATAGTAAATTGCAGACAATTTATGGAAATTTCTCGCTGATCCGGTAGTAACTAACAGAAGATTTATGGAAATTTCTCGATGATCAGGTAGTAACTAACAGAAGATTTAATGAAATTTCTCGATGATCAGGTAGTAACTAAGAGAAGGTTTATGGAAATTCCCGATGATAGGGTAGTAACTAAGAGAAGGTTTATGAAAATTTCTCGATGATAGGGTAGTAACTAACAGAAGATTTATGGAAATTTCTCGATGCTCAGGTAGTAACTAACAGAAGATTTATGGAAATTTCTCGATGATCAGGTAGTAACTAACAGAAGATTTATGGAAATTTCTCGATGATCAGGTAGTAACTAACAGAAGATTTAATGAAATTTCTCGATGATCAGGTAGTAACTAACAGAAGATTTAATGACATTTCTCGATGATCAGGTAGTAACTAACATAAGATTTAATGAAATTTCTCGATGATCAGGTAGTAACTAACAGAAGATTTAATTAAATTTCTCGATGATCAGGTAGTAACTAACAGAAGATTTAATGAAATTTCTCGATGATCAGGTAGTAACTAACAGAAGATTTATGGAAATTCTTCGCTCACTGCTAGAAACTTCCAGACTTTAAAGTTTTAACGACTAAATAAGTTATTCGATTTACCTCCCATTTCCTGGGTGACTGTGTCCTTATTACCTTGTTCTAGTCAAATAATTCACACTTTACTCAACTTTGTTCTAGTCACACTAATTCACACTCTACTCCCCTTTGTTCTAGTCACACTAATTCACACTCTACTCCCATTTGTTCTAGTCACACTAATTCACACTCTACTTCTCTTTGCTCTAGTCACACTAATTCACACTCTACTCCCCTTTGTTCTAGTCACACTAATTCACACTTTACTCCCCTTTGTGCCAGTCAAACTAATTCACAATTTACTCCCCTTTGTTCTAGTCACACTAATTCACACTCTACTCCCCTTTGTTCAAGTCACATTAATTCACACTCTACCCCCTTTGTTCTAGTCACACTAATTCACACTCTACCCCCCTTTGTTCTAGTCACACTAATTCACATTCTACTCCCCTTTGTTCAAGTCACACTAATTCACACTCTACCCCCCTTTGTTCTAGTCACACTAATTCACATTCTACCCCCCTTTGTTCTAGTCACACTAATTCACACTCTACCCCCCTTTGTTCTAGTCACACTAATTCACATTCTACTCTACTTTGACTCCTCGACGCTGAAAGGCGTGTACTTGTGATGGAAATAATAAGAAGGAGACCCATACTTGAATAATTCGAAACGTAGAACCCAGTTATACATTCCAACCGTGAGACTCAGTTATCCTTTCTAAACGTGGGACCCAGTTATACTTCCAAACGTGTGACCCACTTATACATTCCAACCGTGGGACCCAGTTATACATTCCAACCGTGGGACCCAATTATACATTCCAATCGTGCGACCCAGTTATACATTACAATCGTGGGACCCAGTTATACACTCCAACCGTGGGACCCCGTTATACATTCCAATCGTGGGACCCAGTTATACATTCCAACCGTGGGACCCAGTTATACATTCCAATCGTGGGACCCAGTTATACATTCCAACCGTGGGACCCAGTTATACATTCCAACCGTGGGACCCAGTAATACATTCCAATCGTGGGACCCAGTTATACATTCCAACCGTGGGACCCAGTTATACATTCCAAACGTGACCTGAATTAACAACAATGTTATCGATCCAGTGGCTTATGAGCCGATGCCCTCCGGCCCAATTACCTTCTAGGACACACCTTGCAACCCCCCCCCCCCCACTCCTGAGCACCTCCACAAAGTAAACTATTAGCACAGAGCACGACATTCGCAACACGGTGGGGATTCATAGAACAACTTAAGAAATGGTTTCTTAGCACCGATCGAAATTGTATTTTTTAAATTAATTATTTTTTAAAAATTTGTTTTCGAAAAAAGGGACATTCCAGTCAGGGCCGTCTTAACCCATAGGCCCGTTGGGCATTTGCCCGGGGGCCCACGATCATAGCGGCCCCACGCAAATATGTTGTAGGGTTTCGGAAAACCCGTATAAAATTTAGTATTATTTTATAAAAATCTCATAATCTCTCTCTTTCATGACTTAAAGTTATAAAAAATCAGCGTCGTAGTACAATGGGACAGCATCGTTTGAATTGGCTTTCACTCATGAGCATAGAAAATGACACCATGAAGACCATTGACTTCAAGCCGATAATAAAACAATTTTCTGAAAATAAATGTCGCAAACGCTTGTTATAATAAAGTACCGTACTGACATTTTCTAATTTAAGTATTTTTTTTCCATTACTAATTTTAATAAAATTTTTTGACCTTGTGTAATAGATGTCGTATGTTATGGTGCTTATTATTTAAAAAAAAACATATGTAAATATCTGTTTTTGTGAGTACATTTTTTTGTTTTTGTAAATATCATGTGTAATACTTTAAAACATACAAATAAAATCTCTTTTCTCTGTTTTTTATGTTTAATGTTGATTATAGTTGCAGCTGTACATCATGTTTTAACAACAATTTTGTTGAAATTAGTATAGTGACAATAAAATAAATAATACATCATTTTTAATATTATCAACCATTTATTTTTTATTCCTGCGGGGGGAGGGGGAGGGGTGGGGAGCACTCTTCACTCTTTCTTTGCCCAGGGGCCAACACTATTTCTATGCCCAGGGGCCCAACACTATTTCTATGCCCAGGGGCCCAAAATGGTGTAAAGACGGCCCTGATTCCAGTTTAGTCTGAATTTTTTTAAAATACCAAGATTGTTTCCTTTTTAACATGCGAGGCGACAACACATACGACTAAATAATTAGACTAATTTTACACGGAGATTCAAACTCTCAACGTTCAGAGAGATATGTGCGCCCAACATTGTCCGCTAGATAAACCACTACCATTTGTTGTAAATACTTAAATCTTTAGTGGTTTTCCAATTAAAATAGTCACACCGCTGTGCAAAGACGCCTGTTCATACAAGCGACGATAACCCTCCTGCGTCTATTATGTTATAATAGTTCATATTCTGTACTCAGACATTTTCCGTCTGGTTTCGCCCGTCTGAAAGTTTTAATTTAAACAGAGCTAGTCAGAAGGTTTGCTAATTTCCTGGAAGCCACGAGTGTCTGACCCAGATTTGGAAAGAATCGCACAGACATCATCGATCGAGGCCAGGTCGACAGTCGGCAGAAAGGCGATGCACTGTGTGATGTAAATGACTAAATACCTGTCAGTTTCCGGTTCGACAGCGAGCGCATTTGTGATACATTCAGTCACCAGAATTATTCACATTCATTATTGCTACATTAATAATGGAATTCTGAAACGGCTGAGATTGAAGAATGAAATGATAAAGAGATTTCGACCAAGATAGATGGCATATTTTGTTCGCACATTGTATGGGCTATAATAATGGGGTATTGAATTCAGGAGCTCATTGTAACGTACAAGAGTCATGAGGAGGGGTTGGTGCTAGAAAGTGGTAGACTGGAAGGACACAGTGTACCTCTTGTGACAGTAATGGATTCAAACCCTTAGAGGCCCCAAGAGCTTAAATAATTTTGACGTCCCATATCATATATCAACAAGCAATCAACATTTTTCGGGCACATCATGAGAAGAGGACAGTTGGAATACTTGGTTACAACTGGCAAAATAAAAGGAAAGAGAGATCGCGGGCGACAAAGAGAGAAAATACTGGATAGCTTGGTGTCATGGCATGGAAAACAGTCAACAACAGAACTGATACGATGCACTGTAGATAGAAGATTGTGGAGGGGCATGATCACCTAAGCCAACCGGTATGGCACATGATGATGATATATAGGTAATTCTTTTTTTTTCGTTCGCCAGCTTTTACCTCTGACGAAGTCAAATCAGAAGGAACTGAATTTTGCGTGTTAACCCATTTTTCCATTGGCAGCCGTGTGCACAGGGGTCCCTCACCGCACAGGCAGATAACTCCAACTTCGGAGGAACTCATATTTTTTTTTACGTCGATTAGTAATTGACGTTTCAATCCGGGCCTCGCTGCTGAGACCAGGGGTCATTGCCGCAGAGAGAAATCATAAATAAAAATTCCAACCGGTCTAGCCGGGATTTGAACCCACAACCTATCTGTCTCGAGGCCGTTGTCTTGCCTCGAGACCAACCAGTCCCCTGATAGGTAATTCAAAAGGTAAGTAAATAAGTAATGAGCACTGTCACGCCAAGTGGCTTTTAGGGAATATGGTGTTAGTGACCATAGTTTTTACACACATGATTTTTGGAGTTAATGTGGTCGGTATTACGCCCGTGCCGCTTTCTATCTATCTATCTATTGACCTTTCGAGCCGTAACCGGCCCATAGGGCGTTGACCAAGATACACCTTCTCCTATATGAATTTTTTTTGTTCTAGCAGTTTTCTTTTAAAGATATTTTATCAAATCTCGCCTTCTGTCTCTGTTCTGTGCAAGCAGTTCTATCTCATTGAGGGAGCCGATTCCTGCTGCTCTTGCCTCTCTCATCAATGTTCTTCTCAGTGTCTCCCTGGGTCTTCCTCTTTTTTTCTTTACTTTCTCAGAAAAAAAATCCGGTACCCATTTAAGGCTGGGTGAACCCAGAAGCCGTCGATCAGGATCGAAAACGGCCTCTTGTCCTTTTTAGTTCAGTTCACTAACCACTGAGCTATCACGGCTCCAAATTAAAAATGTAAACAATAAAAAATAAAATAAAATGCTATTTATCAAAATTGAACAAAACTTACAGTAAGATTTAAAAAAAAATGTTTATTTTTAATGCTTATACTTTTTATACTTTCCACATTGTTTGACAAGATTTCTCCCACTTTCTTTTTAATTTCAAAGTCGTTGATGAGAGCTTCAAAACTAATCTTATGTAACACAGTTTGTTTGTTCCTGCTGAAGGCCTATTGAGCCGAAACGTCGTTCAAATTTGTATCGTCTATCAATTACGTAAAGCTTTTACAATATCCTTTTTTTTCTTTCAATTCTCTCTCACATTTAGCTTTACTGCAACTTTGCATTTTTATGCATCCATCTGCATGCCTTAACCACTGCTATGTAACACATCTGTTTTTATACTTAATAGAGATAAGACATCCAGCCTGTCTTGCTGCTTTTATTTCTGTGGGGGGATTTTTGTGTCCCTTTGGTTTAATGACCCCTAGCGAAGGTCTACACTCAAGGAGTGCTCTTGTTATTAATGTCTATATCTGTATGCCATTTTCCCGCATTTAATGTGTTAGCCCTTTTGTGGCGCCCTCTTCCCTTGATGCCCTAAGCACGCGCTTATTTTGCTTAATGGTTAATCCATCCCTGATTAATGGTGATTATATTGGATAGTTTACTGAACTATATAATCATTATGAGTATTAGATTATTTGAAGAAAAAAAGTCACTTTCAATACAAGAACATTGATCCAATCAATACAAATGAACAAAGTATAACAACTCATATAGCAAGAACAATTTTTTAAAAAACTTAACAAATTATAATTCCAAAAGAATGGTAAAATTCTTTGCTAAACGAACGATTTAAAACGTTTATTAAATAAACATTGTTAATAATAAACACTGGTAAATAAACATTGTTAATAATAAACACTGATAAATAAACATTGTTAATAATAAACACTGGTAAATAAACATTGTTTCAAGAACTGTCAAAGGTTCAAGAAGTGTCAAGAACTGTCAAAGGTTCAAGAAGTGTCAAAGGTTCAAGAAGTGTCAAAGGTTCAAGAAGTGTCAAGAACTGTCAAAGGTTCAAGAAGTGTCAAGAACTGTCAAAGGTTCAAGAAGTGTCAAGAACTGTCAAAGGTTCAAGAAGTGTCAAGAACTGTCAAAGGTTCGAGAAGTGTCAAGAACTGTCAAAGGTTCAAGAAGTGTCAAGAACTGTCAAAGGTTCAAGAAGTGTCAAAGGTTCAAGAAGTGTCAAAGGTTCAAGAAGTGTCAAGAACTGTCAAAGGTTCAAGAAGTGTCAAGAACTGTCAAAGGTTCAAGAAGTGTCAAGAACTATCAAAGGTTCAAGAAGTGTCAAGAACTATCAAAGGTTCAAGAAGTGTCAAAGGTTCAAGAAGTGTCAAAGGTTCAAGAACTGTCAAAGGTTCAAGAAGTGTCAAGAACTATCAAAGGTTCAAGAAGTGTCAAGAACTGTCAAAGGTTCAAGAAGTGTCAAAGGTTCAAGAACTGTCAAAGGTTCAAGAAGTGTCAAAGGTTCAAGAAGTGTCAAAGGTTCAAGAACTGTCTAAGGTTCAAGAAGTGTCAAAGGTTCAAGAACTGTCAAAGGTTCAAGAAGTGTCAAAGGTTCAAGAAGTGTCAAAGGTTCAAGAAGTGTCAAAGGTTCAAGAACTGTCTAAGGTTCAAGAAGTGTCAAAGGTTCAAGAACTGTCAAAGGTTCAAGAACTGTCAAAGGTTCAAGAAGTGTCAAGAACTGTCAAAGGTTCAAGAAGTGTCAAAGGTTCAAGAAGTGTCAAAGGTTCAAGAACTGTCAAAGGTTCAAGAACTGTCAAAGGTTCAAGAAGTGTCAAAGGTTCAAGAAGTGTCAAAGGTTCAAGAAGTCTCAAAGGTTCAAGAAGTGTCAAAGTGTTTTGGTCTTTCTGCCTTGTCACGTGGCCAAACCATTTTATCTGTTGTTTCCTTATATATTCTATAGCGGGGGCAATTCCTAGCTTTTTTCTGAGTTCTTCATTTCTGATCTCATCTCACAGACTGTTCCCTGTCATTCGTCTAACACATTTAATCTCTGTAGAGGTAATTTTTCTTATTGTTCTTTCATCTAGGATCCAGATCTGGCATTGGTAGCACAACGTTGGGATGAAGATTGTATTGTATAGTGCTCGTTTTGCCTTAAGTTATTGAGTTATTTCCTTGTTGGACAATAATGGTAATAACTGTCCGATGATTTGACAAGCTTTGTTGCATCTTGATTCTATCTCTGCTGTTTGAGAATTATCGTTTGTCATTAGACTTCCTAGGTATTTGAATTCCTCTACTTGTTTTAGTAGAGATTTTAATGAGACAACCATAACAACCATAATAACAACCATATAGGTTGTTTATGGTTGGTTAGTCGAAGGCACGGTATCACTATAAACGAGTTACAATCTATAATTGCTCAACCACCCGTGCCAGTAGATTCATCGCAATTTAAATTTACCTCATTAAAGGATCCAAACAAAGAAAGACAGCTGCATACCACATTACAGCCGCCACAGCACACGGTAAAATATATAAGGCCAAGCGGCACCGAAAGTGAACGCAGCTGACCTGTCCTTCGTCATACAATATCATCATTCATCATAAGCAGTCGAAATATCGAAACACGATCCGGATGAAAAAAAAATGCTCACAGTGTGCACAGAGCACTAAACTCAGTAGCTCCGGCAGCAAGCCGGACTTGGAATATGAGGAAACTGCAACAAGGAACACTTTTCAGACAGAGCCTCAGGGGTTCCTGCAGCCTATCCGCCATATTGACCGGAAGTCAATATTGAATATATAGAGCAATAAATCAACAATCTCACCGCAAAAATAGATGATTGTTGAGTGTAAAAGTAAATTTTTAAACCATGAATTATTAGTATTGCACTTAAATCATGAAGAAAATTGACAGCCTGAACCGCTGATTTAATCATCTGTTGAATAATTCAGTTAAACAACCGGAAGACAAACACTGTTTCCACCTGGCTGCTTAAAATGCATACATTGAGACCAGTAAGATATGGTAGTGCGCATACAGACACGCATACCTCGCGCATGTTAGGAAATTGCACACGCGTAAAGAAAAATTCAGACATGAATAAACAAACAAACAAAGAAACTCTTTGACAGATGTTGTTTATTGTTTGTTTGCGTATGTCAATTTTATATTTCTAACGAATATTCAAAGTAATGACTTTCTCGTAAATATTACTTTTATAATTCTTTTTTTAACAACGGTAGCTGTGTACTCTGATGTCCCTCACCTTACAGGCAGATATTCATCGACTTCAGGGGTACTCTCATTTTTTTGTCGTCAGAGTTTTTGAACAGTTGGAATTAGCAGCTAAACAATTGAAACTGGAATTCTTACCATACAAATTCAACAGACATTACTGTATCTATTGTATTGAATTCTTATCAGACAAATTCAACAGACATTACTGTATCTATTGTATAGAATTCTTACCAGACAAATTCAACAGACATTACTGTATCTATTGTATTGAATTCTTACCAGACAAATTCAACAGACATTACTGTATCTATTGTATTGAATTCTTACCAGACAAATTCAACAGACATTACTGTATCTATTGTATTGAATTCTTACCAGACAAATTCAACAGACATTACTGTATCTATTGTATTGAATTCTTACCAGACAAATTCAACAGACATTACTGTATCTATTGTATTGAATTCTTACCAGACAAATTCAACAGACATTACTGTATCTATTGTATTGAATTCTTACCAGACAAATTCAACTGACATTACTGTATCTATTGTATTGAATTCTTACCAGACAAATTCAACAGACATTACTGTATCTATTGTATTGAATTCTTACCAGACAAATTCAACAGACATTACTGTATCTATTGTATTGAATTCTTACCAGACAAATTCAACAGACATTACTGTATCTATTGTATTGAATTCTTACCAGACAAATTCAACAGACATTACTGTATCTATTGTATTGAATTCTTACCAGACAAATTCAACAGACATTACTGTATCTATTGTATTGAATTCTTACCAGACAAATTCAACAGACATTACTGTATCTATTGTATTGAATTCTTACCAGACAAATTCAACAGACATTACTGTATCTATTGTATTGAATTCTTACCAGACAAATTCAACAGACATTACTGTATTTATTGTATTGAATTCTTACCAGACAAATTCAACAGACATTACTGTATCTATTGTATTGAATTCTTACCAGACAAATTCAACAGACATTACTATATCTATTGTATTGAATTCTTACCAGACAAATTCAACAGACATTACTGTATCTATTATTCAGTATGGAAGCATAGCATATTCAACGTACATTACTATATGTATTATTAATCTGGAAGCTTAACATTTTCAACAGATATTGCTATAGCTATTGTTCAACCTGTAAGCTGAAACCTGCCTGGGGAGATCGCTATTTACAAAATCTCAATATTAATTATTCAGTGTTAAGAAAATAAATACACCAAATAAGAAATCAAACAATTTAATATTCTCATATGTTATAATGAAAGGTCTCCTCTTCTCTTCTTCTGCTTCCTCTTCCTCTTCTTCCTCCTCTTCCTCTTCTTCCTCTTCCTCTTCTTCCTCCTCTTCTTCTTCTTCTTCTACCTCTTCTCCTTCCTCTTCTTCAGCTTCTTCTTCATTCTTCTTCTTCTTCTTCTGCGTCCTCTTCTTCTGCTTCCTCTTCTTCTTCTGCTTCCTCTTCTTCTGCTTCCTCTTCTTCTTCTGCTTCATCTTCTTCTTCTGCTTCCTCTTCTTCTTCTGCTTCCTCTTCTTCTGCTTCCTCTTCTTCTTCTGCTTCCTCTTCTTCTGCTTCCTCTTCTTCTGCTTCCTCTTCTTCTTCTGCTTCCTCTTCTTCTGCTTCCTCTTCTTCTTCTGCTTCCTCTTCTTCTGCCTCCTCTTCTTCTTCTTCCTCTTCTTCTTCTGCTTCCTCTTCTTCTTCTTCCTCTTCTTCTTCTGCTTCCTCTTCTTCTGCCTCCTCTTCTTCTTCTTCCTCTTCTTCTTCTGCTTCCTCTTCTTCTGCCTCCTCTTCTTCTTCTTCCTCTTCTTCTTCTTCTTCCTCTTCTCCTTCTACTTCTTCTTCTTTTTCTTCCTCTTCTTTTTCTTCTTCATCCTCTTCTTCCTCCTCTTCTTCTTTCTCTTCTACCTCTTCTCCTTCCTCTTCTTCAGCTTCTTCTTCATTCTTCTTCTTCTCTTCTGCTTCCTCTTCTTCTGCTTCCTCTTCTTCTGCTTCCTCTTCTTCTTCTTCTTCCTCTTCTTCTTCTTCATCCGCTTCTTCTGCTTCCTCTTCTTCTTCATTCTCTTCTTCTGCTTCCTCTTCTTCCTCTTCCTCCTCTTCTTCTTCTTCCTCTTCTTCTTCTTCTCCTCTTCTTCTTCTACTTCTGCTTCTTCTTCTTCCTCTTCTTTTCTTCTTCATCCTCTTCTTCCTCTTCTTCATCCTCTTCATCTTCTTCATCTTTTCTTCATCTTCCTCTTATTCTTCTTTTCTACTTCTTCTTCTTCTTCCTCCTCGTCTTCTTCTTCTACTTCTTCTTCTTCTACTTCTACTTCTTCTTCTCCTCCTCTTCCTCCTCTTTTCCTTCTTTTTCTACCTTTCAAATCTATATGGAGCACAGGTCTTCAACAAACACTTTCCAAGCCATTCTGTTTCTTTCCATTCTTTTAAAATCATTCCATGTCTTCCCCATCATCGTCATCTCTGATTCTGTCTGTCTTCTCCAAGAATATTTTGATCTTCCGCTTTGCTTTTTTCCTTCGGGATTACAAAAAAAGGGCATGTTGTGCAATACTCACAGTTGATTTTCGCAGTGTGTGTCCTACCCAGCGCCATCGTCTTCGCTGTATCTCTTTATCCACTGGTATTTGACTGGTACATTTCTATAATTCTATGTTAGTGATTTTGTCCTGCCATTTCCATCCTTATTCTGCGCAACCATCCATTAACGAAGGTCAGTATCTTCGTAAATGTCAATTTTGTGATTCTCCATTTTTCACAGCCATATAATATGACTGACTTAATATTGGAGTTCAACATTTTTATTTTTGTATTTAATCTAATTTCTTTGGATTTCCATATATTTCCCAGTGCAACAAGTGGATCTCTTGCTTTTGATATGCTTATTTCGGTAGCATTCACTGTTCCTCCCTTTTTGTCTATATATTACTGCCCAGATATATGTAAGATTGTACGTCTAGTATAGGTATTTCTCCTATTGTTATTTGGTTGTTACCAACAGCACTTAATTACAACTGAAAGTACTCGTTAATACATAAATTCCAAACAAATGATTTAAGCACAATGTTGTTGATCAAATGAAATGATATATAAAATAACTGAACTTGATAATCAAATTGGATCTTTTCACTGTGTCCCCAGTGAGAAATATATTCAGGAGACACACGTGAACCAACTTATTTCCCTCGATACGTCCTCGTTTAGCCAGAACTAGAAGACAATAACATGGACCTAGAACAACTTGTAAACGCCAGATAAGAGGTAAATTTGTTATTTATTTCAAACAAATATCGGCACTAAATTTTTAGGAAATGTATCAGTCAAATAATAGTGGATAAAGAGATACAGCGTAGACGATGGCGCTGGATAGGACACACACTGCGGAAGCCAACTAAGAGTATTACACAACATGCCCTTTTTCTGGAAACCCCAGGGGAAAAGACAAAGAGGAAGACCAAATAATTCTTGGAAAAAATAATTGGAAGCAGAGATGCAGATAATGGGGAAGACATGGAATGATCTTAAAAGAATGGCAAGAAACTGAACGACTTGGAAAGTGTCTGCTGAAGACCTATGCTCCACAGGGAGCTGAAAGGTAGAAGAAGAAATTTTGAGGATAAAATAGTAGAAACTGTACAAAGATTTAGTTATGTCACGGGTAAAGAGATAAGTAGAAGGTATAATAACAGTGTATGTGGCTCAATTCGTGGGTATATCTTGTAGAGCGTTCGAGGTAAACAGCGAAATAATAATCTAATACAATCTACAAGTAAATTATACATACAGATAAATACATACAAATAAATACATATAGATACATAAATATAGCCAAGTGCATATCGATAAATACATAGAGATGAACACATGCAGATAAAGAGATACATATAAATACATATATATAAATACATAAAAATACATATAAATAAATGCATATAAAATAGATATAAGTGAATACATATATATATATATAAATATAAATACATATTGACAAACACATACATAAAAATACTTATAAAAATACATATATAAAAATGATTTAATATAATACAAACATACAGATAATTCTATCTATCTATTGTCCTTTCGAGCCGAAGACGGCACATAGGGCAGAACCACAATCTGAAAAACAGAAACCTTGCGTGCCAAAATGGCACATATTGCAGAGATCACTGCTCTAAAATCTATGGCGCTGTTTCCATAACAATACTTTTTACAATGACAGCTTGTCAAGCCATCGATCAACCTCCTTAGTCGCCTCTTACGACATGCCTGGAAGGTCACAGTGTCACTATTCTTTACCTCCCTCATAATGAGGCCCCGGTAACACACGGGAAATTACATATAGATAAATGCATATAGATACATACAAATAAATAAAAATACATTTATATGTATGTATATATATATACACCATAGATTTTAGAAGCAGTGATCTCTGCAGTATGTGACATTTTGGCACGCAAGGTTTCTGTTTTTGAGATTGTGGTTCTGCCCTATGTGTCGTCTTCGGCTCGAAAAGACAATAGATAGATAGAGATATATATACAGATATATATATATATATAAATCTATATAAATAAATCTATAAAGACAAATAAATATTGATAAATTCATATGGATAAACACTTATGGATGGATAAATACACATAAATAAATACACATAAATAAATATACATATAAATACATGTTGATAAATATACTTTAAAATATACATATATAAATATAAACTGATACATAAATGACACGCAAAGACATACGAGACATGACACAGGAGACATAATTGATCCACCGAATTATAACACACAGAGGCATAAGTAATGCCTGGAGAAATGAATGATAATGAGATATATAACGTAATTGATATAAAAGGCACAATCACACACAAAAAGTCAGAGAAAAAGCATACTCCCAGTCTAAATGACACGTCTAGACCAAATGAAACACCTAGATAAAGTGGAGCGAATGAAACACGTAGATAAAGTGGAGCAAATGAAACACGTAGATAAAGTGGAGCAAATGAAACACGTAGATAAAGTGGAGCAAATGAAACACGTAGATAAAGTGGAGCAAATGAAACACGTAGATAAAGTGGAGCAAATGAAACACGTAGATAAAGTGGAGCAAATGAAACACATAGATAAAGTGGAGCAAATGAAACACGTAGATAAAGTGGAGCAAATGAAACACGTAGATAAAGTGGAGTAAATGAAACACATATATAAAGTGGAGCAAATGAAACACATAGATAAAGTGGAGCAAATGAAACACGTAGATAAAGTGGAGCAAATGAAACACATAGATAAAGTGGAGCAAATGAAACACATAGATAAAGTGGAGCAAATGAAAGACGTAGATAAAGTGGAGCAAATGAAACACGTAGATAGAGTGGAGCAAATGAAACACATAGATAAAGTGGAGCAAATGAAACACATAGATAAAGTAGAGCAAATGAAACACGTAGATAAAGTGGAGCAAATGAAACACGTAGATAAAGTGGAGCAAATGAAACACATAGATAAAGTGGAGCAAATAAAACACGTAGACAAAGTAGGTCAAATGAAATACCCAGACAAAGTAGATCAAATGAAATACCCAGACAAAGTAGATCAAATGAAATACCCAGACAAAGTAGATCAAATGAAAAAGCTGGACAAAGTATACCAAATGACAGTCCTAGATAAAAAAATCAATAAAAAATCATCGCATAGAAAGACACTATAACACACTAAAACAAAATGACACAGTCTATAAAAACGTGGCACACCAAGAGACAGTGACACACTTAGACAAAATGTACAAAACTATGCACCTAAACAAAGTGACACACCTAAACAGATTGACACCAAGACAAAGTGAAAACACATAAAAACACATCCACACACATATGTATATGGACATATAACGTTAAGTACCAAAATTAAAAAAAAAATCAGCACACTTCTGGATAACACAAACACACACTACGCCAGAACAGTTGTCCGCTCGGTGAAAAAAAAATCTCAGATACCCATCTGTGGCTGTGTGAATCTTTAATTAACAAAAATATTGAAAATCATTACAGTTGGCGATAACCAAATAACAATAGGAGAAATGTCTCTACTAGACGTACAATCTTACGTATATCTGGGCAGTAATATATGAACAAAGAGGGAGCAACAGAGAATGATAACAAAATAAGGATATCAAAACCAAGAGGTAGTTTTGTTGCTCTACTGTAATGGAACATATGGACATGCAAAGAAATTAGTATATATTAATATTACATTCACTCTTTGACATAACGTTATGCTGAATTTATTTGTGCTTCTCTCTGCTTGATTAATTGTAACTTTGATCAACGCAAATTATTACAAATGAATTTTGTTTGTAAAACGTAAAGTTAAGTACCCCCGTCACGTTAAGTAACGTATAGAGAATATGGTGTTAGTGATCATAGATTTTACCGACCTACGGCACATGATTTTTGGGGTAATGTGGTCGGTATTACGTCCATGCCGCTTTACTTTCCCAGCAAAAAATCCGGTACCCATTAAAGCTAGGTGAACCCGGAAGCCGTCGGCTAGGATCGAACCCTACATCTTCTCTTTTGTAGTCCAGTTCACTAACCACTGAGCTATCGCGGCACCCTAATTCTGTTTGTGTTTATATACTTTTCATTAGACTTTAAAAGAGCCACATAGCGTCTGGTAAATGGAGTATTGAAATTCCACTTCTATTAGTAAAAAAAATATTCTTGGAGAAGACAGATTGTAGTAGAGGTGAAGAGGATGGGCAAGACATTGAGTTATCTTAAAAGAATAGCAAGGAACGGGAAGGCTTGGAAAGTGTTTTAGGGAACAGGCAAATAATTGCAATGCTGCGGTAAAGCTGGTAGCAAGGAGCCAATGGTGGGGTGTGCTAAACACTCCAAGGTATGGTGACAGCTTTACAAATAAAGAACACAACACAATACTGACGTTTCGGCCTGTGGCCTTCTTCAGAATACATGGACAACGACAACAAGCGGTGAAGCACAATTACTACATGTTAGATGATAAAGTGGAGGGCGAGGAAAGTAGGATGCAAAAATAAGAAAAGAGAGAAATGAATTTTACATGATGAGAGGTATGATGGGCGTCAAAATATATAAAATAGAAAAAGAGAGAGAAAAATGTATAATAAATTGTACTTAGCTGAGCTCAGAGCAGGGAGCAGGAAAACTGTAATCCGTGCTGAAACCAGTCGGAATGACTAAATGACTAAAAGCGCAGAGAACGTGTATAGAAAGCAACACGTGACAAAGACAGGTCAGTAAAGAGGGCAAAAAGGATCAAATTTCGGGAAAACCAAAAAGGGGGGGGGGAAAGGGGGCATAGACGAGGATACTCCTGGGACACAACAAGCAATACATATAAATCACTCAACAATGGAAGTGAGAGATCACGCGAGAGGTTAAGAGAAAGAAATAGAATGACACGACAAAGTAGTAAACTAGGCAGTGGGTGAGAGAGATGGACTCTACAGAATGGATGGCCTCGAACTGAACGAGTTGAGAGGTAGGTCAACGAAAGGAAGGATTGGATACTGGAGGAAGAGATACGGTGAGGAAGAATAATAAAGCCGGTATAATGAGAAGGGCGATAGAGGGGTGGTCCGGAGGAAGTTAGTCTATCGGGAGGTAGGGAAGTATTGGAGGAGGAGGTATGGAGAGGAGGGATAAGAAGCAGGTATGTGAAAACTGGATAGGGGGAGAGGCGGTAGGTCAGAAGTGAATGGAAAAAGAGAAAGTCTGGAAGAAGTGGAGCAATAGGGGATGGTGTGCAAGAGGTATGAACCATAGGAGGTAAAGAAGTAGGGAAATGATAGAACAAAGGGGGGAATGAAAGTGGGCATCAGGATAAGGGGGATACTGGAATAGTAGGTATAGATGAGTAGTGACTACAAGTTAATAGAGAGGAGAGGGGTGAGCTAGGAGTAGATCAGCAGAGGGGTGGTAGGAAGGACGAGGGACAATAGAGGTGGGCAGAGAGATCGTACGTACAGTCCAGGTGGAGAGGTGATATAGTGATAAAGAGGTAAAGGACATGAAGATAGTCAGAAGAGAAAAAGGTGTAGGGAGAGGGGGGTTTAGGAGGAAGAAGGCAAGATGGGGGTTACTCAAAGAGGATATGAAAAGCAGGGATGGACGAGGAGTAGAGGACCCAAGAAGAGAAATAGGAAGAGAGGTCCATAGGTAGGAGGATGGAGTCGGAGGCAGGAGGGTCCTCAGAGGGACAGGGATACATTGATGCCACGAGGGGTGAGGCAGCCCCAACGAGCGATCAGACGGTGCTCAAGAGTGAGCCGACTGTGGTGATCAGAGGAGCATGATACTAGGCCAGTTACCAAGACATCAGTCTTACCTCGATGGCCCCTCGAGTTAAAGTGGGCTGCTACAGGAGTGTCCGCTTCTTGGGTGATGTCATTCAAGTGTTCACGGCACCTATCGCCGATTCTGCGACCAGACTGACCGATGTAGGTCAACTTGCATCGCTTACAGATGATGGCATAAATGATGTTCCGCGATGTGCAAGTGAATCCCTCTCTGATCTCGAAAGGACCATTAGGGAAGAGGACAGTGTCGGTCTGGAGAACGTGGTCACAAGTTTTACATACTCTCCGGTTGCAGCGGATAGTGCCTCGATGGCTGAAGTGGTCAGCAGGAAGACGGCCCCTGACAAGAAAGTCTCGGAGGTTCCGGTCACGTCTAAAGGCCACTAGTGGTGGGTCAGGGAAGAGCAGACGAGTAGTAGGGTCAGATCGAAGAATAGGGAGGTAGCGGTGGATGGTCCTAATAGCGGCGTAGTGGTGAGGGTGATGGGTGAGAGCGAGCACTACTCTATCAGAGGGGGGATGAGTAGAGGGGGTCTGAAAGTGTTTGTTTAAGACCTACACTCCATACGGAGCTGAAAATGTTTCATAAAGGCATATACTTCAGATGAAGCTAAAAGTGTTTCATAAAGACCTATATTTCACACGGAGCTAAAAGTGTTTGTTTAAGACCTATACTTCATACGGAGCTACAAGTCTTTCATAAATACCTATACTCCACAGGGAGCTAAAAGTGTTTCATAAAGACCTATACTTCACACGGAGCTAAAAGTATTTCATAAAGACCTAAAATCCAGCCGAAGCTAAAAGTGTTTCATAAACACCAATACTTCACTCAGAGCTAAAAGTATTTCATAAAGACCTAAAATCCAACCGAAGCTAAAAGTGTTTCATAAACACAAATACTTCACTCAGAACTAAAAGTGTTTTATAAAGACCTATACTCCACAGGGAACTGAAAGTCTTTCATTAAGACCTACGCTCAATACGGAGCTAAAAGTGTTTCCTAAAGAACATTGCTCCACTCGGGGCTGAAAGTGTTTTATAAAGACCTATGCTCCACAGGGAGCTGAAAATGTCTCATAAAGACCTAGCGGCATACAGCTTTCCTTCTTTCTCATTCTCGCGATCACCAACAGATAATAATATCTGTTTGGTCTGTCATATACGCCCCCCCCCCAATCCATCCCTCCAATCATCCATCCATCTATCTATAGAGTCCTTTCGACCCGACGACAGGACATAAGGTAGAAAAGTCTAGACCCTATATCATACATACATTTGTTTTAAAATCATCATCATCATCATCATCATCATCAAATTCTGTCTCCGCATCGAAGGTTTGCTACCGTGGAGCGCCATTCCGTTCCGTCTCTTGCTTTGATGGTGGTGGTTGTCTTATGCCGACTCGTCCATCGATTGATGTCCCTCGTCCATGTTAGTTTTGGTCTGCCTCTGCATTTTCTACCTTCTATTTTCCCTTCAAAGATTACTTTTAGTAGGCTGTTGTGTCTTTTAACATGGCCCAAAAATTCCATGTGTCTTGTTTGAATTGTGTTTTGTAGTTCTTTTTTCATTTGTAATTGTTTTAAGACATCATCGTTTATTTTATTTTCTTACCATCCAAATCTTCCCATTCTTCTATTAATCAACATTTCAGATGCTTCTCTTTTTTATTCTGTTTTCTTGTCTAATGTCCATGTTTCTGCAACATACGGGAATGTTGAAAAGATATAATATTTTGTTATTCTTAGTTTTCAAATGCATTTAATTGGTTGTCTATTTGTTTAACTGTCTTGCAGCTCTTTCATGCATTAGTAAGGGTGGATAATACGGTTTGTAATTACGTCAGGAGTCTAGAAGTAGGGAGGGGGGAATAACAGGTCGTAATAAATATATGATATATTTCTGATGACGAAACGAGTACTTTAACCTCAATGAGGGGGACTGGTTGGTCTCGAGGAAAAACGCCGGACTCGAGACAGAGAGGTTGTGGGTTCAAATCCTGGCTCCACCAGTTGGGATTTTTATCTATGGTTTCTCTCTGCGGCAACCACCTCTGGTCTCAGCAGCGAGGCCCGGTTTGAAACGTCAATTACTCATCGACGGAAAAAATATGAGTACCTCCGAAGTCGGAGTTATCTGCCTGTGTGGCGAGGGACCCCTGTGCACACGGCTTCCAGGGAAAAATGGATTAACACGCGAAATTCAGTTCCTGGTCTCTAGGGACTTCGTCAGAGGTCAAAGCTGGCGTACGTGATAAAAATAAACTTCAATGCTAAAGTCACTAAACCCAATCTCTCTCTCTCTCTCTCTCTCTCTCTGCGATTAGGACTCAATCAGAGTAGGATTCCAGACTCTCACATGAAGTCAGCTGTCAGGCTAAGTGTGTTGATCGCCCCCACAGACAGAACATTACAATTAGAGTCTGCCAGATCTACTCTGATTGAACACCCAATTTGTGAACTTACATTTGATTATATTGAATATATTGTTTAATAATTATATTATCCAATCATTGAATCGCAATTATTTACCGCTGAGTATTCCCTTAAGAAGTAAAGAGAAGAAAACGTAAAACTAACCAGGATTATGTTACTAGCTTTCGGTTTTTGAATGCCCAAATAAAAAGAACTTAAGACTAGCTCGGCCATGATCTGTCGTGGGAATCACTCCAGTTGTATTAACAAAACCGTCATCACTAGACGTACGGGTCTAGATCATTAAGTTGATGTCGCGACAGGAAATCGTTAGGATGTCCCAGGGAACGGCTGTGCCAAGAAAAGATGTCTCGTCTGGGGTCTAGCTCTATTTATTGAGGCGACTTCGTGTTGTCTTTGCTAGAAGTCGATTTCTTTGTTGGGGATTTTTGTTGCGAGCTGTGAGGAATTGGCTTTTGATTCGGCAACAACAAGCTCCGTGCATACGGTTCCCTGGTCAATATGTGTGATTTATCTTGAATGTTTGTGGGCTAACAATTTACACACGATTTCCTGCACTCCTTTTATATTATTATTGTTATCTTTATTGTTATTATCGTTCTTGTTATTGGTATTATTATTATTGTTATAAGTATTGTTATTGTTATTATTGTTATTATTGTTATTATTGTTATTATTATTATTGGTATTATTATTATTGTTATAAGTATTGTTTTTATTGTTTTTATTGTTATTATTTGTATTATTATTGTTATTGTTATTATTGTTACTGTTGTTATTATTATTGTTATTGTTATTATTGATGTTATTATTATAATTATTGTTGTTCTGGTTATTGTTATTATTGTTATATTATTATTTTTGTTGTTATTATTGTGTTTGCTATTATTATTGTTTCATCATTTGTTTGTATTATCTTTCTCAAGAGCTTATAAATGATGTACAAAGGCTGTCTACTACCTGTGTTCTTTCATTTCACATTTTCATTTACATTGGCATATATATTTTTAAAAATTCTTTTACTTACTTTTCAATTTCTTTCTTTTTTTTTGTACGCGTTCTACCAATGCAAGAAATGAACAACCAGTGGAGAACACGTCTATTCTATTCTATTCTATTCTATTCTATTCTATTCTATTCTATTCTATTCTATTCTATTCTATTTGGTTTCATTGCAGTCAGGAATTCCCCATTTCCGCTCTACCACTTCTCATAGAATGTCCCACAATGCACTGGAGAGTTCTATTGACAAGTTTATCTCGTGCTGGTTCTACTACCCGACAGCACAAACGACGATTTCTAAACTCCTTAGTCACCTCCTAGGACATACGTGGCAGGAAACTGTTGCTCTAGCAGTGGAGAAAGTCGACAAGATCGATGAGAAACGTGAGAGAATATGTTGGACAGTTACAGAGAATAGTTTGTTAGGAAATCAACAGAGAAATGTTAATAATTTCAAAAACAGAAATCAATGGAGAGACACTGCTGTCTGGGAAAGCTTCCAATTTCACTCCACTAAAACATCAATACTGTTGCCTTTACTTTCTTCGTTTTCTTTGATACTTACTTATTTCTTTCATCTTATGGTTTCCTTTCTTCTCATTTATCATTATTCAACCAACGACATTTCATCATCATCATCATCATCATCATCATCAAATACCGGGCCTGCTGTCGTAGGTGATCATGTCTCTCCATAACTTTCGATCTTGACAGTTATTAATTATTTCTGTTGTTGACCTTCTGCCAAGCCATTCTCTTAACCTGTCTGATATCTGTTCTCTTTGCTTCCCTCTATCTCTTCGTCCCTCAATTTTGCCAGTTGTTACAATATATTCCAGTTGTTCTCTTCTCATTACATGGCCAAAATATGATGATTGTTTCTTCCTAATATTGGAAATTAACTATCTTTTTGCTTTGGCCTCTTTCAGACCGTGTGGCGATTCATGATTGTACAAAGAAATTACGATGGTGGTCTTCTGTTGCCTTCCAACAACATTTACGTCTACGACACTCGTGCACCTGGTCGCGGTATTTTCAGTGAATGAAAAATTGTGAGAACATCCATTATTACCAAACGGTAATTGTACTACGTCATGGTGTCGCCACGCAGTGGACACAAACATATATCCATAGCGCTGTAAAAGAAGTATGACGAGATAAAGATTTCGATGATGTTCGTGAATCTGCAATCCTGGTGGGACTTCCGGATCTTCTAGTTAAAGGATGTTGTTTAAACCCAGGAGTGCTAAAGGTAGAAGCTAAAAGGAGCAACGAGCAAATTCTCAAAGAGGCAACACAAAAAGTGAGCCCCTAAGAAACATCGTAAAGAAACAATTAACATTTTCACATCATGAGAAGATGAACGTTGGGATACTTAATTACAAGTCGCAAAATACAGGGTAAGAGAGATCGTGGACGAGAAAGAGAGAAAATATTAGACAGCTTGGTGTCATGGCATAGAAAACAGTCAACAATATAATTGATACGACGCACGGTGGATAGAAGATTATGGAAGGACATGATCGCCTACGCCAACCGGCATGGCATATGATGATGATGATGACAGGTAGAAGACTTGTGTGCCAGCACAGTTTTATTTCTCAGACGTTGTAGCTATGGGACTTACTGAAGATAATATCTGAGCACTTACTGACTTAGTGTTCTATGTGAGATGAAGATTATCTGACCACTATTTTTGATCTCATGTTTGTTTTTCATTCTTTCTACGTTCTCTTCTTCCACATCGAAACACTTCTCTCAACTTGTTTTCTACTCTATGTTCTCTTTTATATAATTCTTTCATATCTAAACTAATAACAAAATAGATTGCTGCAAGTATATATATATATATTTTTTAAACGGTGATGATTAATTTAACAGAGTGAAGCCACGAACTAAAGAAAACAATTTTTGAAAGAAATCACGTGGTCCCATGACCGACCAATCAGGAAATTGAAGCTGAATAATGGGACATTGCCATCACAGCAAAACCGGAGACGAACGGAAATATATAAAAAAATACATTACTTAAATTTATGAATTGGTAAAAGAAACTCTAATTTTAGATTAGGGACAAAGGAAATATAAGACAGCCTCTTCTTAAAATTACATTATGACGTATCGGTTAACGTATGTGGTATATGATATTAATAATTATATATTTTTTTAATGATCACATAAATTTTGGTTAATGTGGTTATAAGACAAATGAGAAGACGATTAGAGACCTCAGAGATGGGATTTCTCAGAAAAATATTGAGAGTTCTTTGAACATCTAGAAAGTCCAGCTTGACACGACCAGTACAAAAATGAGAAAGCAACTACCGACATACCGACCTTGTGTGAGAAAGCAACTACCGACCTTCTGTGAGAAAGCAACTACCGACCTTCTGTGAGAAAGCAACTACCGACCTTCTGTGAAAAAGCAACTACCGACCTTCTGTGAGAAAGCAACTACCGACATACCGACCTTCTGTAAGAAAGCAACTACCGACATACCGACCTTCTGTGAGAAAGCAACTACCGACCTTCTGTGAGAAAGCAACTACCGACATACCGACCTTCTGTGAGAAAGCAACTACCGACCTTCTGTGAGAAAGCAACTACCGACCTTCTGTGAGAAAGCAACTACCGACATACCGACCTTCTGTGAGAAAGCAACTACCGACCTTCTGTGACAAAGGGAAAGCTGAATTACTTGATTAGAGCTGGCAAAATAAAGGGATAGAAAAATCGCGGACGACAAAGCGAAAAGACGCTGGATAGGTTGGTGTTGTGGCACTGTAAACAGTTACCAACAGAATTGTTAAAATTTAGTCTGGGCAGAGAACTGTGGATGGACATAATCACCAATGGCACATGAAAATGTGGTTATCACATCAAGCGGCCTCACTTTACGAAAGAAAATCCATGGAAACCATTTTCAAACGCTGGGTGAATTGCCGAAGCCCCGACGGTTCTGGGAAACAACACAAACTCAGAGTTTCAGAAATGAGTTCAGACCCAACTAATGAGAGGAGAAACGCACTAACCACTTCGCTATCTCAGAGTCACAATCTTATCTCATGTTCTAAATGTAAGACTCCTTCATTATTTCGTGACGCAACCATTGCATTTGACACAGATGAAGGATGATCTTCTTCATGGTCGTTATTCTACCCTGACTCAGCCTACCAGTCAAGTTCACATTTCCACCACTGAGTCGACATATCCGCTACCACATTTCTATTAAAGAAACATCTAATTGTCCCTTAATCTGTCTAAGTAAACTAAACGACGATTTCCGTAGCACTCAATAGCATATAGCGAAAATTGTGTTGGTACCCATTTTTTTAAAAATTATCGACACCTTTTGAGACACTTGGACAGTATTACGCCAATTTAGCCTCCCCTCCCTCAAGAAAATAAATAAATAATATTTCGCACTAAAAGCGTGTGATAGTTTAAATAGACAGGATCGAACCTGGCCGCTTTGTCCTCACAGGCCAGCTGACCATCTACTGCTCTACCTGAGCTGTGGCAAGTCGGAAATATTAAAGTTAATGTCCAGAATATTTTTGGTTTTCTAGTGAAAATTCGGCAATTCATAAAGCAATAGACGTGCTGCACTAGTGATATGATACAAGAAAATATCATGTACGCAGTATATTTTGATATTATCTATGATCCTACAATATTGAGTTATTTGCGGGTCATCATCATTGCACTCCGAACATGTCCATTGATGCTCAGATCCCCTCCTCAGCAATTCCTGCAGTGTCCAGCGACTGACGACTCCAGTTCTATGTTGGTTGATAAGTCTTCTTACACTGCCACTAAGTTTCTCATTTTTGGCTGTGCCCATCTTAACTCCCATTTCCATCATCCGAAGAAGTGACGTGGATCTGTGTTTGTCGAAGTCCTGTGCTCTTCCCACATCTCGGAGGGCATTGATGATGTCCGCCCGATCCATTTGGTTCCCCGTTCTCAACGACAGCGCAGCTAGCCAACATGTCCGCTCTTTCATTTCCCCATACTCCCGCATGTCCAGAGACATAGACAAAGGTGACCTTACGTATTTTGGATTTCTGCAACGACTCTACCCATTGCATGCGTGCAGAGCTCACCTCCACTTTTTTATCATGCTCATCGAATCATTCAGTATACATGCGTGGATGTAGTCTTGTGACTCTAACCATTTGAATGCCTTGATCACTGCCATCACCTCCATTGTCATGCTACTCGTGGTCATGACGTATGCACCACTGTCTTCCTTGACTATTCTGTCTGCCGAGCGTGCTGTAAATGCGTATGCACTTCTTTCGTGTCGTCTTACAGATCCGTCTGTATAGATGACTGCATCTTTCTCATCGGTGTTATCGCAGATGAGACCGTTGACCTCAGCATTAACCACGACCGGGTTCTGTTCCCTACTTTTCCTGTTGAGTGTAACAATACACGAGAAAGTCCCTATGAATGACGTAGGCACCGGTATCCACTCCTCACCAACGCTGATACTGGTAAGTCCACAGACCTGTTTGATGACATCTTCTGCCCGGCCCACCCATGATTTGCCACTTTTTAGCCTGGCACCTTTCACTGTGTTGAGCACGTGGTGCAATGGATGCTCTTTATCTGCACTAATATTCAGGTATGCTCGTGCTCTCCAGATCTTGATTCTGTCATCCATGATTGGAAAGTCAAGAAGATACCTCATTGCTACACAGGGAGTGTTCCTTGTACATCCCAAGATAATGCGCATGGCTTCAATTTGTATTTTCTCCAGCCTATCAATTTGAGTCGTACTGATAGTAAGAATTGCCAGGGCATACTCGATTTGTGCGAGGACTAATCCCTGGAACAGAAGAGATCCTGAAATATTTTCTTTATTAACTATCGATGAGATAAAAATATGACTGTGCCGATGGAAAGATCGATAGTTTTCTTGCAGTAGCTGTCGAAAACGCGAGGGTTTAATGCTATAACTGGGATCGATATCTGAAAGGCCCTAACATCAATAATGAATGAAACAGCTTATTGTTTCTTTGAATGTTACCTGGTCAATGGAGGTACTCACACAGGCCTCCCGAACATCCACACGCTGCTCAAACAACGTAGGGTTACGCTAACTTGGCCACTTACACCGTTTGAAAGATAGCCGCATACCAAAAGATATACTCTATAGACAACTAGCTGATGGCAAAAGATATACTCTATAGACAACTAGCTGATGGCGAAAGATATACTCTATAGACAACTAGCTGATGGCAAAAGATATACTCTATAGACAACTAGCTGATGGCAAAAGATATACTCTATAGACAACTAGCTGATGGCAAAAGATATACTCTATAGACAACTAGCTGATGGCGAAAGATATACTCTATAGACAACTAGCTGATGGCAAAAGAACTAGGGGGCGCCAAATACTTTGATTTGTAGATGTGTGTAAACGTAAAAGGAAGATTATGAACATAAACCCTGTATCATGAGAAGGTGATAACTGCAGACCGCAATCTGTGGAGTCACACTCTAAAGGACCATCTCAAACAAGAAGCAGACAGATTCATAGAAAAAGAGAATACACGGCGAAAGAAAAGAAAAAAATAACATTTCTTAGTGGCGCTGAAAAATACATAGCCAACTATAACTGATGGAAGCTACAACAGCCAACTATAACTGATGGAGGCTACTACAGTCAACTATAACTGATGGAGGCCACTACAGTCAACTATAACTGACGGAGGCTACAACAGCCAACTATAACTGACGGAGGCTACAAAAGCCAACTATAACTGACGGAGGCTACTACAGTCAACTATAACTGACGGAGGCTACAACAGCCAACTATAACTGACGGAGGCCACTACAGTCAACTATAACTGACGGAGGCTACAACAGCCAACTGTAAATGACGGAGGCTACTACAGTCAACTATAACTGACGGAGGCTACAACAGCCAACTATAAATGACGGAGGCTACTACAGTAAACTATAACTAATGGAGGCTACTACAGTAAACTATAACTAATGGAGGCTACTACAGTAAACTATAACTGACGGAGGCTACTACAGCCAACTATAACTGACGGAGGCTACTACAGCCAACTATAACTGACGAAGGCTACTACAGCCAAATATAACTGAATGAGGCCACTACAGTCAACTATAACTAACGGAGGCTACTACAGAAAAATATAACTGATAGAAGCTACTACAGCCAACTATAACTGATGGAGGCTACTATCTATGAATGTTGCCTCACTTAACGTCGATATTATTCACTTATCAAGATTATGTAGGTTCAGAAAAAAATGAGAGGGTGTACTGACGCTCCATTCACCTTAAAACATCTCAGCTTGCAAAATTGACTAGAGAACACAATCAACCGGATTAGAAGTCTCGATATCAACAGCAGCTACACAGCCAGCACAGCAGCAGGCTACACGGACCACTTCGAAGTTAGATCAGATGTAAGACAGGGGTGCGTACTATCCATCCTACTGTTTATTATATCATCATCATGTGCCATACCTGTTGGCGTAGGCGATCATGTCCCTCCACAATCTTCTATCTACAGTGCATCGTATCAGTTCTGTTGTTGACTGTTGTCCATGCCATGACACCAAGCTATCCAGTATTTTCTCTTTTTGTCGTCCGCGATCTCTCTTTCCTTTTATTTTTGCCCAGTTGTAACCAAGTATTCTAACTTTCCTCTTCTCATGATGTGCCCGAAAAAATGTTGATTGCTTCTTTCTGATGATTTTTTAAGAGCTCCCTTTTTGTGTTGGCCTCTTTGAGAACTTCATCGTTGGTCTTTTTAGCTGTTCAGGGAACTTTCAACATTCTTCTGAGAAATCCCATCTCTGTGGGCTCTAATCGTATTTTCATTTGTTTGTCTACTGTCCATGATTCGCTTCCATAGGTCAGAATTGGTTCGTTATAGCACCGATGAACTCTCTTTCTCATTTTTTTTACGATATCGACTTGTTAAACCTCTGATCAACGGTTCTATACCAAGCCGGAGAAAAATAATTCCTCCATTTTGGATACAACCGGAAACGGTTAAAAATGGTGTTAGTGATCATAATTTTTATAGACCTCCTGCACATGATTTTTGGGGTAATATGGTCAGTATTACGCCCGTGCCGCTTTATTTTCCCAGAAAAAAAATCCGGTATTTATTTAAGGCTGGGTGAACCTGGAAGCCGTCGATCAGGATCCAACCCGACATCTTCTCCTTTGCAGTACAAATAATAGGCCTACATACAAAAGCAATTCGCGAGAAGTAGCTCACATTGACAACCTAAAATACAATACTAAATATGCTATACTTAACAAGATAGAACAAGTGAGAATAAATTATAACAACGTAAAGATAAACGTGTTCAAAACAGTCATCAAAATAACAGCCACAGCAAAATAATAAAAAAAAAGAGGAAACGAATGATGATACCCGAGCACGGATAACTTAAGAGGATCTCAAGAGAGTATTGAAGCTATCAAGAAGTGAAAATTGAGGTTTGGTTCCAGACACTAACATTAACGATGGAAAACGAGCCGTTTGTTTAAAGAAGTGAAAGAAAGAAGAATGAAATATAGGAGGTGTGCTTTGTGATGAATGTTTAAAAATAGTCTGGGAATGGGGAAACTTAGAATCATTTAGGAGAAGTGTTGAGAAACGAAGTTTGTATGTTGGTGTATGGGAGGGAATACGTGAATTAGACATGCGGGCGTTTTTTAATTCAATTTTGGAATCAATGATAACAGGAATAGGCAGCTTGTATTTTCATTGAAGTAATGAAGTAGTGGGAGCCGAGATAACTCAGTGGTTAGTGAACTGGAGTACAAAGGACAAGAGGTAGGGTTCGATCCCAACCGATGGCTTCCGGGTTCACCCAGCCTTAAATGGGTACCGGACTTTTTTCTGGGAAAGTAAAGCGGCACGGGCGTAATACTGACCACATTACCGCAAAAATCATGTGCCGAAGGTCTATACAAATTATGGTCACTAATACCATATTATCTATACGTAACTTGGCGTGACGGGACACTTTACGTCACTATTTTTTTTATGAAGTTGTAATGAGAAATGTTTCTGGGAATTAATGAGTCGGTAATGAGAAATAACGTTTCTGAGAATTCATGAAAAATTTCATGGGAATGAATGAAACGGTAACGAGAAATGATTTTAGAAATGATTGAAATGATAATGAGAAATACTCTTTCTGGGAAACAATACAGTAATGCCGTGATCCTCCATTCTTTTGATATGTGGATTAACCTCACCTTCTTTGTCTCCGTCCTGTGAGAGATTTCAAGTCATTGCAGTGTCATTTCCAGTTTAGAGGTTTCTTGCGCAATAGCGGACACCGCCAGTCTATCGTCATCTCATTGCCACGAACTTTACACAACAACAATCTTGACTCTACTTTACACAACAACAATCTTGACTCTACTTTACACAAACACAAACTTGACTTGACTTTACACAACAACAATCTTAACACTACTTTACACAAACTTGACTTGACTTTACACAACAACAATCTTGACTCTACTTTACACAAACACAAACTTGACTTGACTTTACACAACAACAATCTTGACTCTACTTTACACAAACTTGACTTTACTTTACACAACAACAATCTTGACTCTACTTTACACAAACACAAACTTGACTTGACTTTACACAACAACAATCTTAACACTACTTTACACAACCACAATCTTAATACTACTTTACACAACAACAATCTTAAGACTACTTTACACAACAACAATCTTAACACTACTTTACACAACAACAATCTTAACACTACTTTACACAACAACAATCTTAACACTACTTTACACAACGACAATCGTAACATTACTTTACACAACAACAATCTTAACACTACTTTACACAACAACAATCTTAACACTGATTTACACAACAACAATCTTAACACTATTTTACACAACAACAATCTTAACACTACTTTACACAACAACAATCTTAACACTACTTTACACAACAACAATCTTAACACTATTTTACACAACAACAATCTTAACACTATTTTACACAACAACAATCTTAACACTACTTTACACAACAACAATCTTAACACTATTTTACACAACAACAATCTTAACACTGATTTACACAACAACAATCTTAACACTATTTTACACAACAACAATCTTAACACTGATTTACACAACAACAATCTTAACACTATTTTACACAATGACAATCTTAACACTATTTTACACAACAACAATCTTAACACTACTTTACACAACAACAATCTTAACACTACTTAACACAACAAAAGTCTTGACACTATAAACAGTTACAATGTCAGATGGATGAAAGACGAGCCAAGGATATTATAATCTTGAAGGGATATCTAAATGCTAAGGTAGGATCAGACAACAGAGGCTTCGAAGAGATTATGGGAAAACATGGACTTGGAGATATAAACGAGAATGGAGAGATATTTGTGAATTTCTGCGCCCTTAATCAAAAGAGCTAGGAGGAACAATATTCCAACATAAAAGAATACATAAAGCTACATGGGTGTCACTAGATCATAGAACAGAGAATCAAATTGATCACATATGTATTAATAATAAGTATAAGCCATCCTCACGGGATGTAAAAGTATATAGAGGAGCAGATGTAGCTTCTGATCATCATCTTCTGATAGCCAAACTTAAACTAAAAAGGTATACTACAACGAATAAAGGTAGAAGTATTTCAATGTAGGGTTTCTTAAAGAACAAGGAATTAAAGATAAATTCGCAGTCACATTATCAAAAAAATACCAAGTCCTCCAAGAACTAGAAAATACAATAAATAAAGAAGATAATTGGAAATAGGTAAAGGCTATATGGACAGAGACATGCGAAGAAACACTGGGGAAAAGAGAACGCCAAAATAATGCATGGATGGCAGTAGAGAAGTAGAGACCCTGGATAAAATTGAAGAAAGAAAGAACAAGAAAGCAGACATAAATAAAAGTAAAACGAGAAGTAATAAAGCCAAGACACAGGAAGCTTACACAGAGGTGAACAAAGAAGTGAGAAGATGCATTAAAAGGGATAAGAGAAAATATATAGATGAACTAGTTAAAGAGGCAGAAGAAGCAGCAAATAAAGGGAATATGAAAGAACTGTACAACAGCACAAAGAAATTAAGTGGAAAATACAAACAGATCAATGCCTTTATTAAAGATAAAAAAAGGAAATCTGCTTAGTGATATAAGGGAACAAATGGATAGATGGAAAGAGAACTTTGAAGAACTTTTGAACAGACCCAGCTCAAATAATCCTCCAGATATAACTAACAGCAAAACAAGAGTTACACGTTAACTGCGGAAAACCAAGCAAAGAAGAAATAATAGAAGTCATCAAACTATTAAAAAATGGTAAAGCCACAGGACCAGATGAAATTCCTTCGGAAGCCATCAAAGCAGATATTAACACCTCTACCAAAATGTTACATAATCTATTAGAAAAAAATTTGGGAGAGGGAAGAAATACCTAACGACTGGAATGAAGGTTATATGATCAAACTACCAAAGAAAGGAAGTTTACAGGAGTGCACAAATTATAGGGGAATTATGCTACTATCAGTGCCAGGAAAAATATTAGGCAGAATCATTCTGGAGAGACTAAAGGAGGCTATAGAGAAACACTTGAAAGATGAACAAGCAGGTTTTAGGAAGAACAGATCATGTGCTGATCAAATAACTAATTTACGTATAATAGTTGAACAAAGTCTAGAACTAAAATCCCCACTTTATATTGGATTCATAGATTACGAAAAGGCATTTGATAGTTTAGACAGAAGAATGCTTTGGAAGTTGCTGAGTCATTACGGAATCCCCATAAAGTTTATTAACCTGATAAAAACAATGTATGAAGGAATGAAATGTAGTGTGGTGCATGAAGGACAGCTTACAGAAGCATTTGAAATAAGAACAGGAGTAAGGCAGGGATGCATTCTGTCTCCATTTCTCTTTCTACTGGCCATAGATTGGATTATGAGAATAGCTCAAAACAACAGAAATGGAATCCAGGGGTCACTGACCAAACAACTTGATGATTTAGACTTTGCTGATGACATAGCTCTCCTATTACACAGCCATCAATAGTTGTAGGATAAAATTAGCAGACTTGATGAGAGATCACAACAGTTATGACTGAAAATTAATAGTGATAATACCAACATTATGAGAAATAATGCAGTTGGCAATAACCAAATAAAATTAGGAGAAATACCTCTACTAGACGTACAATCTTACATATATCTGGGCAATAATATAGATAAAGAGGGAGGACCAGAAAATGATACCAAAATAAGGATATTTGTATATGTATGAATTTTCATAAGCAAGAGAAGATTTTGTTGCACTGGGAAACATATGGAAGTCCAAAGAAATTAGATTAAATACAGAAACTAAAATGTTCAACTCCAATGTTGAGTCAGTCCTATTATATGGATGTGAAACATGGGGAACAACACAATTGACAATCATGAAGATACAGACTTTCATTAATGGATGCTTACGCAGAATAAAAGCACGGATATGGCAGGACAAAATCACTAACATAGAATTATGGAAATGTATCAGTCAAATACCAGTGGATAAAGAGATACAGCGAAGACGATGGCGCTGGATAGGACGCACACTATGAAAGCCAACTGAGAGTATTACACAACAGGGCCTTTTTTGGAATCCCCAGGGGAAAAGATAAAGATGAAGACCAAGGAATTCTTGGAGAAGACAGATAGAAGCAGAGATGAAGATGATGGGGAAGACATGGAATGATCCTAAAAGAATGGCAATAAACAGAACGACTTGGAAAGTGTTTGCTGAAGACCTATGCTCCACAGGGAGCTGAAAGTGTTTGTTGAAGACCTATGCTCCACAGGGAGCTGAAAGGTAGGAGAAGAAGAATCTTGACAATACTTTACACAACAGCATTGGCTTCACTTTACACAACATCAATCTTGACACTAATTTACACAACAGCATTGGCTTCACTTTACACATCAACAATCTTGACACTAATTTACACAATAATTATGGCTTTACTTTACGTCGCAATAATATTACATCTATTTTAAACAACACTTTCTGCCACACTTTACACATTTACCAATCTTTGTTTTGTTAAGAAAATAGCCAAGGACTTAATTCCCTTATTTCAAAATCAAAAACTGTTATTTAAGGCTTTTTTTTTGTAAACAATCTTTAGAAATTACTTCCCTGAAAGAATTTGTTAAAATATCATTTATATCTTGCAACTTATTTTATGTTAATTCTTGGAAATATCTACCTTGTGTTGCTTAGAAAGAAACGTCTTTTACATGTTGATTAGAAACAAATGTCGTTTTCATGTTGCTTAGAAAGAAATGTCTTTTACATGTTGATTAGAAAGAAATGTCGTTTTCATGTTGCTTAGAAAGAAATATCTTTTAGATTTTGATTAGAAAGAAATGTCGTTTTCATGTTGCTTAGAAAGAAATGTCGTTTTAATTTTGCTTACAAAGAAATGTCGTTTTCATGTTGCCTAGAAAGAAATGTCGTTTTCATGTTGCTTAGAAAGAAATGTTGTTTTCATGTTGCTTAGAAAGAAATGTCGTTTTCATGTTGCTTAGAAAGAAATGTATTTTTCATGTTGCTTAGAAAGAAATGTCTTTTTCATGTTGCTTAGAAAGAAATGTCTTTTTAATGTTGCTTAGAAAGAAATGCCGTTTTCATGTTGCTTAGAAAGAAATGTCTTTTTTCATGTTGCTTAGAAAGAAATGTCGTTGTTATGTTGCTTAGAAAGAAATGTCGTTTTCATGTTGCTTAGAAAGAAATGCCGTTTTCATGTTGCTTAGAAAGAAATGTCGTTTTCATGTTGCTTAGAAAGAAATGTTTTCATGTTGCTTAGAAAGAAATGTCTTTTTCATGTTGCTTAGAAAGAAACGTCTTTTTAATGTTGCCTAGAAAGAAATGTCGTTGTTATGTTGCTTAGAAAGAAATGTCGTTTTCATGTTGCTTAGAAAGAAATGTCGTTTTCATGTTGCTTAGAAAGAAATGTCGTTTTCATGTTGCTTAGAAAGAAATGTCTTTTTCATGTTGCTTAGAAAGAAACGTCTTTTTAATGTTGCCTAGAAAGAAATGTCGTTTTCATGTTGCTTAGAAAAAAATGTCTTTTTCATGTTGCTTAGAAAGAAATGTCTTTTTAATGTTGCTTAGAAAGAAATGTCGTTTTCATGTTGCTTAGAAAGAAATGTCTTTTTAATGTTGCTTAGAAAGAAATGTCGTTTTCATGTTGCTTAGAAAGAAATGTCGTTTTCATGTTGCTTAGAAAGAAATGTCTTTTTCATGTTGCTTAGAAAGAAATGTCTTTTTTCATGTTGCTTAGAAAGAAATGTCTTTTTAATGTTGCCTAGAAAGAAATGTCGTTTTCATGTTGCTTAGAAAGAAATGTATTTTTAATGTTGCTTAGAAAGAAATGTCTTTTTAATGTTGCCTAGAAAGAAATGTCGTTTTCATGTTGCTTAGAAAGAAATGTCGTTTTCATGTTGCTTAGAAATAAATGTCTTTTCATGTTGCTTAGAAAGAAATGTCTTTTTAATGTTGCCTAGAAAGAAATGTCGTTTTCATGTTGCTTAGAAAGAAATGTCTTTTTCATGTTGCTTAGATAGAAATGTCGTTTTCATGTTGCATAGAAATAAATGTCTTTTTAATGTTGCTTAGAAAGAAATGTCGTTTTCATGTTGCTTAGAAAGAAATGTCGTTTTCATGTTGCTTAGAAATAAATGTCTTTTTCATGTTGCTTAAAAAGAAACGTCTACCTCGTGTAGCAGATCTATAAATGAACTCACGTATCTCTTTTTACACTCCTTATAAAGCATATTTGTGTACACGTATAGTATTTTTTTTTCGTTTTGAGGAACATGTTTATTATAATTTATGAAATCATATTTTTAAAACTATAATATACGGTATATTTCTATCGTTCTTATTTATTTGTAAATTCAGAACCATGTTGCGTGAATTTTACAGACGAAACAGTGAGTTGGGTAACGGGATTAAAGAAAGTTAATGTTAGAAAGATGGAGAGAGAGAGAGAGAGAAAGAGAGATACAGAGAAAGAAAAGAGGGCGGTGGTATTAGTAAAGTGAGAGAGAGATAGTGTGGAAGTATAATTCAAGCGAGTTAGAAGGAAAGTAGATGCGTCGTATAGTGACGAAAACTTGATACTCGTCACGGAGAGAAGCAAATAAAACAAAGCAAAGTAGGGCAATCCATACTGAATATGGTTGTTTGACTTCGGTTTATTCTGTGGTTGGTTTATTCTGTGGTTGGTTTATTCTGTGGTTGGTTTGTTCTGTGGTTGGTTTATTCTGTGGTTGGTTTGTTCTGTGGTTGGTTTATTATGTGGTTGGTTTGTTCTGTGGTTGGTTTATTCTGTGGTTGGTTTATTCTGTGGTTGTTTTTTTCTGTGGTTGGTTTATTCTGTGGTTGGTTTATTCTGTGATTGGTTTATTCTGTGATTGGTTTATTCTGTGATTGGTTTATTCCGTGGTTGGTTTATTCTGTGGTTGGTTTATTCTGTGGTTGGTTTGTTCTGTGGTTGGTTTATTCTGTGGTTGGTTTGTTCTGTGGTTGGTTTATTATGTGGTTGGTTTGTTCTGTGGTTGGTTTATTCTGTGGTTGGTTTATTCTGTGGTTGTTTTTTTCTGTGGTTGGTTTATTCTGTGGTTGGTTTATTCTGTGATTGGTTTCTTCTGTGGTTGGTTTCTTCTGTGGTTGGTTTATTCTGTGGTTGGTTTATTCCTGTTTTTGAGCACAGTTTTATTCTGTCCTAGTACCATGCCATGTAACATTAAACAGCAAAGAATATTTACTGACGATTGCGAAATTCCTTTTCATTTGCGATCAAATGTTTTTGGAAAAACTATTTGTCCCTCTGTCCATTCGTATGTCAGGGAATCGGTTCGTCATTCGTTCTGTTCTCCCGTCGCTATATCAATCTGTCCTTTGGGGTGTCGATCCGTCTGTCTATCTGTCCGTCAGTCCCTGATCTATCCTCCACCTGTTTTTCTATATGTTGATCTGTCCTTCAGTGTTTCTTTTTGTCCGTTCGTGTACTAATCTGTCTGTCAGTCCTCCTATCTGTCCACTCGTCTACTAATCTGTCTGTCGGTCCTCCTATCTGTCTGTCGGTCCTCCTATCTGTCCACTCGTCTACTAATCTGTCTGTCAGTCCTCCTATCTGTCCACTCGTCTACTAATCTGTCTGTCAGTCCTCCTATCTGTCCACTCGTCTACTAATCTGTCTGTCAGTCCTCCTATCTGTCCACTCATCTACTAATCTGTCTGTCAGTCCTCCTATCTATCCACTCGTCTACTAATCTGTCTGTCAGTCCTCCTATCTGTCCACTCGTCTACTAATCTGTCTGTCAGTCCTCCTATCTGTCCACTCGTCTACTAATCTGTCTGTCGATCCTCCGATCTGTCCCTGTGTCTACTAATCTGTCTGTCGGTTCTCTGATCTGTCTGTCGGTCCTCCGATCTGTCCATGTGTCTATAATATGTCTGTCGGGCCTCCGATCTGTCCATGTGTCTATAATATGTCTGTCGGGCCTCCGATCTGTCCATGTGTCTATAATATGTCTGTCGGGCCTCCGATCTGTCCATTCGTCTACTAATCTGTCTGTCGGTCCTCCGATCTGTCCATGTGTCTATAATATGTCTGTCGAGCCTCCGATCTGTCCCTGTGTCTACTAATCTGTCTGTCGGGCCTCCGATCTGTCCCTGTGTCTACTAATTTGTCTGTCGGGCCTCCGATCTGTCCCTGTGTCTACTAATCTGTCTGTCGGTCCTCCGATCTATCCCTGTGTCTACTAATCTGTCTGTCGGGCCTCCGATCTGTCCGTTCGTCTACTAATCGATCCTCCGATCTGTCCGTTCGTTCAAACACATGCCATTTCGCAAGCTACTCTCCCTTCCATTTATCAGTATATCAATTAAATCTTCCAAGCATTCATCTTTATAATCAACGATCTGTACTCTATGAGAACACGAACAACACTTCAACACACGTACAATCAAACCAAACATTAATAAATAAATAAATACAGATAATCTGAAATCTCATCATCGACAATATCTCTTCTCACCAAAGGGTGATGCTCATTCACTCTCACCTTATATTCACACTCCTAACACCACTCTCAAAATTCACATTTAAAACGTAAACATCATTCACATATCTCTACTACATTCACAGAGAAACCACCTCCACAACAGAAATTACCACTCTAGCGACATTACACAATTCTCACATACATTTTCTTATTATTCCTCGGCATGAAACCCAATCTGCATCTATCGAGCCATGAATCGCCCGAGAGATGTGAGAAATGCAAACCCAAAGAGCACACTAGACAATATGGGACAAGCTATGCTTACACAGCCACCCAGCTACATGGTTTGATTCCAGCCCTCTCGAACATGCTCAGAATTCTTCCCTGATCGTCGCCAGAAAATGAAGTTTCTCTCTGGCATTGAATTATTGAAAGGGCTCATGACATCGTTTGCGTCTTCAGTGAATTGCATTTCGGAGAGCGACGGAGTCGATGACAAGAGGGACAAGTGCATTAGAATGACAAGAAAATACAATTTCCATCAGCGCTTTTACAATATCCTCATGTTTCAGCGGCGTCGTTTTTCTTGTAAAATAGGACATTTTGATCTGTTTGGACTTCTTTAACCTTGATGTCATGACCGATTACTCAGTGGCGTAACCAAATTATAAAATAATATTTATAGTATTAATTTAATATTTAATTAATTAATTTCTTCTTCTGCGTACGCCTCTAGACGTCAATATTAATCAGTTCGGAGACAGCGTTCGTCAACTCAAAGCAAGTGACATCTCCATTCAGCTTATCCCAGGATAATACCGATGATGGACACAGATCTTTCTATGTTCATCACATGTTAGGCATGATTGTAGCAGATGTTCAGCAATCATTTTACCCGTCACATTCATTAGAGGTTCCTGTCCTTTTGTTGCTGAAAAGATGACACTATAATCTATTGTCTATTAATCTTTGAACGAGACTTTACGATAATCCTGGCCACCGTCTTTTCCAACATTTTTAGAGCTGTTTAGTTGTTGTGTATCCCAACTCGGTATTTTGTGTTTAATGTGTACAGTTTCTTTGTTACATTTAACGAATACTTTTACCAAAACGTTGTTGCTTGTTTTGTCATTCTATTAGTTTAGCTGCATAACACCATTTTATGTTTATTTTCTTTCAATTTGTTGTGGGATTTTTGGAGTCTTTTCTACTTTGATGTTTTCTGTTGAGCTTGGCAGTAGGTACAATCTTTCTCCTAGGCCTGGTGTTCTGTTTTCCATGCCTGGATGTGTATTGTTAATATTTATATGATTAAAAAGAAAAGAGTCAGTGTCATTAAACAATTTACAAATGGTTTTACATGATTCACACATGCACCTATGTCACTGACATGTATTGCTTTGTCATAGTTAGGATCGATACAATTTTAAAAAAGTTAAAACTAATGTCATTAATAAGTTACAGCGAAGAGGAAGATAAGATGAAGAAGATAAGAGGAAGAAGATAAGAAGAGGAAGAAGATAAGAAGAAGAAGATAAGAAGAGGAAGATAAGAAGAGGAAGGAGATAAGAAGAAGAAGATAAGAGGAAGAAGATAAGAGGAAGAAGCTAAGAGGAAGAAGATAAGAGGAAGAAGATAAGAAGAAGATAAGAAGAAGAAGATAAGAAGAGGAAGATAAGAAGAAGAAGATAAGAAGAGGAAGATAAGAAGAGGAAGAAGATAAGAAGAAGAAGATAAGAGGAAGAAGATAAGAAGAGGAAGATAAGAAGAAGAAGAAGATAAGAAGAAGATAAGAGGAAGAAGATAAGAAGAAGAAGATAAGAAGAAGAAGATAAGAAGAAGAAGATAAGAAGAAGAAGATAAGAAGGAGAAGATAAGAAGAAGAAGATAAGAGGAAGAAGGAGATAAGAAGAAGAAGATAAGAAGAAGAAGATAAGAGGAAGAAGATAAGAAGAAGAAGATAAGAAGAAGAAGATAAGAAGAAGAAGATAAGAGGAAGAAGATAAGAAGAAGAAGATAAGAAGAAGAAGATAAGAAGAAGAAGATAAGAAGAAGAAGATAAGAAGAAGAAGATAAGAAGAAGAAGATAAGAGGAAGAAGATAAGAAGAAGAAGATAAGAAGAAGAAGATAAGAAGAAGAAGATAAGAAGAAGAAGATAAGAGGAAGAAGATAAGAAGAAGAAGATAAGAGGAAGAAGATAAGAAGAAGAAGATAAGAGGAAGAAGATAAGAAGAAGAAGATAAGAAGAGGAAGATAAGAAGAAGAAGATAAGAAGAGGAAGATAAGAAGAGGAAGAAGATAAGAAGAAGAAGATAAGAGGAAGAAGATAAGAAGAGGAAGATAAGAAGAAGAAGAAGATAAGAAGAAGCTAAGAGGAAGAAGATAAGAAGAAGAAGATAAGAAGAAGAAGATAAGAAGAAGAAGATAAGAAGAAGAAGATAAGAAGGAGAAGATAAGAAGAAGAAGATAAGAGGAAGAAGGAGATAAGAAGAAGAAGATAAGAAGAAGAAGATAAGAGGAAGAAGATAAGAAGAAGAAGATAAGAAGAAGAAGATAAGAAGAAGAAGATAAGAGGAAGAAGATAAGAAGAAGAAGATAAGAAGAAGAAGATAAGAAGAAGAAGATAAGAGGAAGAAGATAAGAAGAAGAAGATAAGAAGAAGAAGATAAGAAGAAGAAGATAAGAAGAAGAAGATAAGAAGAAGAAGATAAGAGGAAGAAGATAAGAAGAAGAAGATAAGAAGAAGAAGATAAGAAGAAGAAGATAAGAAGAAGAAGATAAGAGGAAGAAGATAAGAAGAAGAAGATAAGAAGAAGAAGATAAGAAGAAGAAGATAAGAGGAAGAAGATAAGAAGAAGAAGATAAGAAGAAGAAGATAAGAAGAAGAAGATAAGAAGAAGAAGATAAGAAGAAGAAGATAAGAAGAAGAAGATAAGAGGAAGAAGATAAGAGGAAGAAGATAAGAGGAAGAAGGAGATAAGAAGAAGTAGATAAGAAGAAGAAGATAAGAGGAAGAAGATAAGAAGAAGAAGATAAGAGGAAGAAGATAAGAAGAAGAAGATAAGAAGAAGAAGATAAGAGGAAGAAGATAAGAAGAAGAAGATAAGAAGAAGAAGATAAGAAGAAGAAGATAAGAGGAAGAAGATAAGAAGAAGAAGATAAGAAGAAGAAGATAAGAGGAAGAAGGAGATAAGAAGAAGAAGATAAGAAGGAGAAGATAAGAAGAAGAAGATAAGAAGAAGAAGATAAGAGGAAGAAGATAAGAAGAAGAAGATAAGAAGAAGAAGATAAGAGGAAGAAGATAAGAAGAAGAAGATAAGAAGAAGAAGATAAGAAGAAGAAGATAAGAGGAAGAAGATAAGAAGAAGAAGATAAGAAGAAGAAGATAAGAGGAAGAAGATAAGAAGAAGAAGATAAGAAGAGGAAGATAAGAGGAAGAAGGAGATAAGAAGAAGAAGATAAGAAGAAGAAGATAAGAAGAAGATAAGAAGAAGAAGATAAGAAGAGGAAGATAAGAAGAGGAAGATAAGAAGAAGAAGATAAGAAGAAGATAAGAAGAAGAAGATAAGAAGAGGAAGATAAGAAGAAGAAGATAAGAGGAAGAAGATAAGAAGAAGATAAGAAGAAGAAGATAAGAAGAGGAAGATAAGAGGAAGAAGGAGATAAGAAGAAGAAGATAAGAAGGAGAAGAAGATAAGAAGGAGAAGAAGGAGACCACGGCATGTGGTGAGCGTTGATCCCTGGTTGTTTCTGTCCATAAGCTAAAATACTGACAACAAAACAAATAACACCAGGGCTAAAACTAAGAATAGCAAAATCTTATATCTTCTCATATTCCTGTTTGGTGCAGAAACATGGACATTAGACAAGAAAATAGAACAGAAAATTGAAGCCTTTGAAATGTAGATTCACAGAAGAATTGGAAGGAAAGAAAAAAAAAAACGATGAAGTTTTAAAACAACTAAAACATGAAAAGAGAACTACTAAACACAATTCAATCTCAATGCGATTTTGTGCCATTTTAAAAGACACAACATTCTACTAAAAGTAATCTTGGAAGGGAAAATACAAGGTAAAAGAGGCAGAGGCAAACCAAGACTAACATGGACGAGTAACATTAAAAGATGGACAAATCAGCCTATAAACAACCTGCACCATCAAAGCAAGAGACAGAGCGGAATGGCGCTCCATGGTAGCCAACATTCGATGCGGAGACAGCACTCTGCTAATGAATTACTGCACAAACAGATGTGGTCTAGATGTGAGTACTGGGCCTCTGCACAGCAAGGTCTGTGGGTTCAAACACAAACGTAGGCAGCGGTTTACAATTTTTTTAAAAAATTAAATCCGTGGCTCCTTAGTGGCGCTACCCCCCACAGCTCTCTGGGTCGTGAGATCAAATGTCTAGGACTCTAGAAAACCGACGAAAAAAAAAGGCCCCGTGTACACTCGCGCACGTTAAAGAACCCTACGTAATTTAAAAAATCGAAATAAAAATATATAACCTAGAAATGGTTTTTGGTCGAGAAAAAATTGCTATGGAAATCTACCAATGATGAAGTCGGATGTGTCGGGCCGAAAGGCGACTTCGTTATCACAACTTTGTGTTAACTATCGACTACGGGCATCCATGCCCACTCCAGGACAAACGCTTAGAAGAGAAAGAGGCTCTTGAATTATAGCCTCAACTTATCATTATCATTACCATTATTGCATCGAATAATGTGTGTGTCTCAACTTTTCATTATCATTACCATTATTGCATCGAATAATGTGTGTGTCTCAACTTTTCATTATCATTACCATTATTGCATCGAATAATTTGTGTGCTTCAACTTATCATTTGTTTCTTAATTTAACCACTTATTGTTTTATCTTATTACACTTACTACTTCCGTTTACCAATAGCGTACATGTAAAAGTCAATCGGTACCAACCTTTAACTTTTGTTGACTAATAAAGGCTTTAAGTTCACAAAACCCCGTCTCTGTTGCCTCGTTCTAGCACTTCTGCAATCATGAAGTAAGGCTTGTCCCACAGCCATCTAAATTATTAATAAGGCCCTCGAGGTTAATGGATTCATCGCAAATTTGTGACGTTTTCATCATTGCGAGCAGGGGCGTTTGGGGGGGGGGGGTAAAATTACGTCAGCCGTCTACACCTCGCATAAGAACATATCCATCTATAGATTTACAAAGGCCTGTAGGCAGAAAATAACACTGGAAAATCATGTAATTAGCGTGACGTTATCAGCTATAGGAACCATAGACGTCTGACGTCACACTACGCACAACAGCCACTGCTCGCAAAACTGAAAACGTCACACCAGTTTGAGGTTTTCTGGGAATTCACTGTCAGCCCGTAGGTCTTTGTAATTCTATAGATGGCTGTGCGGAAGAAACACACACTTCACGTGATTCCGAGATTTCCCTCTCTGTTCATAGACTTTAGTAATATTCATCATCATCATCATGTGCCATACTGGTTGGCGTAGGTGATCATGTCCCTCCACAATCTTCTATCGACAGTGCATCATATCAATTCTGTTGTTGACTGTTTTCCATGCCATGTCACCAAGCTATCCAGTATTTTCTCTCTTTGTCGTCCGCGATCTCTTTTTTCTTTTATTTTGCCAGTTGTAACCAAGTATTCCAACTTTCCTCTTCTCATGATGTGCTCGAAAAATGTTGATTGTTTCTTTCTGATGTTTTTTAAGAGCTCCCTTTTTGTGTTGGCCTCTTTGAGAACTTCCTCATTGGTCTTTTTAGCTGACCAGGGAACTTTCAACATTCTTCTGAGAAATCCCATCTTTGTGGCCTCTAATCGTCTGTTCATTTGTTTGTCTACTGTCCATGATTCGCTTCCATAGGTCAGAATTGGTTCTATATAGCACCGATGAACTCTCTTTCTTAATTTTATTGACATAGATTTGTTGCATAACATATTTTTCATTTTCTGAAATGCTATTTTGGCCGGAGCTATTCTGCTTTTTTATTTTTGTGGTGCATCTCCCATCTGATGTTATTATTGTGCCCAAGTATTTCAAACGTTGTACTTGTTTCAGATTTGTCTGGTTTATTTTTATGCTGCATGATGGTGGTGATTATTTCTTCGATATAACCATTACTTTAGTAATGTTATAGATTATTTCTTCGATATAACCATTACTTTAGTAATGTTATAGATTATTTCTTCGATATAACCATTACTTTAGTAATGTTATAGATTATTTCTTCGATATAACCATTACTTTAGTAATGTTATAGATTATTTCTTCGATATAACCATTACTTTAGTAATGTTATAGATTATTTCTTCGATATAACCATTACTTTAGTAATGTTATAGATTATTTCTTCGATATAACCATTACTTTAGTAATGTTATAGATTATTTCTTCGATATAACCATTACTTTAGTAATGTTATAGATTATTTCTTCGATATAACCATTACTTTAGTAATGTTATAGATTATAATTGGTTCTCCTTGTCTGCTAATTCCACATTGTTGTACAAGTTGACTACACAAATAATTCATTTCTAGTAACATGAACTAAGTGGAATCATTGTCATAGGTGATATCATGCAAGTCAATGTTGACAGTGCAATATAGAAAAAAAAACAAAAAAAGATTTCTTCAAGTTTGAAATAAAGCCAGTTTTAAATGAAGCCAGTTTTAAATGAAGCCAGTTTTAAAAGAAGCCAGTTTTAAATGAAGCCAGTTTTAAATGAAGCCAGTTTTAAATAAAGCCAGTTTTAAAAGAAGCCAGTTTTAAATGAAGCCAGTTTTAAATGAAGCCAGTTTTAAATGAAGCCAGTTTTAAATGAAGCCAGTTTTAAATGAAGCCAGTTTTAAATGAAGCCAGTTTTAAATGAAGCCAGTTTTAAATAAAGCCAGTTTTAAAAGAAGCCAGTTTTAAATAAAGCCAGTTTTAAATGAAGCCAGTTTTAAATAAAGCCAGTTTTAAATGAAGCCAGTTTTAAATAAAGCCAGTTTTAAATGAAGCCAGTTTTAAATAAAGCCAGTTTTAAAAGAAGCCAGTTTTAAATAAAGCCAGTTTTAAATGAAGCCAGTTTTAAAAGAAGCCAGTTTTAAATAAAGCCAGTTTTAAATGAAGCCAGTTTTAAAAGAAGCCAGTTTTAAAAGAAGCCAGTTTTAAATAAAGCCAGTTTTAAATGAAGCCAGTTTTAAATGAAGCCAGTTTTAAAAGAAGCCAGTTTTAAATAAAGCCAGTTTAAAAAGAAGCCAGTTTTAAAAGAAGCCAGTTTTAAATAAAGCCTTCCAAACTGTCTACTGTTATTCTATGGCTGAGTTAATGTGGTTATTGTTATAACGTACTGAGTTTAAGGGTAACAGCTGAGTTATCTGACCCAAGCTATATCAATATCACCCATTATGTGTTCTATTCTATACTAGTCTATATACTATTATACAAGAAAGAACGAAAAACATTAAAAACTAGCAGTAACATCGTCAAATATGGAGAAGTATGTCTTCCGCCATATGTGCCGTATTCAGCTCAAGAGGAATATGAAGACGCATTCATCAATCAATCTATTTAGATCGTATCATACTTGCGAACTAACTGACTCAATAATTATTTAGATTATATTCGACCTGCGAATCGACTGACTCAATAACTATTTAGATTATATCCGACTTGAGAACTGACTGACTCAATAATTATTTAGATTATATCCAACTTGCGAACTGAATGACTCAATAATTATTTACATCTTATCCGACTTGCGAACTGACTGACTCAATAATTATTTAGATTATATCCGACCTGCGAACTGACTGACTCAATAATTATTTAGATTATATCCGACCTGCGAACTGATTGACTCAATAACTATTTGGATTATATCCGACTTGCGAACTGACTGACTCAATAATTATTTACATCTTATCCGACTTGCGAACTAACTGACTCAATAATTATTTAGATCATATCCGACTTGCGAACTTACTCAATAATTTTTTAGATCATATCCGACTTGAGAACTGACTGACTCAATAATTATTTAGATCATATACGACTTGCGAACTGACTGACTCAATAATTATTTAGACCATATCCGACTTGCGAACTGACTGACTCAATAATTATTTAGACCATATCCGCCTCGCGAACTGACTGACTCAATAATTATTTAGACCATATCCACCTTGCGAACTGACTGACTCAATAATTATTTAGATCATATCCGACTTGCGAACTGACTGACTCAATAATTATTTAGATCATATTCGACTTGCGAAATGACTGACTCAATAATTATTTCAAGCTGGGATCGATCTTGTCTTCCCTAAAATGTAAATCCCCCTTAGTCCTTCCAGACCACCTCAAAGTGGGCCAAAAATCGACGAAGACGCCGAGTGGTTTACCAACACTCTCGCGTTTACGTTAAATATTTATCTACCCCAAATGAATACCTAGCCGACACATGCCAGATTGCGAACCAGTTGGCGAGTGTCACACGTTAGACATCGTGCCAACCTTACATTCTGGTATATACTATCAAAAAGTAGTACTTTAAGACAATGTAGATGATAGAATAAGACATAGATGAAGAGAAATTAATTAATCTGAGGAGCAGAACTTTGAATGAAAGTAATAAGAATAGCATAAATTATTATATCTATCGATTGACCTTTCGAGCCGTGGCCGGCCCATATGGCTTAGACTCAAATACTCTTTCTCCTTTATAAAACGTTCTTTCTTGCAGTCTCAATCCTTGCAAAAACATGTATCAAATCTCGTCATTTGACTATGTTCTGTGCAAGCATCTCAATCCCATTGAGGGAGCCGATTACTGCTGCCTTTGCCTCCCTGATAAATGTTCTTCTCAGAGTTTTTTTTTTTTTTTTTTTTTTTTGTGGCCGGCTTCTTTTTCTCTTACCTGTTGTTTCCCACTTGAGGGCATGCTTTGTTATTAGGTTAATATTTCTTCTCATCAAATGCCCAACATATATCCAACGTTTTTTCATAATTAATGATGATATTAGTGGTTGATTGTGCATTTTTCTAATTTCCTCGTTTGTTTCGAATTCGTTCCACGCTATACCAAGTATTTTTCTTAGACATTTAATGTAATTAATAATAAACGAAATAAATGCGCATGAAAAAAATCAATGAACAGATCAGGTGATCAAAGTTATTGAAAGATTGAAATATTGGAGGGACGAAGTAATGTAAAAAGTGCTTCTGTACATTTCTTTCATAAATAGTTGTATACGAATATTTGCACTTTCTTAAGTATAACCATATAGAAGCAAATACACACAATTCGGACAAGAAAGAGCTTGAAAGTCTTAATAAGATGAAAGTAATCGATCTCTTGATCTTTCCAGAGCCGCTAGAGGTCGCACCGAACTCGCATTGTTGTTTCGACATAAGTCTCCATATAATCACACATACACATTTAATGACATCATTTTATTGACAGGGTTTGGGAGTTCAATGGAGGATGTCCTCGAAGGAGGTGTTTATAAATATTGACATGGGACGTTTGGGAATAGGTTAGTTGTGTTCTGAGAAATAATCAAGGTAACTTTAACAACAGAATAGCACTTGACGTTTTCAAGCAAATAATTTATTTTACTTCTTCAACGTTGAAGTCTTGTGATCATGCGAACATGATTCTTTGTCCTGTTTCATGATGGAGGGGTAAGAACAAAATCATGTCACACGATGAGCTGGTGACATGGTAAGTACTCATACATGGAGGGGTATGAACAACATCATGTCACACGGTGAGCTGGTGACATGGTAAGTACTCACACATGGAGGGGTATGAACAACATCATGTCACACGGTGAGCTGGTGACATGGTAAGTACTCACACATGGAGGGGTATGAACAACATCATGTCACACGGTGAGCTGGTGACATGGTAAGTACTTATACATGAAGGGGTAAGAACAACATCATGTCACACGGTGAGCTGGTGACATGGTAAGTACTCACACATGGAGGGGTATGAACAACATCATGTCACACGGTGAGCTGGTGACATGGTAAGTACTCACACATGGAGGGGTATGAACAACATCATGTCACACGATGAGCTGGTGACATGGTAAGTACTTATACATGGAGGGGTAAGAACAACATCATGTCACACGGTGAGCTGGTGACATGGTACGTACTCATACATGGAGGGGTATGAACAGCATCATGACACACGGTGAGCTGGTGACATGGTAAGTACTCATACATGGAAGGGTATGAACAACATCATGTCACACGGTGAGCTGGTGACATGGTACGTACTCATACATGGAGGGGTATGAACAGCATCATGACACACGGTGAGCTGGTGAAATGTTAAGTACTCATACATGGAGGGGTAAGAACAACATCATGACACACGATGAGCTGGTGACATGGTAAGTACTCATACATGGAAGGGTATGAACAACATCATGTCACACGGTGAGCTGGTGAAATGTTAAGTACTCATACATGGAGGGGTAAGAACAACATCGTGACACACGATGAGCTGGTGACATGGTAAGTACTCAAACATGGAGGGTATAAACAACATCATGTCACACGATGAGCTGGTGACATGGTAAGTACTTATACATGGAGGGGTAAGAACAACATCATGTCACACGGTGAGCTGGTGACATGGTACGTACTCATACATGGAGGGGTAAGAACAACATCATGTCACACGATGAGCTGGTGACATGGTACGTACTCATACATGGAGGGGTATGAACAACATCATGTCACACGGTGAGTTGGTGACATGGTAAGTACTTACACATGGAGGGGTATGAACAACATCATGTCACGCGGTGAGCTGGTGACATGGTAAGTACTCATACATGGAGGGGTATGAGCAACATCATGTCACACGGTGAGCTGGTGACATGGTAAGTACTCATACATGGAGGGGTATGAGCAACATCATGTCACACGGTGAGCTGGTGAAATGTTAAGTACATACATGGAGGAGTAAGAACAACATCATGACACACGATGAGCTGGTGACATGGTAAGTACCCATATATGGAGGGGTAAGAACAACATCATGACACACGGTAAGCTGGTGACATGATAAGTACCCGTATATGGAGGAGACAGAACAACATTATGACACACGATGAGCTGGTGACAAGGTAAGTACCCGTATATGGAGGGGACAGTACAACATCATGAGACACGATGAGCTGGTGGCATGGTAAGTACCCGTATATGAGTGTGTGTCCTGATATTCCCTCTAATCCTGCGTCGCGCCTGACATACTTTGTCTTGGACAAGTTGAATCTTTGCTTGACGTAGAGGTTTCCATTCTCGTAAAGTGGATGCCAGTCAACGCTGATGCTCCACCCTGTCCGTGGTTTCTGTCTGGGTGTTCTCCCATAGCCTTTCCTTCTTTCGATGGTAACTGCCAGGCAGGCGTCATTTGTTTTCCGGAGTGTTCTCCCCGTGGATAGAGTTTTGAATGCGGCTCCTACCCGCAAGGCCTGTCCCGTCTTTTGTCCCGTCTTTGGACATAATGGGACGTTTTCTAAATGGTGCAACAGTTCCACCAGCTGCATCCACCCCATCCTGGCAGGAGAGCAATGATCCGATTCATGTGTTATAAGTCACCTTTGTCTACGTCCCATGACATGCAGGAGTACGGAGAAATGAAAGAGCGGACAGATTGGCTAGCTGTGCTATCGTTGAAGACAGTCAACCAATGGATTTGGCGGACAGCATTATTGCCCTCTGAGATGTGGTAAGGGCTCAGAACTTGAGCGTGGATATGACAACCATGAGTCCACGTCACTCCTTCGGATGAAAGTGATGGGAGTAAAGCAAGAAACAAAAAACGTAGTGGGCGTATAAGAAGGCCTAACAACCAACACAGAACTAGAGTCGTCAGTTGCTGGACACTGCGGGGCTTGCTGAGGAGGGGATTTGAGCACATATGGACGTGTTCGGAGTGCAATGATGATGACCTGCAAATAATTCAATAACTCAAAGGATGATAAGTAGAATGTTTACCTAAATTGACGGTCTACTAGCAAGAAAGTGCGCGCGAGAAAAATGTCGATTTTGTTTCGACAATTTTCTGACAACTTCTTTACATAATATTGAAGTTGGTGAATTTGTGGCTGCATAGAATTTCAAAGTCAGATAAATATGATCAAGGAATTAAAAAAAAAAAGAATCAGACTTAAAATATTCAATCATTTGTATAACTCGTAGAAGGTCCTTGATCGTTAGGTCTGTGTTGTCATGTCTTCTCGTGAACGTGTTATACAGTTTGTTTGTAATGAATGTATTCACTCAATTCTATAGAATGAGAAATCACATATTCACCAAATTCAAAATAGGTACAACCAGCCTTTGCTACTGTACACTGGACAATACGACTACAAGACATGTTCTACAGGATTGCCCCCAGTACACAGACCTGAGAAGAGCAATGTGGTCCACGCCCACTTCCCTGGAAGATAAACTATATAGTGCAATCGACTCACTTAAACAGACAGCTGCCTTGATAAGAAAGTCCGGAATCCTACTCTGAATGAGCCCTGATCGCAGAGAGAGAGAGAGAGAGAGAGAGAGAGAGAGAGAGAGAGAGAGAAAGAGAGAATTCACTAAATGTCATAAATGTCAGTCTATGTTTACTGTATAACAACATGCCACGTTTTTAAAATCGCGTGACGAACAATACTGAACGTTTAATACATTCATATAACTACACTCATAATAAAACGTTTAATACATTCATATAACTACACTCATAATAAAACGTTTAATACATTCATATAACTACACTCATAATAAAACGTTTAATACATTCATATAACTACACTCAAAATAAAACGTTTAATACATTCATATAACTACACTCATAATAAAACTTTTAATACATTTAAATAACTACATTCAAAATAAAACTTTTAATACATTTAAATAACTACATTCACTATAAAACTTTTAATACATTCAAATAACTACATTCAAAATAAAACATTTAATACATTCATATAACTACACTCAAAATAAAACATTTAATACATTCAAATAACTACACTCAAAATAAAACATTTAATACATTCAAATAACTACACTCAAAATAAAACTTTTAATACATTCATATAACTACACTAAAAAAAAAAACTTTTTAATTCGCGTTCAGAATTCAATTAAATCTGCTACATTTCCACTACGTCTGAATACATTGCTCTTACAATTTGTTATAGACGCTTTCACCAAACAGAACAGTTGGACAAAATAACCTTCATTGTTGAAGGCTCTATTTTTGTACCATCGATTTTTACCTTCCACTTTTCTCTGCATTTCTTCCCTTGTTTGTATTTAAATATATTTGTAATCCCAGAAAGCTCAACTTGCAGCAAATTGCCACAGGAATTGAGCACTACGGGAGGTAAGTCTCCGTAAACTGCCGAAGGATTTGAATGAATTGAAATAATTGAACTACAAATTGAGTAGTAAAAATAACATTGAAAGCACTAAATATTTTTATTTATTTCTGAAAAGGCGAAATAGATTAAAAATACGAAAGCTATAAATATAGCGCATGCAGATAGGAATATTGTTCAAAACAATTTATAATTTCTAGGGTAATTATCGTGACATGTCGTGCCTTTACGCATGAAACATGATCACATTTACCATATATGTTATTTTTACTGTTGTTTATAATTATATTATGTTTATATTATATTTCTTCTATTCTGACCTATGGAGACGAATCATGGACAATAGACAAAGAAATGAAATGATGATTAGAGACCATAGAGATGTGATTTCTCAGAAGAATGTTGAAAGTTCACTGGACAACTAAAAAGACTAATGTGGACATTCTCAAAGAGGCCACCACAAAAACGGAGCTTATAAAAACATCAGAAAGACACAATCAAAATTTTTCGAGCACACCATGAGAAGAGGAAAGTTGGAATACTTGGTTACAAGTGGCAAAATGCAGGGAAAGAGAGATCGCGGACGACAAAGAGAGAAGTTACTAGATAGCTTGGTGTCATGGCATGGAAAACAGTCAACAACAGAACTGATACGATATAATGTGGATAGAAGATTGTGGAAGTACATGATCGCCTGCATCAACCGGTAAGACACGTGACGATGATGATCAATTCTTTTGTTTACTTTTTACCAAATAATTCTTGTTAATGGGACCCGCGACAGCTCAGTGGTTAGTGAGCTGGACTACAAAGAATAAGAGGTCGGGTTCGAACCTGATCGACGGCTTCACCCAGCCTTAAATGGGTACCGAATTTTTTTCTGGGAAATTAAAGCGGCATGCGCGTAATACCGACCACATTACCCCACAAATTATGTGCCGAAGGTCTATACAAATGATGGTGACTAACACCATATTCCCTATACGCCACTTGGCGTGTCGGGGGTTTGTACGATTTTCAAAATAGTTTTTAATGTCCTTGAATCTGTCTTCTTTTTCCCTCTGTTTCTTTTTCCTACATTGTATCCTAATGTTTTAATTTAACCTAGCTCTCTGTTCATTACATGGTCACAGAAATGATGATTGATTTATACTTTCTTTTTTCTTTGGTCTCTTCAAAAGTTGAGGTCATGACCCTTTTTAGCTGTCCATGGTATTCTGTAAAGCAACATTTGTGTGGCCTCTAACAATTCTCTTGTCTAATGTTCGATTCCTAAGAGTTGAATCCTTCAAAAGTTGTCCTTTTTTAGTTCAATTTTTAAATTGTTGTAATATTATATCATCAGCACATCTTAGGTTATTGATTATCTTTCCATTAATGTTTAGGCCTTGCATCTCTGTGATGTTTTAAAAGATTTGCTCCGTGTATAGATTGAATAAGCTTGGTGATAGGATGCATCCTTGCCGTACTCCTCTTTTTATATCGATAGGTATAGAGTTCCATTTGTTATATTTGAATCTTCCTCTTCTTTCTTCTTCTTTTCACTTTTTCACTGATACCGAAAAGGTGTCGTGGTTACATCATTTGTCGTTCTTGAGCTGCTCGAACTGTCTGAATTAGTGATTTTCCTTTGTTGCTGCTTGTCTCTGTCACTGCATCTATCCATCTTCTTCTGGGTCTTCCTCTTGGTCTTTTTCCATGCATTCTCGAGAAGAACGCCCTTCATGGTGATTGGTAAGGATTCATTCTGACCAGGTGGCCCAACCATTTAAGTTGTTGTTCTATATATTCTTGGCAAGGTTTTGTTTCCGTTCGAATTGATCACAAATAAATCCGTTCGAAATCACACACAGGAACACTTCAATTTCTTTTTTTACTATGGGCATTGACATTAATTTATAATTTGATTATTGCTGTTTATTCCCATGATACATTATATATTATTCTTATGTCTGTGGCATCTACATGAATAGCGACTGAATAAGAGTTGTGTCAAAAAAGTGTGAAGTTTGTCAGTCTTAGCATTCCCAACTTTGTAGCGCTTGTATTTGAGACGGCCAGTGTTAAGAGCGTTTTAACTCTGGCAGATTGTTCCAGTAGCACACTGGTTAGCAAGGACATTCTAATAGTTCTTTGATTGCTCTAAGTCTGATAGTTTGCAGACCACTAGGGTATTAACAAGATAATTCGGTTACATAGATGGTCAAGGTAATAAGAGCCAGTAAGTATATACTAGCAATATAGTCTTCAAATTATTGTAACTTAACACTTCATGACTGAAAAAAACTCACAGGATTTTTATTTATATATTAATAAACTATACTTAACCTCACCTCGACTAACTAGTTACCCTATTTTAACAGTTGAACGACTGAGGCGTGTACTAGAAAGACAGTACTGTCTCTGTAAATGAAACCGGCGAACTAGCACGACCTAACCACGAAATTAATGACAACACAAGGGACATAACCACGTAATTATATTTCGGCTCAAGATTACGTACCCTCGCCACAGTTTACATTTGGTTTCACAAAAGGAAGTTATCATGTTGCTAGCAGGGGAGCCGCGATCATCATCATCATCATCAAGTACCGGGCATGCTGGCGTAGGTGATCATGGTCTCTCCACAATTTTCGATCTCGGCAGCTATTTATCATTTCTGTTGTTGACCTTCTGCCAAGCCATTTTCTTAAGCTGTCTGGTATTTTTTCTCTTTGCTTCCCTCTATCTCTTCGTCCCTCAATTTTTCCAGTTGTTACAATATATTCCAGTTGTTCTCTTCTCATTACATGGACAAAAAATGATGATTGTTTCTTTCTAATATTGCAAATTAGCTCTCTTTTTGCTTTGGCCTCTCTCAGAACATCTTCATTACTCTTCTTAGCTGTCTATGGTATTCTCAACATTCCTCTGTAAAACCACATTTCTACAGACTTCAGTGATTTTCTTGTCTGTTGTCCTATTGTCCATGCTTCGCATTCATATATTAAGACTAGCTCTACGTAACATTTAAGAACTCTTTTTCTTGTATCTATTGTCAAAAATGGATTGCATAGTATCTTCCTCATTTTTTGAAAAGCTGCTTTTGCCTGAGCCATTATGCATCTCATCTCTTTTGTACATCTTCCGTCTGAGGTTAACAAAGTTCCCAAATATTTAAATTCATTTACCTGTTTTAGTATTGTTCCACTTGTCTTTATTTTGCACTGAGGTGATGTATTTTCCTTTGTTGTTACCATTAATTCTGTCTTTTTGCTATTAAGGCTGAGTCCTTTATTTTTGCTTTCTTTCACTATAATGCCCAACATTTCTTGTAACTCATTTTCACTCTTAGCGATTAAGACTGTATCATCAGCATACCTTAGATTATTTATATTATGACCTCCAATTGTTATTCCAGGCATGCCCCTTATGGATCTTAAAATAATCTCACTATAAATATTAAACAAATCTGGTGACAGCACACAACCTTGTCTAACACCATGTTTTATTTCTATTATATTATATCATATCATATCATATCATATCATATATCATATATCATATCATATCATATTATATTAGAATATTATATTTATTATATGCGTATAGGAGCCGCGATAGCTCAGTGATTGGGAAACTGTACTACAAAAAACCAGAGGTCGTGTTCGATCCTGATCGATGGCTATAGGTTCGCCTAATTTTAAATGATACCGGATTTTTTTAATGGGAAAGTAAAGGAGCACGGGCGTAATACTGACCACATTACCATAAAATAATGTGCTGAAGGTCTATACATATTATGATCACAAACACCATATATCCTGTACGTAACGAGGCACTTTATTATTTTTTTTTGTTTTAATGTAGCTAGTGGTTGTATCGCAACGACGGCAATGTCGGGAATTCCATACGAGAAGGTCACTCTCAGTTCCCTTGACATTTTATGAGATGATAGAAACTATCATCATCATGTGCCATACCGGTTGGCGTAGGCGATCATGTCCTTCCACAATCGTCTATCGACAGTGCATCGTATCAGTTCTGTTGTTGACTGTTTTCCGTGCCATGACACCAAGCTATCCAGTATCTTCTCTCTTTGTCGTCCACAATCTCTCTTTTCTTTAATTTTGCCAGTTGTAACCAAGTATTCCAACTTTCCTCTTCTCATGATGTGCCCGAAAAATGTTTATTGTTTCTTTCTGATGTTTTTTAGGAGCTCCCTTTTTGTGTTGGCCTCTTTGAGAACTTTCTCATTGGTCTTTTTAGCTGTCCAGGGAACTTTCAACATTCTTCTGAGAAATCCCATCTCTGTGGCCTTTAATCTTTTCATTTGTTTTTCTACTGTCCATGATTTGCTTCTATAGGTAAGAATTGGTTCTATATAGCACCGATGAACTCTCTTTCTCACTTCTATTGACATCGATTTGTTGCATAAGATATTTTTCATTTGATAGGAACTATAACTTCCGGTTATCTAAGGATACGGCAAAGAGAAGAATACGCATAGGGGAGCAACTGATGCTAGAACAATTCGGAGCGTAACATTCACCGCTTGGGAGCGATACTCTGCGAAGGTCATAGACGTTGCACAAGCAGAGAGCTAATGTGACAATCAGTTTACTAACGCTTTGCCACCTGTTGAAAGTATCTGATCTCAACTGACTTTGCCTGGCATGCTTAGATGGTAGATCTATGCTAAGAATGAAAGATCAATGCTAAGATGATAGATTTATGCTAAGATGATATATTTATGCTAAGATGATAGATTTATGCTAAGATGATAGATTTATGCTAAGATGATAGATCTAAGAACGAGACGACACAATCTACTAAATGATTCTACGACATATTAAGAATAATGAATCAACAACATAACGACCTAAAGTATGCTAAGTCTAAGAACAATGAATCAACAATACAAAAACCTAAAGTATGTAATTCTAAGAACAATGAACTAACAACATAACGACCTAAAGGATGTAAGTCTAAGAACAATGAACTAACAACATAACGACCTAAAGGATGTAAGTCTAAGAACAATGAACTAACAACATAACGACCTAAAGGATGTAAGTCTAAGAACAATGAACTAACAACATAACGACCTAAAGGATGTAAGTCTAAGAACAATGAACTAACAACATAACGAAAGTATGTAATTCTACAAACAATGAACTAACAACATAACGACCTAAAGTATGTAATTCTAAGAACAATGAACTAACAACATAACGACCTAAAGGATGTAAGTCTAAGAACAATGAACTAACAACATAACGACATAAAGGATGTAAGTCTAAGAACAATGAACTAACAACATAACGACCTAAAGGATGTAAGTCTAAATACAATGAACCAAAGGCACAGTGAACAACTAAAGGGTGCTTTAGGTCTAAGATCAGTAATAAAAGTGACAAAATGAAGTATAACCGATATAGCGAAAGGAGAATTAGAGATGTGTGTACGTCCACGGGACAGAAGCGGAAATCATCGATATCACATGACTTATGACGTAGAACTTATGGCGCACTCTTCTATAAAAAAAAGTATGTCACATTTGGAGATGAGAGAGGCAGTGACAGTGCTCTTTCTGCTTATATTCACTTCCTATCCCAGTGCTCTTTGTCCTTCTATTCACTTCCTATCACAGTGCTCTTTGTCCTTTTATTCACTTCCTATCCATGTGCTCTTTGTCCTTATATTCACTTCCTATCCCAGTGCTCTTTGTCCTTCTATTCACTTCCTATCACAGTGCTCTTTGTCCTTCTATTCACTTCCTATCCCAGTGCTCTTTGTCCTTCTATTCACTTCATATCCCAGTGCTCTTTGTCCTTCTATTCACTTCCTATCCCAGTGCTCTTTGTCCTTCTATTCACTTCCTGTCCATGTGCTCTTTGTCCTTCTATTCACTTCCTATCCCAGTGCTCTTTCTGCTTTTATTCACTTCCTATCCCAGTGCTCTTTCTGCTTTTATTCACTTCATATCCCAGTGCTCTTTGTCATTCTATTCACTTCCTATCCCAGTGCTCTTTCTGCTTCTATTCACTTCCTATCCCAGTGCTCTTTCTGCTTCTATTCACTTCCTATCCCAGTGCTCTTTGTCCTTTTATTCACTTCCTATCCCAGTGCTCTTTCTGCTTCTATTCACTTCCTATCCCAGTGCTCTTTCTGCTTCTGTTCATTTCCTATCCCAGTGCTCTTTCTGCTTCTATTCACTTCCTATCCCAGTGCTCTTTGTCCTTTTATTCACTTCCTATCCCAGTGTTCTTTCTGCTTCTGTTCATTTCCTATCCCAGTGCTCTTTCTGCTTCTATTCACTTCCTATCCCAGTGCTCTTTGTCCTTTTATTCACTTCCTATCCCAGTGTTCTTTCTGCTTCTATTCACATCTTATCCCAGTGCTCTTTGTCCTTTTATTCACTTCCTATCCCAGTGTTCTTTCTGCTTCTATTCACTTCCTATCCCAGTGCTCTTTCTGCTTCTATTCACTTCCTATCCCAGTGCTCTTTGTCCTTCTATTCACTCCTTATCCCTCTGCTTTAAGCTGGTAACATATTTATTTTACTTGGGTCAAGTGGAGAGCGTCAAACTAAGATGGAACCCACGTTTACTTTATCGCCAAGGCGGCGCACCGCGACTACCTGAAGTTACAATGTCATTACGTAACAGCGGCGGATATTCAGAGGAGGCAGCAGAGGCCAAGACACCTGAAATATTTTACCAGAATTCTTAACACAATCACATTCCAGCTCAATGAGTTAAATGTCAGTGTACAACCAGCCACCGTATTCCCTAATACAGCCGTGATGTAGCTCAAATAACTTAAGTTACTAATAAATAGACTTCAATGTCTATGGAGGTCAAACCTACTACAACCGTACGACGGAATCTATTGACCTTGCAATGTTTATGAGAACTAGGTAGACCATTTAAACAATTTGGGGGCATCGGTAGCCTAGTTGGGAAAACCACTCGACTAGACTACAGACGTTCGGACAACCCGTGTTCGATTCCCGCTGGGAGCAGTGTGAGTTGTACTCGTGGTTGGAAAAAAAAATGCCCCCCACGGTCGACCCAGCCGTTGGCAGATGTGGGTACCAGGGTAATACCCTGGGAAGGTGAGGAATGTCGTTTCGCATCTGAGTTTCGATGCTTGAGGCGACACTATACAGAAATATCCGAACATTTCTGGATAGACGGCCGAGGCACATATGGGTGGAAACTCGCGTGCTAAGACACCGGTTCAAGTCTCGTACTTTACCTTACCTTACCTTTCAACAATTACCCCCTTGTTTCCATGGTAACAAAAGAACGACAAATCAGACCACATTCTGTCATTTTATTGAAACATACAGAAGTAGTGCCGATGGAGAGAATAATTTATGAATGCCGACAGTAAGAATCAATGTGCTGTGTCTTATATATTAAAAAAGCCTGCACAAAACTGAAGAAAGAGAACTTAACAGCAAAACCACGTTTTTTTTTCGTAACGTATAACTGTGCCAATATAATTTACTAGTGCATTTGGGAAAATCTGTGACAAGTTGTGTAGCGGATATGGGGAATTCCTGCCTGCAATGAAACTGGTTCAATGAAGAGAACAGAATAGAATAGTTTGTAGAGGACTTGTGTTATTTTGTAAGAAATGTGACGTTATTATATGATCGAAGTGACCACACCTTGCGTCCATACAAGAACATATCTCTTGACGAAGAGCTGAGTTACAACCAGAATAACAATTATTGAAGAGATGCCAGTTTCCGTAGCGAGTTAGGCGCCCTTTATTATACAACGCAATTTTGACAACGGAAGTACAAAAACAGACTTTTGTGTCGAGTTAGTCTCCATACACAATACAGACTTTTGTGTCGAGTTAGTCTCCATACACAATACAGACTTTTGTGTCGAGTTAGTCTCCGTACACAATACAGACTTTTGTGTCGAGTTAGTCTCCATACACAATACAGACTTTTGTGTCGAGTTAGTCTCCATACACAATACAGACTTTTGTGTCGAGTTAGTCTCCATACACAATACAGACTTTTGTGTCGAGTTAGTCTCCGTACACAATACAGACTTTTGTGTCGAGTTAGTCTCCATACACAATACAGACTTTTGTGTCGAGTTAGTCTCCATACACAATACAGACTTTTGTGTCGAGTTAGTCTCCATACACAATACAGACTTTTGTGTCGAGTTAGTCTCCGTACACAATACAGACTTTTGTGTCGAGTTAGTCTCCGTACACAATACAGACTTTTGTGTCGAGTTAGTCTCCATACACAATACAGACTTTTGTGTCGAGTTAGTCTCCGTACACAATACAGACTTTTGTGTCGAGTTAGTCTCCGTACACAAAACAGACTTTTGTGTCGAGTTAGTCTCCGTACACAATACAGACTTTTGTGTCGAGTTAGTCTCCGTACACAATACAGACTTTTGTGTCGAGTTAGTCTCCATACACAATACAGACTTTTGTGTCGAGTTAGTCTCCATACACAATACAGACTTTTGTGTCGAGTTAGTCTCCATACACAATACAGACTTTTGTGTCGAGTTAGTCTCCATACACAATACAGACTTTTGTGTCGAGTTAGTCTCCGTACACAATACAGACTTTTGTGTCGAGTTAGTCTCCGTACACAATACAGACTTTTGTGTCGAGTTAGTCTCCATACACAATACAGACTTTTGTGTCGAGTTAGTCTCCATACACAATACAGACTTTTGTGTCGAGTTAGTCTCCGTACACAATACAGACTTTTGTGTCGAGTTAGTCTCCGTACACAATACAGACTTTTGTGTCGAGTTAGTCTCCGTACACAATACAGACTTTTGTGTCGAGTTAGTCTCCGTACACAATACAGACTTTTGTGTCGAGTTAGTCTCCATACACAATACAGACTTTTGTGTCGAGTTAGTCTCCATACACAATACAGACTTTTGTGTCGAGTTAGTCTCCATACACAATACAGACTTTTGTGTCGAGTTAGTCTCCATACACAATACAGACTTTTGTGTCGAGTTAGTCTCCATACACAATACAGACTTTTGTGTCGAGTTAGTCTCCATACACAATATAGACTTTTGTGTCGAGTTAGTCTCCATACACAATACAGACTTTTGTGTCGAGTTAGTCTCCATACACAATACAGACTTTTGTGTCGAGTTAGTCTCCATACACAATACAGACTTTTGTGTCGAGTTAGTCTCCATACACAATACAGACTTTTGTGTCGAGTTAGTCTCCATACACAATACAGACTTTTGTGTCGAGTTAGTCTCCATACACAATACAGACTTTCATTAATGGATGTTTACGCAGGATAAAAGGATGGAAATGGCAGGACAAAATCACTAACGTAGAATTATGGAAATGTACCAGTCAAACACCAGTGGATAAAGAGATACAGCGAAGACGATGGCGCTGGATAGGACACATACTACGGAAGCCAACTGAGAGTATTACACAACAGGTCCTTTTTTGGAATCCCCAGGGGAAAAGACAAAGAGGAAGACCAAGGAATTCTTGGAAAAGAGAGATAGAAGCAGAGATGAAGATGATGGGGAATACATGGAAGGATCTTAAAAGAATGGCAAAAAACAGAACGACTTAGAAAGTGTTTGTTGAAGACCTATGCTCCACGGGGAGCTAAAAAGGTAGAAGTAGAAGAAGAGTCTCCATACACAGAAGTGAATCTTGCGATTCAACCAACAGACAAGCTTGACGTTCGGTTTTAGAGGCATGTGATCATGACATCATAGACAGCTTCGCGGAGTTGCAATGACGTTATGAAAGAGACGAAAACAAAACGAAAGCGTGTGATATAATGATGGCCATATGATAAGGAAGGAACATCTGGTCCGTGTGGCTACAGGTGCTGAAAGGTCGTTCTGAGTTGTGTTGTTCATTTGTTACATGAAGATTTCACTATACCAGTTTTCTTTCTATTTTTCTTTCTACATTTATGGTCTTTCATTTCTCCTAAACATCTATAATATAAAGGAGGAGCAAAAAGGGAACATCTGGAATATGAAGGATGAGCAAAAAGGGAGCATCTGGAATATGAAGGATGAGCAAAACGGGAGCATCTAGAATATAAAGGATGATCAAAAAGGGAACATCTGGAATATGAAGGATGAGCAAAAAGGGAGCATCCAGAATATAAAGGATGATCAAAAAGGGAACATCTGGAATATGAAGGATGAGCAAAACGGGAGCATCTAGAATATAAAGGATGATCAAAAAGGGAACATCTGGAATATGAAGGATGAGTAAGTAGGGAGCATCTAGAATGTAAAGGATGATCAAAAAGGGAACATCTAGAATATAAAGGAATATCAAAAAGGGAACATCTGGAATATGAAGGATGAGCAAAATGGGAACATCTGGAATATGAAGGATGAGCAAAATGGGAACATCTGGAATATGAAGGATGAGCAAGTAGGGAGCATCTAGAAAATAAAGGATGATCAAAAAGGGAACAACTAGAATATAAAGGATGATCAAAAAGGGAACATCTGGAATATGAAGGATGAGCAAAAAGGGAACATCTGGAATATGAAGGATGAGCAAAATGGGAACATCTGGAATATGAAGGATAAGCAAGTAGGGAACATCTAGAATATGAAGGATGAGGAAGTAGGGAACATCTAGAATAGGAAAGATGAGCAAAAAGGGAACATCTAAAATATGAAGGATAAGCAAAAAGGGAACATCTAGAATAGGAAGGATGAGGAAGTAGGGAACATCTAGAATATGAAGGATAAGCAAGTAGGGAACATCTAGAATATGAAGGATGAGCAAAAAGGGAACACCTAGAATATGAAAGATGAGGAAGTAGGGAACATCTAGAATATGAACGATAAGCAAGTAGGGATTATCTAGAATATGAAGGATGGGCAAAAAGGGAACACCTAGAATATGAAGGATGAGGAAGTAGGGAACATCTATAATATGAACGATAAGCAAGTAGGGAACATCTATAATATGAAGGATGAGCATAAAAGGAACACCTAGAATATGAATGATGAGGAAGTAGGGAACATCTAGAATATGAAGGATGAGGAAATAGGGAACATCTATAATATGAAGGATGAGCAAGTAGGGAACACCTAGAATATGAAGGATGAGCGAGTAGGGAACATCTAGAATATGAAGGATGAGCAAGTAGGGAACATCTAGAATATGAAATCTAGAAGTATCAAAGTTTTATCTGAGCCTGTTGTTATTTGGACACCGGAGATGTCTATTCATGACACAGGAACATGGTTCAACACATGAGAGACTCAACAAATTTCTTTTATTAATTATGTAAGAGTAGGTGCCTTTGTATGCTCTTTTTTGGAATCCCCAGGAAAAAAGACAAAGAGGAAGACCAAGGAATTCTTGTAGAAGACAGACAGAAGCAAAGATGAAGATGATGGGGAAAACATGGAATGATCTTAAAAGAATGGCAAAAAAAACAAAACACATCGACCTGGAAAGTGTTTGTTGAGGACATATACTCCCTTGGGAGATAAAAAGGTAGAAGCAGAAGAAGGTGTCTAAGTTGAGTATACCCTCCAATTAATAATCGAAAGTGTGTCTGTTGTACTCTCTGTAAAGTCGATATTTTTTTTTTATTATGGAGTGATGTAAAACCTTTTACCTATAGGACATTCCCCAACTGCCGTAGGCATTAAGTTCTTAACCTATTTCATTTGTGTAATCTCCCGCCGGGTTAATAAGCTTAATATACATATTTTATGAGCAAAATACACACAAAAACAAAGGGATAATCAAGCCCTCACACAAATGTTCATAACGTCAATGACAGTTAATCTTACTGCCATAAATTAAGCACTTTTAAAACAAGAGAAAAGTCAACTAAAAATTCATCAAGATTTAATCAAACATATTACAACATGACAGACGACGTCATGAAATATTACAAAAATATAGCCATAATCATTGCAGTTTCAATCAAGTCATATGATATCTTCATGTAGCATTCACTCGAAAAAAATAACCTCCTGGCATCATCTTGTTTTGTACGTTCCATATATCACAGTAATTCGAGCAGGAAAGTACATTTCCATAAGATAATTTATATATATATATATATATATATATATATATATATATATATATATATATATATATATATATATATATATATATATATATATATACACCGTACAATAGTAAAAGGTAAAGCAAATAAACATTTTCAACTAAACATTTTCAACTAAACATTATAATTCCACGTATTAAACTCATCATCAGGTCACATGTCCTTTACAGAACATGACATTCTCCACGGCCCGTCTTAAAGAATCCCTGTCTCTAGTCAGATCTCTCACAGAACGTTGCATTCATCACAGCCCGTATGAAAGAATATGTGTCTCTAGTCAGAACTCACACAGAACTTTCCATTCACTACAGCGCGTCTGAAAGAATACCTATTTCTAATCAGATCTTCCATAGAACGTTGCATTCACCACAGCCCATCTAAAAGAATCTCTGTCTCTAGCGAGTTCTCCCGAAGAACGTTGCATTCACAACAGTCCATTTGAAAGATCCTCTTTCTCTCGCCAGACCTCCAACAGAACGTTGCATTCATCACAGCCCGTCAGAAAGAATCTCTGTCTCTAGGCAGATCTCCCACAGAACGTTGCTATCACCACAGCCCATCTGAAAGAAGCTATGTCTCTAGCCAGATCTCCCACAGAACGTTGCATTCACCACAGCCCAGCCCGTCTGAAAGAAGCTCTGTCTCTAGCCAGATCTCCCACAGAACGTTGCATTCACCACAGCCCATCTGAAAGAATCTCTGTCTCTAGCCAGATCTCCCACAGAACGTTGCTATCACCACAGTCCATCTGAAAGAAGCTCTGTCTCTAGCCAAATCTCCCACAGAACGTTGCATTCACCACAGCCCATCTGAAAGAAGCTCTGTCTCTAGCCAGATCTCCCACAGAACGTTGCATTCACCACAGCCCATCTGAAAGAATCTCTGTCTCTAGCCAGATCTCCCACAGAACGTTGCATTTACCACAGCCCATCTGAAAGAATCTCTGTCTCTAGCCAGATCTCCCACAGAACGTTGCATTTACCACAGCCCATCTGAAAGAAGCTCTGTCTCTAGCCAGATCTCCCACAGAACGTTGCATTTACCACAGCCCATCTGAAAGAAGCTCTATCTCTAGCCAGATCTCCCACAGAACGTTGCATTTACCACAGCCCATCTGAAAGAATCTCTGTCTCTAGCCAGATCTCCCACAGAACGTTGCATTCACCACAGCCCATCTGAAAGAAGCTATGTCTCTAGCCATATCCTCCACAGAACGTTGCATTCATCACAAGAAAGAATCTGTCTGAAAGAAGCTCTGTCTCTAGCCAGATCTCCCACAGAACGTTGCATTTACCACAGCCCATCTGTAAGAAGCTCTGTCTCTAGCCAGATCTCCCACAGAACGTTGCATTCACCACAGCCCGTCTGAAAGAAGCTCTGTCTCTAGCCAGATCTCCCACAGAACGTTGCATTCACCACAGCCCATCTGAAAGAAGCTATGTCTCTAGCCAGATCTCCCACAGAACGTTACATTCACCACAGCCCGTCTGAAAGAAGCTCTGTCTCTAGCCAGATCTCCCACAGAACGTTGCATTCACCACAGCCCATCTGAAAGAAGCTATGTCTCTAGCCAGATCTCCCACAGAACGTTACATTCACCACAGCCCGTCTGAAAGAAGCTCTGTCTCTAGCCAGATCTCCCACAGAACGTTGCATTCACCACAGCCCATCTGAAAGAAGCTCTGTCTCTAGCCAGATCTCCCACAGAACGTTACATTCACCACAGCCCATCTGAAAGAAGCTCTGTCTCTAGCCAGATCTCCCACAGAACGTTGCATTCACCACAGCCCATCTGAAAGAAGCTATGTCTCTAGCCATATCCTCCACAGAACGTTGCATTCATCACAAGAAAGAATCTGTCTGAAAGAATCTCTGTCTCTAGCAAAATCTCCAAATTCCTCTGCTGTCACGTTCAATGTCTCCTTGATGTTTTGAAACGCCTTCTTCTTGGTCTGCCCCTGATGCATCGCCCAGGAACGATGCCTTCTATTATTGTTTTCTTTCCAGCCCGCTGTGTCTTTTGACGTGGTCATTGTATTTTAATTTCCTCTCTAGAATGGTGTTTATTAGTCAGTTATTTTTAATGTTGATATCTTTTAATATGTCTTCATTGATCCTTTTTCATTATCCAATGTATATTAAGGATTTTTCTGTAGCATTTTGTTCCACATGAATCGAATTTTTTCCCTTGCCTTTTACGATTGTCAATTATTCACAACCGTATGTTGGTATCGGGAAGACACATGTCCCCTGTGGTGTTGTGCAACATGATGTTCATGGCTCTTCTTATGTTTGTCTTGCTATTACTAATCCTCTGTTGATCTCTCCCTGACAGTCTCCATTGTTAGTTACTACAGATCACAGATGTTCACTTTGTTACAATGTCAAGTGCTTCACTCTTGATGATCATCATGATCTTGCCAGGGGACATTACCTCAGTTTTTTGTTTGTTTAGACAGAGATTTTGCTCTTCGCTGTGTGCTTTTTAACACAATTAATTATCTATTTTAATCCTTGTGCACTGTTTGAGAGAAGGACAATGTCATCAGCTTATGTGAGTTCTGGAATTATTTCGCCATTTATTATGAAAGGGGCGAACTTCACAAATCTGTCATCGTTTCTGACATTTCTCATGACATTCTCAGCATAGATGTTGAACAGGTATGGAGAGAGGATGCATCCCTGCCTCTTCCATTTTTATACTTCAAACCAATTTGATATTTCGTCCTCTATTCTGATCGCTGCTTCCTATTTTTTATATAGTGATTCGATAAATTGTACTAGATGTGTTGGAAATCCCATATCTTTCATTATGTCCCACAGTTTCTGATGTACGTAGTCAATATCAAACTAAGCATTTTTATTTCAGCCTTATGTTGTTAGTTAAAAATAAGTGTCCTTCCCAGCAATTAGGGATAGGAAATAAGTCATAATATAATTGAGATGGTTATGATTATGGTTATGGAAGGCCCCGGTATCACTGCAAACGAATTAATCCATAATTGCTCAACCGCCCGTGCCAGTGGAATCATCCGAATTACTAACTCATCCCCCCAAAAAAGAAAAGAAGCTGTACACCCCATCATAGCAGTCTCAGCACAAGCCAAAAGACATAAGGCGAAACCGCACAGAAAGTGAACACAGCCAACTGTTCCCTGTCATACGATATCATCATTCATCGTAAACAATTGGAATATCGAAACATGATCAAAACGGATGAGACACACAGCTCATGGTGTGCACAGAGCACTTAACTCAGTAGCTCCTGCAAAAAGCCGAATTTGGAATATGAGGGAACTGAAACAAAGAGCACTATTCTTACATAACATCCAATGGTACCTGCCGCCTTTCCACCATAATGACCGGATATTCACGTCCTCCTGAAAATGATGATCGTTATAATTTTTTTTGTAATGTATAGCGCTTGATGATGTTAGGACATCGTTTTTGACTCCAATTCCGAACATATAACACACAGTTAGTCGTCGGATTATCCCCGTCGCACATCAAACAACAGACCGTAAGATTAGAGTATTGCGGTCTAGGGATATACGATAAGCAATTTTGATGACGTAGCACACATAAATGAGATATTGAAGGAAAATAACCTTGGTTATTAGAAGGGAAATATAATGAGATGAGACCATGAGAGAGGGAACTGACATAGAATCAATCTTCAGCTATAAAATGTACTTGTTTTGTTTCAAGAGAAATATCGCTGTAGTCATAGCATTCCCATATCCGCCCCGCTGTTTTTTTTCTTTTTTTTATACCTGCCAAAGTGTGTAATAGACAAGAAAACAGAACAAAGAATTGAAGCCTTTGAAATGTGGATATATAGGAGAATATGTAGAATTGGATGGAAGGAAAAGAAAACAAACGATGAAGTCTTACAACAACTAAAAATGAAAAGAGAACTACCTAGACACAATTCAAACAAGACAAATGAGATTTTTGGTCTATATTAAAAGACACAACAGCCAACTAAAAGTTATCATGGAGGGGAAAACACAAGGTAAAAGAGGCAGAGGCAGACCAAGACTAATATGGACGAGTAACATCAAAAGATGGACAAATCAGCCTATGACAACCTGCACCATCAAAGCAAGAGACAGAGCAGAATGGCGCTCCATGGTAGCCAACCGTCGTTGCGGAGACGGCACTCGATGATGATGATAATGATGAAAGTGTGTAAAATGATCATTTCCAGTCAGCAGAGCATGCTTCCATCTCCTGGTCTCAAACACCGATCCTTCAATCAATGAATGATGCGGTTAGTCCCCCGTTTCATTTTATCTTCGTTGGATAAGGTTCTATATCAGCCTTCACAAAATCTGACTTGTCCCGGCTCAATATTCTCTGAGAACTCGTCAGTGCAGATAATCCGGGTGCTCATTTTATTTGCATGCACTCGAGCATTTCAAGGTCAACATATCCACGTAAATCACGTGACATATGACCTTCACATTACATGCTCTACATATAGAGATAATCCGTGTACTGCAATTACACAATTACGTATTTTGAACATATACACAAGAATAAGTGTGTGCACTTTATCTTCCTCGAAAGTAAAAAGTCAGCATGTGAACAACATTCTCAGTGAGAACCCACTGAGAATTACATAACAGTGAAGAAGAAGGTCCGTCTCATAATTACATATACCACATATGATGATCAGATATAACTGGGTGTGCATTAGCCTGATTTGATAGCGTGCTAGGAATGATAATCTGATCTATCCAAGTGGGCTTTAGCTATGCAGGGTCTGTTCTTTGTTGTGCTAGTCTGACCGATATTTTAGGCATGCGATAGAGGTACTATATGAGATGTATCATTAGAGGTTCAGTGAGAGATATACAATGAGAGAAGTATCATTAAAGGTTCAATGAGAGAGGTACCGAATGAGAAGTATCATTAGAGGTTCAATGAGAGATATACAATGAGAGAAGTATCATTAATTGTTCAATGAGAGGGGTCCAAATGAGAAGTATCATTAGAAGTTCAATGAGAGATATACAATGAGAGAAGTAAAATTAAAGGTTCAATGAGAGAGATACCAAATGAGAAGTATCATTAGAGGTTCAGTGAGAGATATACAATGAGAGAAGTATCATTAAAGGTTAAATGAGAGAAGTACCAAATGAGAAGTATCATTAGAGGTTCAATGAGAGATATACCATGATAGAAGTACCAAATGAGAAGTATCATTAGAGGTTCAATGAGAGATATACAATGAGAGAAGTATCATATGGGAAGTACCATTAAAGGTTAAATGAGAGATATACAATGAGAGAAGTATCATTAAAGGTTCAATGAGAGAAGTACCATATGGGAAGTATCATTATAGGTTCAATGAGAGATATAGAATGAGAGAAGTACCATGTGGGACGTACCAATAAATGTTCAATGAGAGATATACAACGAGAGAAGTACCATATGGGAAGTACCATTCAAGGTTCAATGACAGATATATAATGAGAGAAGTACCATTAAAGTTTCAATGAGAGAAGTACCATATGGGAAGTACTATTAAAGGTTCAATGCGAGATTTACTATGAGAGATATACAATGAGAGAAGTATCATTAAAGGTTAAATGAGAGAAGTACCAAATGAGAAGTATCATTAGAGGTTCAATGAGAGATATTCCATGATAGAAGTACCAAATGAGAAGTATCATTAGAGGTTCAATGAGAGATATACAATGAGAGAAGTATCATATGGGAAGTACCATTAAAGGTTAAATGAGAGATATACAATGAGAGAAGTATCATTAAAGGTTCAATGAGAGAAGTACCATATGGGAAGTATCATTAGAGGTTCAATGAGAGATATAGAATGAGAGAAGTACCATGTGGGACGCACCAATAAATGTTCAATGAGAGATATACAATGAGAGAAGTACCATATGGGAAGTACCATTCAAGGTTCAATGACAGATATATAATGATAGAAGTACCATTAAAGTTTCAATGAGAGAAGTACCATATGGGAAGTACTATTAAAGGTTCAATGCGAGATTTACTATGAGAGATATACTATGAGAGAGGTACCATATTGGAAGTACCATTAAAGGTTCAATGAGAGATATACTATGAGAGAGGTACCGTATGGGAAGTATCATTAGAGGTTCAATGAGAGATATACAATGAGAGAAGTACCATGTGGGATGTACTATTAAAGGTTCAATGAGAGAGGTACCATATGAGAAGTATCACTAAAGGTTCAATGTGAGATATACTATGAGAGATGTACTATGAGAAAAGTACCATATGAGACGTATCATTAAAGGTTCAATGAGGGATATACAATGGCAGATGTACAATATGATAAGTATCATGAGAGTGAGATTCAATGAGAGATACACTATGATAGAAGTACACTATGAGAGAAGTACCATATGAGAAGTATCATATGAGAGGTACCAAGTGAGGCGAACCACATGTGACCAACATTATAAACGTAAATCGGACATATCGAGACACTTAAAGAGTTAATCTAAGGACCACATATACACATTTATATGTACTTACCATTGACATCGCAAATATGGCCGGAGCCACACCGCCCCCTGCATTTCTCACTCCCACGTACTCCAGCTGTTTCTCACAACCCGCCATTACTCCAGCGAATTGTAAAGTCTTATTTTTCTCAAAGTATTTTTTTGTAAAGTCTTACTTTTCAGTACCAAAAGCCTAGAGGTGTTGTCCTAGTTACTTTAATTCATTAATGTACGGGGAGAAAATGAAGCTAGTGATGTTTTTGTTGTCTTGTTCAAATAGATAACTAACTTGTGGTACAATTTACTTGGTTATACGAAATCATGCAATACTTGTAATAACATGGTTAAAATTGGAACAACATATTACACCAGAAAGTGCCTAACTTGTTAATATTTGAACAACTTTTGTTAATTACGTTGTTATGTTTATGTATTGTTATGTTACGTACTGTAATGTTAAGTTGTTATGTACTATTATGCTATGTTATGCACCATTATGCTATGTTATGTACTGTTATGTGTACTGTTATGTTTCGTTGTTATGTTCTGCTAAGCTATGTTATGTAGTGTTATGTTATGTTGTTATGTATTGCTAAGCTATGTTATGTACTGTTATGTTTTGTTATGTAATGGTATGTTAAGTTATGTACTGTTATGCTATGTACTGTTATGCTATGTTATGTACTATTATGTTATGTTATGTTAGGATCATCCCCAATGTACTCCAAATACATCCATAGACGCTCTGATTTCTTCTTTAAATACTGAGAATCTCCGAGGAGACCACGAACTCCGTGACATGACCTGGGATATATAAATTCTACGGATGCATTACTGGTCAGATTTCAGTGCATGAAACCTAACTTGAGAGCAACATCTATTCAGTTATCATCTTATTGCATAGTATCAGATAAGCCGCGATAGCTCGCTGGTTAGTGAACTGGACTACAAAGGACAAGAGGTTGGGTTCGATACTGATCGACGACTTCCGGGTTCACCCAACCTTAAATGGGTACCGGATTTTTTTTCCTGGGAAAGTAAAGCTGCACGGACGTAATTCCGACCACATTAACCCAAAAAATCATGTGTCGACGATGTATAAAATTGATGGTCGCAGACACTATATTCCCTATACGCCACGTGGCGTGATGGGGCTCTTTACATTTACTTTACTTTTGGTGTCAGATCTGAGAGGCCATGGGAGCTAGATAACACACATGTCGCGTGCAGTGCCGGATGTTGGTATCTTATATAACTCTTTCCGTACGGACGCTTTTTATTAACGCAAAGGAAGTGATGTCAGAGTCAAACTTGTTGATGGTTTTAAGAATCAATCTTCATATTTACCTTTATGTAACATATAACATATAACATATTGTATATGAATGTTTAGTTAATTGAACAGGGTATTCGATTTCAACAAATACGAGGATGATACAAGACATGTAAACAGATTACAGTATCTCTCTCTCTCTCTCTCTCTCTCCCTCTCTCTGCGATCAAGACTCAATCAGAGGAGGATTCCAGACTCTCTCATGAAGTCAGCTGTCTATTTAAGCGAATCGATTGCCCTCATAATTAGAGTCTGTTAGATCCAACTGAGAGTATTACACAACAGGCCCTTTTTTTGGAATCCCCAGGGGAAAAGACAAAGAGGAAGACCAAGGAATTCTTCGAGGTCAGATAGAAGCAGAGATGAAGATGATGGGGAAGACATGGAATGATCTTAAAAGAATGGCAAAAAAACAGAACGACTTGGAAAGTGTTTGTTAAAGACCTATGCTCCACTGGGAGCTAAAAAGGTAGAAGAAGAAGAGGAAGATCCAGTCTGATTGATTACTTGTTAAAACGTTGCACTGTGTTCTGCGCCAGTGGCCCAGATTACAGTTTGATGACGGCTTACACAAATCAAAGTGAGAGTGACGCACTGTGTGGCGAAACGTACGGTAATAGTTAAAAGTATCCATTCTAAAAACTGTGGGGATTGTAACAGTTGGTAGAAACATTTTCCAATAGATGGTGTGTGTGATATTTCGAGAGTTGTAACATTAATTGCCACTTTAATATTTAAATAAGCAGCAGTGTAATACAAGTGTTGGTTCCCTTCATGACTTGCTAGGAGTATGCGGAATTTGCTGACATACGTTTTCTTTGAATACAGCACAGTTTTATGTTATATGGTCAATATCACGCCAGGCCGCTTTTGCTTTCCAGAAGAGCCTCTGGTACACATTTTTAGTGCATGGGTGAACCCCGGAGCATTGTCCATTCTGAAAAGAAATCCACCATTTCTGGAAATGTTTGATTGTATATGGTCAATATCACGCCAGACCACTTTTACTTTCAAGAAGAGCCTCTGGTACCCATTTTTAGCGCATGGGTGAACCCCGGAGCATTGTCCATCCTGAAAAAAAAATCCACCATTTCTGGGAATCGAACCTGGACCTTTTCGATCATGAAGCGAAGTGTAATAAAAAGTTAAGCTTCAATTAAATTGAAAAGGAAACGAGATAGTCTCTCACAGCGGACGTTGGTACTAGAAGACATTTTGGCGCTGGTAACAGGGTAGGGGAAAGAATGAGTTAAATCGCAAAATGAATAACGAAATCAAAGGAGGGGGTCGTGAATGTTGTATCATAAAATAAAAGCAACCAGATAGATAAATCAATAATTTGAGAAGCTTGCCTGTTGTGAACAGATTCATTTAAAAATCACAATAATTGATGCAAATAGTTGCAAGACAAACAGTAATCAGCATAAACATGTTTTAGCTTATCTGTTTGTTGTAACCTTAAAATTGTATTTTTGTTAAAATAGTTAACCTATAATATTTATAGTCGGAGTTAGTTGAAGGCCCCGGTATCACTCTGAACTGAACTGAACTAAACAACCAACCAACCAACTAACTTAACTAACTAACAAAATTAACTAAATAACTAACTAACTAACTAACTAGCTTGTTATCTAAACTAAATAACTAGTAACCTAACTAACGAACTAGCTGGCTAACTTAAATAACCAACCAACCAACTAACTAAGCTAACTAGATAACTAACAAACAAGACTAACTAAATAACTAACTAAACTAACTAATTAACTAGCTAGCTAACTAATTAAATAACTAACTAAACTAACTAAATAACTAGCTAGATGACTAACTAATTAAATAACTAAATAAACTAACTAAATAACTAGCTAGATAACTAACTAACTAACTAATTAAATAACTAACTAAACTAACTAATTAACTAGATAGCTAACTAACTTATTAAATAACTAACTAAACTAACTAATTAACTAGATAGCTAACTAACTAATTAAATAACTAACCAAACTAACTAAATAACTAGCTAGATAACTTACTTGCTAGCTCACAAACTAATTAAATAGATAACTAAACTAACTAAATAACAAGCTAGCTAACTACTAATTAACTAACTAAATAACTAACTAAATAACTAACTAACTAACGAAACTAACACAATAAGTAAATAGCTAACTAACTAACTAACTAAATAACAAGTTAGCTAACTACTAATTAACTAACTAAATAAACTAACAAAATAAGTAGATAGCTAACTAACTAACTAAACAAACTAAATAAATAAACTAACTAAATAGCTAGCTAGCTAACTAAACAACTAACTATCTACTGAAACAAACTAAATACCTAACTAACGTACGAAAATAACTAAAATTATAACTATCTAACGAAACTAACTAAATACCTAACTAACTAACGAAACTAAATACCTAACTATCTAACGAAACTAATTAAATACCTAACTAACGAAACTAACTAAATACCTAACTAACTAACGAAACTAATTAAATACCTAACTAACTATCTAACGAAACTAACTAAATACCTAACTATCTAACGAAACTAACTAAATACCTAACTAACTAACTAAACTAACTAAAAAACAAACTAGCTAACTACTGATTAACTAACTAACTAAACACACTAAATAAATAACCTAACTAAATAACTAGCTAGCTAACTAAATAACTAACTAACTATCTAACGAAACTAACTAAATACCTAACTAACTAACGAAACTAACTAAATACCTAACTAACTAATGAAACTAACTATATACCTAACTAACTAATGAAACTAACTAAATACCTAACTAACTAACTAAACTAACTAAAAAACAAATTAGCTAACTACTGATTAACTAACTAACTAAACACACTAAATAAAAAACCTAACTAAATAACTAGCTAGCTAACTAAATAACTAACTAACTATCTAACGAAACTAACTAAATACCTAACTAACTAATGAAACTAACTAAATACCTAACTAACTAACGAAACTAACTAAATACCTAACTAACTAATGAAACTAATTAAATACTAAACTAACTAACGAAATTAACTATATACCTAACTAACTAATGAAACTAGCTAAATACCTAACTATCTAATGAAACTAACTAAATACCTAACTGACGAAACTAACTAAATACCTAACTAACTAATGAAACTAACTAAATACCTAACTAATTAATGAAACTAACTAAATACCTAACTAACTAATGAAACTAACTAAATAATTAACTAACTAATGAAACTAACTAAATACCTAACTAACTAATGAAACTAACTAAATGCTTAACTAACTAATGAAACTAACTAAATACCTAACTAACTAACGAAACTAACTAAATACCTAACTAACTAATGAAAGTAACTAAATACTTAACTAACTAATGAAACTAACTAAATAATTAACTAACTAATGAAACTAACTAAATACCTAACTAACTAATGAAACTAACTAAATGCTTGACTAACTAATGAAACTAACTAAATACCTAACTAACTAACTAAACTAACTAAAAACAAATTAGCTAACTACTGATTAACTAACTAACTAAACACACTAAATAAAAAACCTAACTAAATAACTAGCTAGCTAACTAAAAAACTAACTAACTATCTAACGAAACTAACTAAATACCTAACTAACTAATGAAACTAACTAAATACCTAACTAACTAACGAAACTAACTAAATACCTAACTAACTAATGACACTAACTAAATACTAAACTAACTAACGAAATTAACTAAATACCTAACTAACTAATGAAACTAGCTAAATACCTAACTATCTAATGATACTAACTAAATACCTAACTGACGAAACTAACTAAATACCTAACTAACTAATGAATCTAACTAAATACCTAACTAATTAATGAAACTAACTAAATACCTAACTAACTAATGAAACTAACTAAATAATTAACTAACTAATGAAACTAACTAAATACCTAACTAACTAATGAAACTAACTAAATGCTTAACTAACTAATGAAACTAACTAAATACCTAACTAACTAACGAAACTAACTAAATACCTAACTAACTAATGAAAGTAACTAAATACTTAACTAACTAATGAAACTAACTAAATAATTAACTAACTAATGAAACTAACTAAATACCTAACTAACTAATGAAACTAACTAAATGCTTAACTAACTAATGAAACTAAATAAATACCTAACTAACTAACGAAACTAACTAAATAACTAGCTAGCTAACAACTAATTAACGAACTAACTAAGTAAATAACTAACTATCAGGGGTGTGTATTATCACCACTACAATCTATGATCGACACGGACAAAATCCCCCAAATCGCTAACCCAAGCCTAAAGGTTTCAATGAGTTGTTTCCGCAGAACATAAAAGCTTGAGTTATATCGCAAAATGAATCAACTCCATCATGTCGGCTATTTAAAACCTTGTGCCAAAAGTACGACATGAAGAAATACAACAAACAGGCAGATTCTTTTTTTCTTCTACTTTCTTTCCTCATCTGCCTTTCAGCGTCGAGAGGAGATATAATTTAGGGTCTTTTGCTTTTCTGTTCGCCTCTGCGGTCGTTATGTTTCCTAATGTTTATAATATTCCATCAATCCATTTATTTGTGGTCGGCGCCTGGTTTTCTCGTGACTTTTTAATTGAAGGCTCGTTGTATTTTAATTTTTCTGCCTTGTCACGTGGCCAAACCATTTTATCGGTTGTTTCTTTATATATTCTATTGCAGGGGTTTGTCCTAGATTTTTTTCTCAGATTCTTAATTTTTCACCATTTCTTTCTGGCTGTTTTCTCAGTAGAGGTTATTTTTCTCAATGTTCCTGCATCTAGGGTCCAGGTTTGGCATTGGTAGCACAACGTAGGGATGAAGATTGTATTTTGGTGTGCTCAATTTGCATTTAAGTTATTTCCTTGTTGGACAATAGTGGTGATAGTTGCCCAATGATTTGACAAGCTTTGTTGCACCCTGAGTCTATTTCTGCTGTTTGTGAATTATTTGCCACAAGACTTCCTAGGTATTTAAATTCCTCTATTTGTTTTAGTTGTGTGCCGACTATGGTCATGCTGATATTCTGTTTCTCTTTTGCGATATTCATGACTTGTTTTGTTGATGTTGATTTCCATGTTGTATTTTTCTCTTGTGCTGTTAAGTCTATTTAAGTGACCTTGTAGGTCATCTATTTTTCCATGTATTAGTGCCTAGACGTCTGAGAATAGAAGCTCATTGATCTCTCCCCCCCCCCCCCCCCACGGAGGGGCCTCGGTAGCCTAGTTGGGAAAACCACCCGACTGGACTACCGACGTTCGGACAACCCGTGTTCGATTCCCGCTGGGAGCAGTGTGAGTTGTACTCGTGGTTGGCAAAAATAAAAAATTACCCCCACGATCGACAAAGCTGTTGGCAGAAATGGGTACCAGGGTATTATCATGGGAAGGTGAGGAATGTCGCTTCGTATCTGAGTTTCGATGCTTGAGGCGACACTATACAGATATCTCCGAACATTTCTGGATAGGCGGCCGAGCACATATGGGTGGAAACTCGCGTGCTAAGACGCCGTTTCAAGTCTCGTACTTGACCTTTTACCTTTATTGATCTCCCCTGTCTCTGATGGGTTGCCTAACTTGCAAGTATAGCTCATGTATGCAATAAACAGTAGGTTGAATATTACCAGTTCTGTCTCACAGAGAAACTGGCGACGACAAATCGCAATTTCTAACTCAAAGTTATTTTTGTAGGTAACATTTCAATTCAAGTGAGACAGTACAAGTACTTTAGCTGCATCTTTACTGACAATCTACAATTAGACAATGAAGTTGAAACCAGAATACATAATGCATGTAATATAACTAAAAACATAAAATATAACTAAAAATATAATAAAACGCATTCCTAGGCAAATGCTATATGGTGAGCTAAAACACGGAAAAAGACAAATCGGCAGACCTAAACTACGATATAGAGATATCTGCAAATCATCTCTGAAAGACTTCTCCATCTGTGAAAACGACTGGCAACATCTGGCAAGTGATCGCACATCATGGAGAGCATGTATAAGGAACGGTATAACAACATTTGAGACTGTGCTAAGACAGGACTTAGAAGAGAAGAGACTCATGAAAAAGGATGGTAAACCCTGTGGATCAGCGAGCCTGACCTGTTCATTATGTGACCGCGTGTGTTTGTCAAACATTGGTAGAATTAGCCACGAGAGAAGCTGTTCAGCAAAAACAATACCTCAAAAAAAATACGCAATAGCCTCCACTAGACCGTCTGACAAGACGAAAAGGGCCATATCTATATAATATAACTACTAAACACTACCGAATTTGAAACATCGCAGGGGGCTATGCAAACAAAAACGGAGTTAGTAGTTACATTTGATTTACCCATATTGTGCTACCAGCACCAGACATGTACAATTCTTGAAAGGCACAAGTATAAAATGACAGCATTCGAAATGAAATACATAGGAATAATAATAATCATCATCATCAGGTACTATGCCTGCTGGCGTATGTGATCATGTCTCTCCACAACTTTCGATCTCGACAGTTATTTATAATTTCTGTTGTTGACCTTCTGCCAAGCCATTCTCTTTAGCTGTCTGGTATTTTTTCTCTTTGCATCTCGCTACCTCTTCGTCCCTCAATTTTCCCAGTTATTATAATATATTCCAGCTGTTCCCTTCTCATTACATGGCCACAAAATGATGATTATTTCTTCTAATATTGGATAATACCTATCATTTTGCTTTGGCTTCTTTTAGAACGTTTTCATTACTCTTATTAGCAGTCCATGGTATTCTCAACATTCTTCTGTAAAACCACATTTCCACAGCCTCTGGTGATTTGTTTCCTTTTCTGTTGTCCTGTTGTCCATGATTCACATCCATATGTTAAAACTGGCTCTACATAACATTTAAGAACTCTTTCTCTTGTTTCTATTGTCAAAAATGGATTGCATAGTATCTTCCTCATTTTTTAGAAAGCTTCTTTTGCCTGAGCCATTCTGCATCTCACCTCTTTTGTACATTTTCCGTCTGAAGTTAACAAAGTTCCCAAATATTTAAATTCATTTATCTGTTGTAATATTGTTCTTCGCGTCATTATTTTGCACTGAGGTGATATCTTTTTGTTGTTGGTACCATTACTTTTGTCTTTTTGCTATTAAGGCTGAGTCCTTTATTTGTACTTTCTTTCACTATAAAATATACAATATATTTTCGACAAATATAAGTATACGAGAGCTTCAGAGACCTGGCATGTCGCAATGATCTCTTTTGGGCTGGTCCTTTTAAATTTTAGTATGAAAAAAGCAATGGTTTATCGATGTATGTTTGTGATTGAGCTTGGTGAGTCAATGTTTGTGATGAGTTTAGTTAGCTTAGGCAGTGTTTGTGATGTGCTTAGCTAGCTTAGGCAGTGTTTGTGATGTCTTTAGTTAGCTTAGGCAGTGTTTGTGATGTGATTAGTTAGCTTAGACAGTGTTTGTGATGTCTTTAGTTAGCTTAGGCAGTGTTTGTGATGTGATTAGTTAGCTTAGACAGTGTTTGTGATGTGATTAGTTAGCTTAGACAGTGTTTGTGATGTGATTAGTTAGCTTAGACAGTGTTTGTGATGTGCTTAGCTAGCTTAGGCAGTGTTTGTGATGTGATTAGTTAGCTTAGACAGTGTTTGTGATGTCTTTAGTTAGCTTAGGCAGTGTTTGTGATGTGATTAGTTAGCTTAGGCAGTGTTTGTGATGTGATTAGTTAGCTTAGGCAGTGTTTGTGATGTGATTAGTTAGCTTAGGCAGTGTTTGTGATGTGATTAGTTAGCTTAGACAGTGTTTGTGATGTGATTAGTTAGCTTAGACAGTGTTTGTGATGTCTTTAGTTAGCTTAGACAGTGTTTGTGATGTGATTAGTTAGCTTAGACAGTGTTTGTGATGTGATTAGTTAGCTTAGGCAGTGTTTGTGATGTTCCAGTAGATTAATCCGTACGTTAAGAAAGAATATAAAATGAACTGTCACACTTTCTGATAAAATTATTTCTTTTTCTGCAAATAATCTTCCAAATAAAGATTTACATTGATGTAAACAATTTGAATTTACTCTGGAATAATGATAAACAGCTTTTGTTTTTTAATTAATCAACACGACAAACACAATAATTCAACACAACAAACACATTAACCAGACACGATAGCTCAGTGGTTAGTGAACTGAACTACAAAGGACAAGAGGTAGGGTTCAATCCCAACCGACGGCTGCTAGGTTCACCCAGCCTTTAATGGGTACCGGATTTTTTTTCTGGGAAAGTAAAGTGGCACAGGCGTAATACCGACCACATTACCCCAAAAATCATGTGCCGAAGGTCTGTAAAATATATGTAACATCATGTTCCCTATACGCCACTTGACGTGACGGGGGCACTTTACTTTTTTTTTTTTTTGCACATCAAACCGCTGCGAGGAATTAAATCCGTGACTATGTGACCCAGAAGCAAAACTTTATTTTGTTTTTTATATTAAAATCTTTACCCCAAACAGCAGAAGGATTTAATTAAGAAAACAAGCACGCGAAAATTAATTAAAAAGCCAATAATAAAATATTAAAGCCAGGTATCACTGCAAACGAATTAAAATCCATAATTGCTCAACCGTCCGTGCCAGTGGAATCATCTGAATTACTAACTCATCTCCCAAACAAAGAAAGGTAGCTGTAGTCCCCATCATAGCAGTCTCAGCACACGCCAAAAGACATAAAGCGAAAAGGCGCAGAAAGTGAACACAGCCAACTGTTCTCTGTCATACGATATTATCATTCATCGTAAACAAGCGGGATATCGAAACACGATCAAAACGGATGAGACACACAGCTCACGGTGTGCACAGAACACTTAACTCAGTAGCTCCTGCAACAAGCCGGACTTGGAATATGAGGAAACTACAACAAGAAACACTTTTCATGCATAGCCTTCAATGGTTCCTGCCGCCTATCCACCATATACCGGAAGTTCACGTCTTCCTGAAAATGATGATCGTCATATTTTGTAAAAATGTATAGCGCGTGATGATGTTAGGCCATCGTTGTTGACTCCAATGCCGAACATATAGACACACAGTTAGTCGTCAGATTATCCCCGTCGCACATCAAACAACAGACCATAAGATCAGCGTACGGCCGGTCTAGGGACACACGCTGAGCCATTATCAAAGCCAATAATAATACATATGTAACGTTGACCTGAATCAGTAATCTTAATATCATAAAAATCATAATATCTTCAGTATTCAAGAAAAGACGATGGTCATAAGTTGGACATGTTATGAGGAGAGATAATAACCGAATGACAAAGCAAGCCCTCATGTGGCAAATCCTCATGTGGTAAAAGAGGCCGACCCAGAGAGAGGCAAGAGCAGTAGGAATCGGCTTCCTCAATGAGATAGAGTTGCTTGCACAGAACAGAGACAAATATCGAGATTTGATTTTTAAAAATATTTTCAAGGATTGAAAAATGCTAGTTTGGGAGATGAGAGATTAATTCGGATGATTCCGTTAGTACGGGCAGTTGAGCAATTATGGATTTTAATTCGTTTGCAGTGATACCGGGGCCTTCCATAACCAAATAACTGCTAGTAAAAAAAATGATTAAGAGAAAGGGTGTCTGGATCTATGCCCTATAGGCCGGCTACGGCTCAAAAGGTCAAGAGATAATATATATAACTCAACTAATGAAGCTCATATTTTATCTAAATAAAACATAACTACTATTAAACATTCAGTGTAACCATAGCCATAGTAAAATAACGTCTAACATTGAAGCAAATAAATGATTTCTTGCTTTCCTTTTCTCCACATCTGTTGCCTTTCAAAGCTAACAGAAAATAAAATATTAGCAGCTATGCTCTGCAGTGGTGGCCAAATGGCGGCGCGCGGGTCATATGCGGCCCGCCAGTCTATTTTATTCTGGCTCTTGAAGCCTCCACAGAAACTACTATATTCATCATCATCAAGTACCGGGCCTGCTGACGTAGGTGATCATGTCTGTCCACAACTTTCGATCTCGACAGTTATTTTTCATTTCTGTTGTTGACCTTCTGGCAAGGCATTCTCTTAAGCAGTCAGGTATTTTTTTCTCTTTGCTTCCCTCTATTTCTTCGTCCCTCAATTATTTCCAGTTGTTATAATATATTCAACTATATCATCATCATCATCATCGCGTGCCTTCTCCGCAACGAAGGTTAGCTACCATGGATTGCCCTTCTACTCTATTTCTTGCTTTGATGGTGCAGGCTGACATAAATTGACTTGTCCATCTTTTGATGTTACTCGTACATGTTAGTCTTGGTCTGCCTCTGCCTCTTTTACCTTGTATTTTTCCTTCCAATATTACTTTTGGTAGGCTGTTGTGTCTTTTAACATGCCCCAAAAATTTCATTTCTCTTGTCTTAATTGTATTTAGTAGTTCTCTTTTTATTTTCAGTTGTTTTAAAACTTCATCGTTTGTTATCTTTTCTTTCCATCCAATTCTACCTATTCTTCTATAAATCCACATTGCAAAGACTTCAATTTTCTGTTCTGTTTTCTTGTCTAATGTCCATGTTTCTGCACCATGCAGGAATATTGAGAAGACGTAACATTTAGCCATTCTTAGTTTCAGTCCTGCTGATATTTGTTTTGTTGTTTGTTCCACTATATACTACTATATTAAATATATATATATATATATATATATATATATATATATATATATATATATATATATATATAAACCGAAGTTTTTTCACAGACAAAAAAAGTTATTGACGCCGATAGTAATGAAAGGCCTTGTTTATAGACGGAGCTACAAAGTTGTTTTTTTACTGACAGTGTCACGTGATAGGGTGCAAGCACTATTATTTATGACAACATCACATCGTGTTATGTTTAACGACACTCTAAGTTTGGCTCTCTGGTCCTGACCCTGGCTATAATCCGGCCCTCGGTCAACCTTAAGTCGGCCACCCCTGCTCTACATCTTAAGGGTTTCTTCTATGACGTGTTATCGTTTACTATTTGGTTTATGAAATGATTTTCAGAGTATTTGTGTATGTTAGCTGCTATAGGAGAAGCATACATGTTTTTTTTTTTTTTTTTTGGTTTTTTTTTTTTACTGAAGTGTGCATATGTGCAAGGCAACTATCGTTTAAAATTGTGTGCGTAATCAAGCAGAACAAATGTCATAACCGTGAAATAGGAAAATACTGTAGGTGGTGCCAATTGTTGTAAAGTTGAACATGTTACACTTCTACAGCATTACGTTTAACATCTTACCATTATACAGCATTATGTTTATGATCTTACCATTCTACAGCATTATGTTTATGATCTTACCATTCTACAGCATTATGTTTATGATCTTACCATTCTACAGCATTATGTTTAACATCTTACCATTCTACAGCATTATGTTTAAGATCTTACCATTCTACAGCATTATGTTAAAGAACTTACCATTCTACAGCATTATGTTTAACATCTTACCATTCTACAGCATTATGTTTATGATCTTACCATTCTACAGCATTATGTTTATGATCTTACCATTCTACAGCATTATGTTTATGATCTTACCATTCTACAGCATTATGTTTAACATCTTACCATTCTACAGCATTATGTTTAACATCTTACCATTCTACAGCATTATGTTTATGATCTTACCATTCTACAGCAGTATGTTTAACATTTTACCATTCTACAGCATTATGTTTATGATCTTACCATTCTACAGCATTATGTTTATGATCTTACCATTCTACAGCATTATGTTTAACATCTTACCATTCTACAGCATTATGTTTAAGATCTTACCATTCTACAGCATTATGTTTAACATCTTACCATTCTACAGCATTATGTTTATGATCTTACCATTCTACAGCATTATGTTTAACATCTTACCATTCTACAGCATTATGTTTATGATCTTACCATTCTACAGCATTATGTTTATGATCTTACCATTCTACAGCATTATGTTTAACATCTTGACATTCTACAGCATTATGTTTAACATCTTACCATTCTACAGCATTATGTTTACGATCGTACCATTATACAATATTATGTTTAAGATCTTACCATTATACAGCATTATGTTTAAGATCTTACCATTCTACAGCATTATGTTTACGATCGTACCATTATACAATATTATGTTTAAGATCTTACCATTCTACAGCATTATGTTTAAGATCTTACCATTCAACAGCATTATGTTTAACATCTTACCATTCTACAGCATTATGTTTACGATCGTACCATTATACAATATTATGTTTAAGATCTTACCATTCTACAGCATTATGTTTAAGATCTTACCATTCTACAGCATTATGTTTAACATCTTACCATTCAACAGCATTATGTTTAACATCTTACCATTCAACAGCATTATGTTTAACATCTTACCATTCTACAGCATTATGTTTAAGAACTTACCATTCTACAGCATTATGTTTAAGAACTTACCATTCTACAGCATTATGTTTAAGAACTTACCATTCTACAGCATTATGTTTAAGAACTTACCATTCTACAGCATTATGTTTAACATCTTACCATTCTACAGCATTATGTTTACGATCGTACCATTCTACGGCATTATGTTTACGATCTCATCATTCTACAGCATTATGTTTACGATCTCACCATTCTACAGCATTATGTTTACGATCTCACCATTCTACAGCATTATGTTTACGATCTCACCATTCTACAGCATTATGTTTAAGATCTTATCATTCTGCAGCATTATGTTTACGATCTTACCATTCTACAACATTATGTTTACGATCTTACCATTCTACAACATTATGTTTACGATCTCACCATTCTACAACATTATGTTTAACATCTCACCTACACCCTGATGCTGTTTGATTATATTTACCTCTTTCACATATGAAACCACTACACTGGAAGTAAAATGTATTATGTCTATAACTGTACTGACTGATAATACACAATTATGTAATACACAACTATGGTACCTCCTATCACTGAAATATGAGTGACTGCATAACTTCGGACAATTTTGCTCGTTCAAAGAAATAACCTTTACTGTAAAAAACTGATAATGAACGCACAAAAATATTAGCACAACGTAGATATGTAGTAACCACAACTTACATTAATAAAACCAAACTTAAACTGATAATTTCTGACAGGTAAAAACATAAAAGGGTGAGATATGTTCATGTCACACCTGTAACAATACGACGATTAATTTTGTTGCTGACACACTATGACGACATATCACTCTATATTTAGCACGTGATTAGCATGATGAAGTCAGGAGTCTGATAGCCTGGTATTAATGACAGCGTTAATAGTTTCTCCCACCAATCGGTGTTTGCTGAAGGACAAAAATAATAACTTCATGATCTGACACTTTGGACACAGCCGATCCACTTTTAAAACGCCTTTTAAAAAACCAAATTACGCAGATACAAACAAATAGTTGTTGTGCAACAGATGCTAGTAACTACGAGATATATAGTATTGTTTAGATATATAATATGTTCTAACATGGTAAAGTAAACGTCCCCTCCCCTCAACCTCTTGCTAGGCGTATGGAGAATATGTGTTATCGACCATATTTTTCTATGTCCACGTCACATTTTAGGACGACATGGTCGGTCAATATGGTGGATAGGCGGCAGGAACCATTGAATGTTTGTATGAAAAGTGTTCCTTGTTGCAGTTTCCTCATATTCCAAGTCCGGCTTATTGCATGAGCTACTGAAATAGTGTACCGTGCACACTGTGAGCTGTGTGTTTCATTCCTTTTGATCATGTTTCCATATTCCAATTGTTTACCATGAATGATGATATCGTATGACAAGGAACAGTTGGCTATGTTCACTTTCTGTGCGGTGTCGCCTTATGTCTTTTGGCGTGTGCTGAGACTGCTATGATGGGGACTACAACTACCTTTCTTTGTTTGGGAGATAAGTTAGTAAATTAGTTGGATGATTCCACTGGCACGGGCGGTTGAGCAATTATAGATTTTAATTCATTTGCAGTGATACCGAGGCCTTCCATAACCATAACCATAACCATGATCGGTATCATGCCAGACCACCTTTCTTCTTCTACCTTTCAGCTTCCTGTGGAGCATAGGTCTTTCCAAGTCGTTCTGTTTCTTGTCATTATTTTAAGATCATTCCATGTCTTCCCCAACATATTCATCTCTGCTTCTGTCTGTCTTCTCCAAGAATTGCTTGACCTTCGTCTTTGTCTTTTCCCTCCCCAGGGGATTCCAAAAAGGGCATGTTGTGTAATACTCTCACTCAATTGGCTTCCGTAGTGTGTGTCCTTTCCAGCGCCATCGTCTTCGCTGTATCTCTTTATCCACTGGTATTTGACTGGTACATTTCCATAATTCTATGTTAGTGATTTTGTCCTGCCATTTCCATCCTTTTATTCTGCGTAAGCATCCATTAATGAAAGTCTGTATCTTCGTGGTTGTCAGTTTTGTTGTTCTCCATGTTTCACAGCCATATAATAGGACTGACTTAAGATTGGAGTTCAAAATGTTTATTTTTTTTTATTCAGCCTAATTTCTTTGGAATTCCATACATTTCCCAGTGCAACAAGCGGACCTCTTTCTTTTGATATCCTTATTTTGGTAGCATTCTCTGTTTCTCCCTTTTTGTCTATATTACTGCCCAGATATATGTAAGATTGTACATCTCATCATCATCATCGAGTGCCTTCTCCGCAACGAAGGTTGGCTACCATGGATCGCCATTCTACTCTGTTTCTTGCTTTGATGGTGCAGGCTGTCATTGATTGACTTGACCATCTTTTGATGTTACTCGTCCATGTTAGTCTTGGTCTACCTCTGCCTCTTTTAACTTGTATTTTTCCTTCCAATATTACTTTTAGTAGGCTTTTGTACATCTAGTACATCTAGTAGAGGTATTTCTCCTATTGTTATTTGGTTGTTGCAAAAAGCATGAATTATAACTGAAAGTACTCGTTTGAAAACAAGAATTCCAAACAAGGGATTTAAGCACCATGTTGTTGATCAAACGAAGCCGTGAAAGCTCAGTGGTTAGTGAGCTGGAATATAAAGGACAAGAGGTAGGGTTCAATCCCAACCGACGGCTTACGGTTCACCCAGCCTGTAATGGTTCACCTTTTGTGCGGTTTCGCCTTATGTCTTTTGGCGTGTGCTGAGACTGCTATGATGGGGACTACAGCTACCTTTATTTGTTTGGGAGATGAGTTAGTAATTCGGATGATTCCACTGGCACGGACGGTTGATAAATTATGGATTTTAATTCGTTTGCAGTGATACCGGGGCTATTCCTAACCATAACCATAACCATAGTCGGTATCATGCAAGACCAAATTTAATTCTCAGAAAAATCACCGATACACATTTTTAGAGGCTGGTTGAACCCTGGAGCCTTGTCGGTCGGAAATAAATACCTGCAATTGTGGGGATCGAACCTGAACCCTTCTGATGAGGAAGCTGGCAGACTAACTGACAGTGTACTTTATGTTGACAGGGACATGGTACTTATAAAGGTTATCAGAATGACACAATAAATCTAATCTTAATAAATGAAACCTAGAATTACTGAGTAAAGCTGTCATCATCATTGTCTTCAAACCTGGTCAACTTAAATTGTAAGTTATAGTTGGGGGATGAGTGAGGTCGAGGGGTAAGAAGTTGGCTTCTGGGTAGTGAGATCCCATGTCTAGTCATCTCTGGGTAGTGAGATCCTATGTCTAATAATCTCTGGGTAGTGAGATTCCTTGTCTAGTCATCTCTGGGTAGTGAGATCCTATGTCTAGTCATCTCTGGGTAGTGAGATCCTATGTCTAGTCATCTCTGGGTAGTGAGATCCCATGTCTAGTCATCTCTGGGTAGTGAGATCCTATGTCTAATAATCTCTGGGTAGTGAGATACGATGTCTACCCATCTCTGGATAGTGAGCTCCCATGTCTAGCCATCTCCGGGAAGTGAGATCCGATGTCTATCCATCTCTGGGTAGTGAGACACGATGTCTAGTCATCTCTGGGTAGTGATAACCCATATCTAATCATCTCTGGTTAGTGAGATTGTCTAGCCATCTCTGGATAGTGGGATACCATGTCTAGCCATCTCTGGATAGTGAGATCCCATGTCTAGCCATCTCCGGGAAGTGAGATCCGTTGTCTATCCATCTCTGGGTACTGAGATGCGATGTCTAGCCATCTCTGGGTAGTGAGATCTCATGGCTAGCCATCTCTGAGTGGTAAGATCAGATGTCTAGCCATCTCCGAGTAGTGAGATTCGATGTCTAGCCATCTCCGGGTAGTGAGATTCAATGTCTAGCCATCTCCGGGTAGTGAGACTCAATGTCTAGCCATCTCCAGGTAGTGAGATTCAATGTCTAGCCATCTCCGGGTAGTGAGATTCAATGTCTAGCCATCTCCGGGTAGTGAGATTCGATGTCTAGACATCTCTTGGTAGTAAGATAGTTAGGCCACTGTGTCTAACCATCTCAGAAAACGGCGAAAAAAGGAATGTCCTGTGTGCAGTCGCACAAGTTAAAGAATGCTTGACAGTTTAAAGTCGAAAAGAGTAGGCCAAAAATGGCGTCTGCCCGGGCAAAAAGTTTAGCAAACCTACCCCACTCCCCATGCTGAAAACGGATATGGTTTGCCGAAAGGCGCAGATATCGCGGTTTTGCTGTAAATTAGTGACACAACGCAACTACGCCCATTAATCGGGTGAACTTTAATAGAAGAAAACATTATACTTGTCTTTCTTCTTTCTTTCTTTACATCTTCTTGTACCCGTTCGGGTGTCGATGGAGATATAATAGTTCTGGTCCTCGCTCTTTTGACGGCTTTACTCATTGTTAATTGATGCTGTTGGAAAGTTTCTTTGATGTTCTCTGTCCATTTTACTCTGGATCTGCCTTTTGCTCTTCTCCCTTCTTCTCTTTTAATATATGCTTTGTGTGGTAAGGAATCACACGGCATTCTTTCTAGATAGACAAACCAGTTTTTTGTGTTGTTTCTGCATGTGGCTTAGGATTGTCGGTGGCTGGACCCAGGATGCAAGATGCCCTAGTTGAACTTGAAAATTGGACGAACACCTGGTTCTTATCAATCAACGAAAAATAACTGCATATACAATTTTCAGCCTATCAAGAAACACACTCTCTGCAAACTTGAAGATATAAGACTATACACTCCCTATTGACCAAAACACAACATATCTTGGAGTCACCATGAATCGCAGAATGACTTGGAAAAATCAGATAGACAGAGCAAGGAAAAAAGCCAGAAAATGAACAAATATTATGAGGAAATTGGCAGGAACGGACAAGGGGGCAGACAGCAATATTTTGAAAAGACTATACGTAGGAAGAGTCAGACCAGTTCTAGAGTATGGAGTCACAGCCTGGGCTATGGCTACCAAATCACACTTTAGCAAAATTAACAGAACACAGGACTAAGCTACCCGTATCATCACTGGTGCTATGAAATCTACACCTATCAAGACTCTAGAAACAGTAACAGGTTTACAACCCTTAGATGACAGACGGGTCACTAAAGTATTGCAACAAGTGGAGAAATATAGAAGGCTCCTTAGCCACCCCATGCACCAAAGAATAACTCGTTCCGGAATTGTACGACTAAAGAGGAGCAACTTCGCTGCAATCGCCAATGAACTAACTACTGGAGACCCAGTTCTTTCCCAAACAATATCGAAACCCTTGGGCTCATCTGATATGGCTCCTCATGGAAAACATAAAATACCAGAACTTAAAGAAAATATAACAGGAATCATGAAAAAGGCACCCAATTAGACACAGAAAGAAAACACGTAGCAGAAAAAACACATACACGATACCTACCCACAGGACTCTTGATCCCACATATACACAGTTGGCTCTGCTACAAATGCCACCAGAAATGGAGGGGGAGGTGTGTTCTTGACGCTGAATAATCAGGACGAGATCACCAAGTCAATAGCTACTGGATAATTCTCAAACAACTTTAAATCAGAAACTGAGGCCATCAGAGATGCTGCAACACTGGCTACTCAACATAAAAATAACATGCACAATAAATTGGTGATTCTGACTGATGCACTGTCAGTACTATCAGCTCTAAAAAGCCCCAAGAACAATGAACTAGATGACTTGAGAACAACCCTGGACCAACTGTGCAATAACTTCCAGAGAGTAGCCATTCAGTGGATACCATCACACAGTAATATACACGGGAACGAACGCGCAGACAAATTAGCTAAAGAGGGAGGGAGATTACCACAAGAGAACCATCCGCTCATTTACGATGAAGCCAAATCCATCCTCAAGGATCAGTTCCGTGAAAAATGGAAAAGAGAACACCCAAAGCATAACGAGAGTGACGGATACCACCAACTATAAGTCATCATACTTCGTCTACGCACTGGCCACAATAGAATGAGAAATCACAAGTTCACCAAATTCAAAATAGGTACAACCAGCATATGCCACTGTACACTGGACAATATGACTACAAAACATGTTCTACAGGATTGCCCCCAGTACACAGACCTGAGATGAGCAATGTGGTCCACGCCAACCTCCCTGGAAGAGAAACTATATGGGGCAATCGATTCGCTTAAACAGACAGCTGACTTCATGAGAGAGTCTGGAATCCTGCTCTGATTGAGTCTTGATCGCAGAGAGAGAGAGAGAGAGAGAGAGAGAGAGAGAAAGAGAGAAAGAGAGAGAGGGATTGGTTCAATGTCTACTCTTTCTCTTAAAATGTCATTTCTGATTCTGTCTTTTCTTGTTACTCAAAATGCCTTTCTCAGACATCGCATCTCTGTGGTAACAAGCTTCCATTTGCTCTTAAATGTAAGTGAACGTGTTTGGCATCGGTAGCACGATGTTGGAATGCAGATTGAGTTATTGAGTTATTTCCGGGTCATCATCATTGCACTCCGAACATGTCCAAAGGTGCTCAGATCCCCTCCTCAGCAAGTCCCGCAGTGTCCAGCGTCTGACGACTCCAGTTCTGTGTTGGTTTATGTCTTCTTACACGCCCACTAATGGAAAGAATATGCTCTTTATAAGATGTTTCTTAGCGGTTATAGGTATTGCTTTGTGTTGAAGTTTACGATTCTACTTGTTATGTGAATTCAACTTGTAAGTGCACGCATTATGCGATTCACTTCTGTGTAATGAAACCATTTGAACGTGGACATATCAATGTCCAAAATACAACAAATATCTGGGAACAATGGAATTAACCTCAGACAGTAGATGTACAACAGGGGTGAGATGGTAGATGTACAACAGGGGTGAGATGGTAGATGTACAACAGAGGTGAGATGGTAGATGTACAACAGGGGTGAGATGGTAGATGTACAACAGAGGTGAGATGGTGGATGTACAACAGAGGTGAGATGGTGGATGTACAACAGAGGTGAGATGGTGGATGTACAACAGAGGTGAGATGGTGGATGTACAACAGAGGTGAGATGGTAGATGTGCAACAGAGGTGAGATGGTGGATGTACAACAGAGGTGAGATGGTAGATGTACAACAGAGGTTAGATGGTAGATGTGCAACAGAGGTGAGATGGTAGATGTACAACAGAGGTTAGATGGTAGATGTGCAACAGAGGTGAGATGGTAGATGTACAACAGAGGTGAGATGGTAGATGTACAACAGAGGTGAGATGGTAGACGTACAACAGAGGTGAGATGGTAGACGTACAACAGAGGTGAGATGGTAGACGTACAACAGAGCTGAGATGGTAGATGTACAACAGAGGTGAGATGGTAGACGTACAACAGAGGTGAGATGGTAGACGTACAACAGAGGTGAGATGGTAGACGTACAACAGAGGTGAGATGCAGAATGGCTCAGGTAAAAGCAGCTTTCCAAACAATGAGGAAGATACTGTGCATTCCATTTTTGACAATAGAAAAAATAAAAAGAGTTCTTGATTGTAATGTACAGCCAGTCTTTACATATGCGTGTGAATCATGGACAATTGAACAGCAGACAAGAAAATCATTGAAGGCTGTAGAAATGTGTTTTACAGAAGAATGTTGAGAATACCATGGACATCTTAGAAGAGTAATGAAAACGTTATGAAAGAGGCCAAAGTAAAAGAAGAGATAATATCCAATATTAGGAAGAAACAATCATCATTTTTTGGACATGTAATGAGAAGGGCACAGCTGGAATATATTGTGACAATTGGAAAAGTTGATGGACGAAGAGATAGAGGAAAGCAAAGAGAAAAGATACCAGACAGCTTAAGAGAATGGCTTAGAAGAAGGTGGACAATTGAAACGATAAATAACTGTCGAGTTCTAAAGTTGTGGAGAGACATGATCACCTACGTCAGCAGGCATGGTACTTGATAATGATGATTACATCAGATACAAATAAGCTCCCTTTTGTTATGTTTACATTGCTCTATTTAGGGCCCAACCAACTCAACAGTATTTTGAAAGAAAGTGGTCAGCGAATCATACCTGACTGTTAGCGTCGGGATTAATAAACTGAAACTGGTTACGTTTCTACTCCTCTTCCTCCACGGTTGCTATGGTAACAGCTGTCCAGTCTGTAAACACATGGAGAAAACAAAGAGAGAAATCAGTCCAGGACCAAATCTGTCTTGTTAAAGTCGAATATATTGGGTCCACAGACATGGATGCTTGCTGTAAACTACAAAGTAGCTATGTTATTTAACGCCCTTTTAAGGGCGGACGATGAAAGAGTGCTCGGGCGTACGCAAAAATGGAAGAAGAAGCTGAGGAGGAAGAAGAGGAGAAATAAAAGGAGAAAGAAGAGGAGGAAGAAGGAGCAATTTATTATTTCGCAGTCCAGGTGAGGTAAAATCTCCTTTAAGAATCAAACATGAAATAAGAGCTGTGCACCACGTTGCTACTGCATCGTAACACGCAGTCTTCATTTTACAGCTATCACAGAAAATCACTACTACACAGTTTCCACGTGTCCGTCTTTTAACGCCGACACATTTACTTAGCGCCTTGCAAATAACGACTATAGATAGGTTTGCTACACAATCTTTTAACGCCGACAGAACATTTACTTTAGCGCCTTGTAAATAACGACTATAGAGGGTTTGCTACACAATCTTTTAACGTGACAGAACATTTACTTTAGCGCCTTGCAAATAACGACTAGATAGGTTTGCTACACAATATTTTAACGATGACAGAACATTTACTTTAGCGCCTTGTAAATAACGACTAGATAGGTTTGCTACACAATATTTTAACGCCGACAGAACATTTACTTTAGCGCCTTGTAAATAACGACTAGATAGGTTTGCTACACAATATTTTAACGCCGACAGAACATTTACTTTAGCGCCTTGTAAATAACGACTAGATAGGTTTGCTACAAAATCTTTTAGCGTGACAGAACATTTACTTTAGCGCCTTGTAAATAACGACTATATAGATAGGTTTGCTACACAATCTTTTAACGCCGACAGAACATTTACTTTAGCGCCTTGTAAATAACGACTATAGATAGGTTTGCTACACAATCTTTTAACGTGACAGAACATTTACTTTAGCGCCTTGTAAATAACGACTATATAGATAGGTTTGCTACACAATCTTTTAACGCCGACACAACATTTACTTAGCGCCTTGTAAATAACGACTATAGATAGGTTTGCTACACAATCTTTTAACGCCGACAGAACATTTACTTTAGCGCCTTGTAAATAACGACTATAGATAGGTTTGCTACACAATCTTTTAACGTGACAGAACATTTACTTTAGCGCCTTGCAAATAACGACTAGATAGGTTTGCTACACAATCTTTTAACGCCGACAGAACATTTACTTTAGCGCCTTGTAAATAACGACTAGATAGGTTTGCTACAAAATCTTTTAGCGTGACAGAACATTTACTTTTGCGCCTTGTAAATAACGACTATATAGATAGGTTTGCTACACAATCTTTTAACGCCGACAGAACATTTACTTTAGCGCCTTGTAAATAACGACTATAGATAGGTTTTCTACACAATCTTTTAACGTGACAGAACATTTACTTTAGCGCCTTGCAAATAACGACTAGATAGGTTTGCTACACAATATTTTAACGCCGACAGAACATTTACTTTAGCGCCTTGTAAATAACGACTATAGATAGGTTTGCTACACAATCTTTTAACGCCGACAGAACATTTACTTTAGCGCCTTGTAAATAACGACTATAGATAGGTTTGCTACACAATCTTTTAACGTGACAGAACATTTACTTTAGCGCCTTGCAAATAACGACTAGATAGGTTTGCTACACAATCTTTTAACGCCGACAGAACATTTACTTAGCGCCTTGTAAATAACGACTATAGATAGGTTTGCTACACAATCTTTTCACGCCGACAGAACATTTACTTTAGCGCCTTGTAAATAACGACTATATAGATAGGTTTGCTACACAATCTTTTAACGCCGACACAACATTTACTTAGCGCCTTGTAAATAACGACTATAGATAGGTTTGCTACACAATCTTTTAACGCCGACAGAACATTTACTTTAGCGCCTTGTAAATAACGACTATAGATAGGTTTGCTACACAATCTTTTAACGTGACAGAACATTTACTTTAGCGCCTTGCAAATAACGACTAGATAGGTTTGCTACACAATCTTTTAACGCCGACAGAACATTTACTTTAGCGCCTTGTAAATAACGACTATAGATAGGTTTGCTACACAATCTTTTAACGTGACAGAACATTTACTTTAGCGCCTTGCAAATAACGACTAGATAGGTTTGCTACACAATCTTTTAACGCCGACAGAACATTCACTTTAGCGCCTTGCAAATAACGACTATAGATAGGTTAGCTACACAATCCTTTAAAATCAAAATTACTGTGGGACTGTATTTTGCAAATAGGGGTATAAACGATGAAAATCTCGCAAAACAGCAAAGAAGAAAACCCATTCATTCGAAACAAAATACTACATAAAAGTTCTTAGGATACCTAGATAATGAAAAAGAGCAATGAAGACATATTAAAAAATGTTAAACATAAAAAGAGAACTGCTTATAAATACCATTCTAAAGAGGAAATTAAAATACTATGGCCGTGTCAAAAGACACAGCGGCATTGAAAGAACAGTATTGAAAGTCATAGTTCCTGGACGACACATCAGAGGCAGACCAAAAAGAAGGTGATATCAAGACATAAAGGAGACCTTGAATATGACAACAGAAAAATTTGAGGATCTGGCTAAAGACAAAGATTCTGTCAGACGGGCTGTGGTGAATGGAATGTTCTGTGGAAGATCTGGCCAAAGACAGAGATCCTTACAGACCGACTGTGGTGAGAGCAATGTTCTGTGGGAGATCTGGCTAAAGACTGAGATTCTTTCAGACGGGCTGTGGTGAGAGCAATGTTCTGTGGGAGATCTGGCTAAAGACTGAGATTCTTTCAGACGGGCTGTGGTGAGAGCAATGTTCTGTGGGAGATCTGGCTAAAGACAGAGATTCTTTCAGACGGGCTGTGGTGAGAGCAATGTTCTGTGGGAGATCTGGCTAAAGACAGAGATTCTTTCAGACGGGCTGTGGTGAATGGGATGTTCTGTGGAAGATCTGGCCAAAGACAGTACAGACCGACTGTGGTGAGAGCAATGTTCTGTGGAAGATCTGGCCAAAGACAGTACAGACCGACTGTGGTGAGAGCAATGTTCTGTGGAAGATCTGGCCAAAGACAGTACAGACCGACTGTGGTGAGAGCAATGTTCTGTGGAAGATCTGGCCAAAGACAGTACAGACCGACTGTGGTGAGAGCAATGTTCTGTGGGAGATCTGGCTAAAGACAGAGATTCTTTCAGACGGGCTGTGGTGAGAGCAATGTTCTGTGGGAGATCTGGCTAAAGACAGAGATTCTTTCAGACGGGCTGTGGTGAATGGGATGTTCTGTGGAAGATCTGGCCAAAGACAGTACAGACCGACTGTGGTGAGAGCAATGTTCTGTGGAAGATCTGGCCAAAGACAGTACAGACCGACTGTGGTGAGAGCAATGTTCTGTGGAAGATCTGGCCAAAGACAGTACAGACCGACTGTGGTGAGAGCAATGTTCTGTGGAAGATCTGGCCAAAGACAGTACAGACCGACTGTGGTGAGAGCAATGTTCTGTGGGAGATCCGGCTAAAGACAGTACAGACCGACTGTGGTGAGAGCAATGTTCTGTGGGAGATCTGGCTAAAGACAGAGATTCTTACAGACCGACTGTGGTGAGAGCAATGTTCTGTGGAAAATCTGGCTAAAGACAGAGATTCTTTCAGACGGACTGTGGTGAGAGCAATGTTCTGTGGGAAATCTGGCTAAAGACAGAGATTCTTTCAGACGGGCTGTGGTGAATGGGATGTTCTGTGGAAGATCTGGCTAAAGACAGAGATTCTTTCAGACGTGCTGTGGTGAGAGCAATGTTCTGTGAGAGATCTGGCTAAAGACAGAGATTCTTTCAGACGTGCTGTGGTGAGACCAATGTTCTGTGGGAGATCTGGCTAAAGACAGAGATTCTTTCAGACGGACTGTGTTGAGAGCAATGTTCTGTGGGAGATCTGGCTAAAGACAGAGATTCTTTCAGACGTGCTGTGGTGAGACCAATGTTCTGTGGGAGATCTGGCAAAAGACAGAGATTCTTTCAGACGTGCTGTGGTGAGAGCAATGTTCTGTGAGAGATCTGGCTAAAGACAGAGATTCTTTCAGACGTGCTGTGGTGAGACCAATGTTCTGTGGGAGATCTGGCTAAAGACAGAGATTCTTTCAGACGGACTGTGTTGAGAGCAATGTTCTGTGGAAAATCTGGTAAAGACAGAGATTCTTTCAGACGTGCTGTGGTGAGACCAATGTTCTGTGGGAGATCTGGCTAAAGACAGAGATTCTTTCAGACGTGCTGTGGTGAGACCAATGTTCTGTGGGAGATCTGGCTAAAGACAGAGATTCTTTCAGACGTGCTGTGGTGAGAGCAATGTTCTGTGAGAGATCTGGCTAAAGAAAGAGATTCTTTTAGACGTGCTGTGGTGAGACCAATGTTCTGTGGGAGATCTGGCTAAAGACAGAGATTCTTTCAGACCGACTGTGTTGAGAGCAATGTTCTGTGGAAAATCTGGTAAAGACAGAGATTCTTTCAGACGTGCTGTGGTGAGAGCAATGTTCTGTGGGAGATCTGGCTAGAGACAGAGATTCTTACAGACGGACTGTGGTGAGAGCAACATTTTGCAAACAATATGCGACCCTATGACACACTTTTGCAATGAACAAAATTCAACAAAACTTCCACCAATCATGGTCATAATTCAAAACTGTTTGAACTATTAAGATTGTTTATTTAAGAAGAATTATGAGTTTGTTCATGATATTTCTACATTTATACTTCTATTTTCCTCATTTTTAGAAATACAAATTCTGAAGACTGAATGTAGAACTTACAGCTTCTACGGCTCTCACGTAGTTCTCAGTTACAGTTCTCAGTAGTTCACGGTTACAGTTCTCAGTTGTTCACGGTTACAGTTCTCAGTAGTTCTTGGTTACAGTTCTCATTAGTTCATGGTTACAGTTCTCATTAGTTCACGGTTACAGTTCTCATTAGTTCACGGTTACAGTTCTCAGTAGTTCACGGTTACAGTTCTCATTAGTTCACGGTTACAGTTCTCATTAGTTCACGGTTACAGTTCTCATTAGTTCACGGTTACAGTTCTAAGTAGTTCACGGTTACAGTTCTCATTAGTTCACGGTTACAGTTCTCAGTAGTTCACGGTTACAGTTCTCATTAGTTCTCGGTTACAGTTCTCATTAGTTCTCGGTTACAGTTCTCAGTAGTTCTCGGTTACAGTTCTCATTAGTTCTCGGTTACAGTTCTCATTAGTTCTCGGTTACAGTTCTCATTAGTTCTCGGTTACAGTTCTCAGTAGTTCACGGTTACAGTTCTCAGTAATTCACGGTTACAGTTCTCAGTAGTTCACGGTTACAGTTCTCAGTAGTTCACGGTTACAGTTCTCATTAGTTCACGGTTACAGTTCTCAGTAGTTCACGGTTACAGTTCTCATTAGTTCACGGTTACAGTTCTCATTAGTTCACGTGTGTTAGTTTGACTACCCAGAGAAACGTTTAAGATCGATTGTCACGTCTCAAGTACTTTGAAATGGTGCAACTTTCCTTTTTCTTTTAATTTTGACTACCACAACCAAAACTACCACTGCTGTTATCATCACAACCATATTCAAACGACAATAACTATCATTTCTATCATTATCACCACCCAACCACAACCACCATCTGCATTAACAACTGTTGAAAGCGGTCATATGACGGAATTAATTCTCGAGAAGTAACTTGAAGGAGAAAAAATGGTGGAGATAACAAGAGAAAGAGCAAAATTGTAGAGAAGAAAGTTATTGAAAGGAAGAAAAACAATAAATTTGTAGAGAAGAAAACAAGGAAAGAGATGGAAAATGGTGTGTTAGTTGTTGAAATAGTGACCATCCATGGAGGAAGAAAACAAAGCGATTTGTTGTTTTTTAGAGTACACCATTAGAGGAGCATATCCGGTCTGCTTCAATGACCAGCGGCCAAGAATAAATGAAATCAAGAATAAGGTAAAGACAAGTTCAACATTAACGATAGCAACAATCAATGTCCTACCTGTATTATAACAATTCAATATTAACAATAACAACAACCAATGTCCTACCTGTATTATAACAATTCAACATTAACAATAACAACAACCATCGTCCTACCTGTATTGTAACAATTCAACATTAACAATAACAACAACCATTGTCCTACCTGTATTATAACAATTCAACATTAACAATAACAACAATCATTGTCCTACCTGTATTATAACAATTCAACATTAACAATAACAACAACCATTGTCCTACCTGTATTATAACAATTCAACATTAACAATAACAACAATCAATGTCCTACCTGTATTATAAAAATTCAACATTAACAATAATCAATTTTCTACCTGTATTGTAACAATTCAACATTAACAATAACAACAATCATTGTCCTACCTGTATTATAACAATTTAACATTAACAATGATCCATTTTTTACCTGCATTATAACAACTCAACATTAACAATAACAACAATCAATGTCCTACTTGTATTATAACAATTCAACATTAACAATAACAACAACCAATGTCCTACCTGTATTATAACAATTCAACATTAACAATAACAACAATCAATGTCCTACCTGTATTATAACAACTCAACATTAACAATAACAACAATCAATGTCCTAAGTGTATTATAACAATTCAACATTAACGATAACAACAATCAATGTCCCAAGTGTATTATAACAATTCAACGTTAACAAAAACAACAATCAATGCCCTACCTGTATTATAACAACTCAACATTAACAATAACAACAATCAATGTCCTAAGTGTATTATAACAATTCAACATTAACAATAACAACAATCAATGTCCCAAGTGTATTATAACAATTCAACATTAACAAAAACAACAATCAATGTCCTAAGTGTATTAAAACAATTCAACATTAACAATAACAACAATCAATGTCCTAAGTGTATTATAACAATTCAACATTAACAATAAATACAATCAATGTCCTAAGTGTATTATAACAATTCGACATTAACAATAACAACAATCAATGTCCTACCTGTATTATAACAACTCAACATTAGCAATAACAACAATCAATGTCCTACCTGTATTATAACAACTCAACATTAACAATAACAACAATCAATGTCCTACCTGTATTATAACAACTCAACATTAACAATAACAACAATCAATGTCCTAAGTGTATTATAACAATTCAACATTAACAAAAACAACAATCAATGTCCTAAGTTTATTATAACAATTCAACATTAACAAAAACAACAATCAATGTCCTAAGTGTATTATAACAATTCAACATTAACAATAACAACAATCAATGTCCTAAGTGTATTATAACAATTCAACATTAACAATAACAACAATCAATGTCCTAAGTGTATTATAACAATTCAACATTAACAATAACAACAATAAATGTCCCAAGTGTATTATAACAATTTAACATTAACAAAAACAACAATCAATGTCCTAAGTGTATTATAACAATTCAACATTAACAATAACAACAATCAATGTCCTAAGTGTATCATAACAATTCAACATTAACAATAACAACAATCAATGTCCTAAGTGTATTATAACAATTCAACATTAACAATAACAACAATCAATGTCCTACCTGTATTATAACAATTCAAAATTAACAATAATCAATGTTCTACCTGTATTATAACAATTCAACAAAAACAACAATCAATGTCCTAAGTGTATTATAACAATTCAACATTAACAATAACAACAATCAATGTCCTAAGTGTATCATAACAATTCAACATTAACAATAACAACAATCACTGTCCTAAGTGTATTATAACAATTCAACATTAACAATAACAACAATCAATGTCCTACCTGTATTATAACAATTCAAAATTAACAATAATCAATGTCCTACCTGTATTATAACAATTCAACAATAACAACAATCAATGTCCTACCTGTATTATAACAATTCAACAATAACAACAACCAATGTCCTACCTGTATTATAACAATTCAACAATAACAACAATCATTGTCCTACCTGTATTATAACAATTCAACAATAACAACAACCAATGTCCTACCTGCATCTCCATCTCCAGATCTTCATCGAAACAATCCGCCGTTTCCTCTTTTACTCCCATGTCTTCCTCCTCTTCTTTTTCCCTCTTATTTTTCCTCGAATAAAATCACAAAGAGAACAACATCTATGTCAACATTGAGTTATCCTCAACACCAACGAATTAAAAGTTATCATCTTTAATAACTCCTCGACCTGTTCTAATTTTTGTTTTATGTTCCTTCACAAACGACGGTAATGAGCATAGTAAAAACCTTAAACTAGTCAATACAAAACGAACTAATGTATCTTCTCTCTAACTCGTTAAGTATTCGGTGAGCATTTACAAGCGACTGATCAAGTAATTTGGGCACAGCGAAATAACATACTCAAACTAACAGGATCCAAATATATGATCATAGTTTACCACATTATATAATCTGTTGTGTATGTTTATTTTTTTCCGCTTGACAGGTTCATGAGCAGCTTTTGATGAATCGTTTTAATTTATTGTATAACCTGAAGGAAGCATTTTAAAATATTTAAGTTTATTTTATAATCTTTTAAAAACAAGTAATAGTTGATTTAAGTTCACTATAAAACCTGAATATTAAAGTTGAATAGTAAAAAAATTAAAGCGCCCCGTCCCGCCAAGTGGCGTATAGGGAATATAGTGCTAGTGACCATGAATTTTACAGATCTTCAGCACATGATTTTTGGGGTAATGTGGTTGATATTACGCCCGTGCCGCTTTACTTTCCCAGAAAAAAAAATGTGTACCTATTTAGGCCTGGATGAACGTGGAAGCCTACGTTCAGGATCGAACCCAACCTCTTATCCTTTGTAGTCCAGTTCACTAACCACTGAGCTATCGCGGCTCGCATAAAGTTTAATAATGGTTTAAGTTTTTTAATGATTAGAACTACAACGTTATTGGACTGATCAAGTTTTATTGTAGCGTACATGGAAGTAACTGTTGATAGAGTCAAGTTTTATTGTAGTGTATATAGAAATAACTGTTGACAGAGTCAAGTTTTATTGTAGTGTGTATACAAATAACTGTTGATAGAGTCAAGTTTTATTGTAGTGTGTATAGAAATAACTGTTGATAGAGTCAAGTTTTATTTTGTGTATAGAAGTAACTGTTGATTGAGTCAAGCTTTATTATTATAAGTATAGAAGTAACTGTTGATTGAGTCAAGCTTTTCTATTATAAGTATAGAAGTAACTGTTGATTGCGTCAAGCTTTATTGTAGTGTGTATAGAAGTAACTGTTGATTGAGTCAAGCTTTATTGTTGTAAGTATAGAAGTAACTGCTGATACAGTCAAGTTTTATTGCTGGAAGTATAGAAGTAACTGTTGATTGAGTCAAGCTTTGTTGTTGTAAGTATAGAAGTAACTGTTGTTAAAGTCAAGTTTTATTGCTGCAAGTATAGAAGTAACTGTTGATAAAGTCAAGTTTTATTGCTGTAAGTATAGAAGTAACTGTTGATAAAGTCAAGTTTTATTGCTGTAAGTATAGAAGTAACTGTTGATTGAGTCAAGCTTTGTTGTTGTAAGTATAGAAGTAACTGTTGTTAAAGTCAAGTTTTATTGCTGCAAGTATAGAAGTAACTGTTGATAAAGTCAAGTTTTATTGCTGCAAGTATAGAAGTAACTGTTGATAAAGTCAAGTTTTATTGCTGTAAGTATAGAAGTAACTGTTAATTTAAACAACTTTGTTTTGTATTAAAACACATTCTAAGTTTGCTTAAGACATTATTTCGTTTATGTTATTTTTCGAGTGACCATAAAGATGGATCAGTCACTTTACTTATATGTTTTCTTATGTGAGTTACTGTAGGGTTAGATTAATCACTTCACTTATATGTGCTCTTATGTGAGTTACTGTAGGGTTAGATTAATCACTTCACTTATATGTGCTCTTATGCGAGTTACTGTAGGGTTAGATTAATCACTTCACTTATATGTGCTCTTATGTGAGTTACTGTAGGGTTAGATTAATCACTTCACTTATATGTGCTCTTATGTGAGTTACTGTAGGGTTAGATTAATCACTTCACTTATATGTGCTCTTATGTGAGTTACTGTACAGCTGGATTAATTCACTGACATACGTTAGTACATATCTGATTTACTGTCAGGTAACATTTATTACTTGATTAATACATATAATTATGTGAATTCTGTATGTTTGGGTCAGTTTTACTGATCTGTTTATGGGCTGACGAAAGTAAAGACGAGGTTTGATAAGCTGCTGTGTTTGTCAGTCCTGGATGAGAGCAACAAGCAGAGATCAGCTGAATCTAGCAAGTGCCAGAATGTGAGTGTGGAATATTTTGTGAACATTGTCACATACACTGACGTCTCGTTCAGTTCTAAAAGTGCCTTTACTTAAAGAGGCTAGCCATAAATGTAAACAATAACAGCTAAATAGCTGCCTTGTACTCTTTTGTCGACTTTACACAAATTCTTATATAATAACCTTGTAAATAAAACGTATATGCATTTTTTGGTTAGATTTCGTAAATAATAGCTTTGTAAATATAACGCACATTAATTTTTGTTTGCTAGATTTCGTAAATAATAGCCTTGTAAATATAACGCACATTAATTTTTGTTTGTTAGATTTCGTAAATAATAGCCTTGAAATATAACGCACATTAATTTTTGTTTGCTAGATTTCGTAAATAATAGCCTTGAAATATAACGCACATTAATTTTTGTTTGCTAGATTTCGTAAATAATAGCCTTGAAATATAACGCACATTAATTTTTGTTTGCTAGATTTCGTAAATAATAGCCTTGTAAATATAACGCACATGTATTTTGTAGCTACATTTTTTAATAATAACCTTGTAAATATAAGGGGCAGTAACCTTGTTGGTAGAATTTGTATAGACCTGTGGACTAATTCGGTGACAATGATGAATATTGTGCTGAAAAATCGTGACTAGATTGCGTTGATAATTGTCGATAATTGTTGATAATGCACACAAATGTTGTCATTGAATCTTGTTTCTATACACGAAGATTACCAAGCATGCAGAGGTCTTCCATGTCAGTGAAAGACATGATACAAGAAGTTTAAGCTCTTTAGCTGCTGACCGTGATCGTATCTGAGAAGGATTGTGTGTTTGTGTGCCTGAGACTAACAACGAGTTATGTATATAACAATACGTCTATAGTTTTTGACTTGGTCGTGAGAGTAGTTTTACTGTCCTGGAGATATAGTAAGGCTGCAGATGGTAAAAATTGTAGGAAAATGTTTGCTGTTTCCTAGAAATAGCTGTCAGCTACAAGGTTGTGTCGATCTAACCTGGCAACGACTACGAGAGTGTTTTCTGTTGACATATCCGCAGGTGACGCAATATGGCGGACAAATCAAATCTTGAAATGTCTTTGAACTTCTTTGCGACAATGACGTTCCACGTCTGGACAGATCTATGTCGATTAGACCTTGTAAGTAAACAGCCCATCACGCCAAGGCGCGTATAGGGAATATGGTGTTAGTGACCATAATTTTTATAGACCTTCAGCACATGATTTTTGAGGGAATATGATCGGTATTACGCCCGTGCCGCTTTACCTTCCCAGAAAAAAATCCGACACCTATTTAAGGCTGGGTAAACCCGGAAGCCGTCGACCAGGATCGCACTCTTGTCCTTAATAGTCCAGTTCACTAACCATAAAGCTATCGTGTCACCCTGATCAAATAAGACCTTGTGAGGTTTATTAATGTTGTTCTGTAGATCTTACAGTTTGCTGAATAGACGTGATGATGAAGCATAGATAGTTATCTGTGAGAAAACGATAAAAGAAGTGTAAATCTTTGCTTAAAATAATCCATCATTTAATAATCCAGGCTTAAACTGTGACTATGTACATGTCATTGATTGTTCGATCTGTAAAGCGGTGTCATAAGACACTTCAAACAACACATATCCAGGTGTATAAAGTAGCTCAGCTACATATGTCAATGTTTGACATCAATGATTGACATATGTCACTCAAACATATATCTACGATCATAATTATAAATATCGAGGTCAGGTCTTGACTCAATTAATGTCCAATCGATAATCCTTTAGAGTAGTTATTTGATCAGCACATGATCTGTTCTTCCTAAAACCTGCTTGTTCATCTCTCAAATGTTTCTCTATGGCCTCTTTTAGTCTCTCCAGAATGATTCTGCTTAATATTTTAGAAGAAAAAGAAGGAGATAATCCTTTAACTGGTCATATCTGCGCCATATAATCGATGATGAATGTACACACAGCTTGACTCAGATCGTCGTGGTCTGTACCTGTCACAAACAGAATAAAATACATTCCATTAATATTGATCTTTATTTGTATATCTCCTTTGTTCTTCAAGTACGTACTTATGTTGCTAAATTTAGGATAATTGTCAATACATGACCAAATTAAAGTTAATATCTGTGATATGTTGCTCCACATTAAACCGCATATAGTATTTCATTTGAAAATTTCATTTGCATAATGGAAAGACGATTAGAAGCCACAGAGATGGGATTTCTAAGAATAATGTTGAAATTTCCCTGGACAGCTAAAAAGACCAATGAGGAAATTCTCAAAGAGGCCAACACAAAAAGGGAGCTCCTAAAAAACATCAGAAAGAACTAATCAACATTTTTCGGGCACATCATGAGAAGAGGAAAATTGGAATACTTGGTTACAAGTGGCAAAATAAAAGGAAAGATAGATCGCGGACGACAAAGAGAAAAAATACTGGATAGCTTGATGTCATGGCATGGAAAACGGTTAACAACAGAACTGATACGATGCACTTTAGATAGATTTTTGAAGGACATGATCGCCTACGCCAACCGAGATGGCATATGATGATGATGAGTATTTCATTCATTGGATAAAAAAAAAACTATCTTTAAGACACATAGTACCATTGCTAGTGTATGTCGGAGGGCAACTATAGAACTCGAGGAATAAAGGCCGCTTGGTCAAGCAGTCGCCACGACGTGTGAGACTCAGGATTTTTATTTTACCCCCGATAGAAAAAATCCTTTCTGTCTACCGCGGATTTCGAACACCGTACGTCAGCTTTTCAGCCAGCGGAACAGTGGTTTTAGCCGCACGGCCGCGCGCACCTCATTGGTGTGTTATTTACTCATTGGAACCTTGTGTTATTTATTCATTCGATGCCTTGTCAATATAGATGGTTGGCTACCACGCAGCACCATTTTACTCAGTATCTTGTCTCGTCACGTTGTCATAGCTTTACATGTCCATCTGTTGATGTTCTCAGTCCACTCTAGTCTTGTTCTCCCTCTGTCATGTTGTCATAGCTTTACATGTCCATCTGTTGATGTTCTCAGTCCACTCTAGTCTTGTTCTCCCTCTGTCATGTTGTCATAGCTTTACATGTCCATCTGTTGATGTTCTCAGTCCACTCTAGTCTTGTTCTCCCTCTGTCATGTTGTCATAGCTTTACATGTCCATCTGTTGATGTTCTCAGTCCACTCTAATCTTGTTCTCCCTCTGTCATGTTGTCATAGCTTTACATGTCCATCTGTTGATGTTCTCAGTCCACTCTAGTCTTGTTCTCCCTCTGTCATGTTGTCATAGCTTTACATGTCCATCTGTTGGCTCACGGTGTGCACAGAGCACTTAACTCAGTAGCTCTTGCAACAAGCCGGACTTGGAATATGAGGAAACTGCAACAAGGAACACTTTTCATACATAGCCTTCAATGGCTCCTGCCGCCTATCCACCATATTGACGGGAAGTTCACGTCCTCCTGAAAATGAAGATCGTCATATGTTTTTAAATGTATAGTGCTTGATGATGTTCGGACATAATTTGACTCCAAATCCGAACATATGAAACACAATTAATCGTCGGATTATCCCCGTCGCACATCATTTTTAGAACCTTTGTGAAATATGAATCCCTCCTGACTAACATGGACCTCCGGGAGCCAACAGTGCTGCAAAGTCATGTACGAAACTCTATTCCACCTTTCACTATTAGTGTACGGCCGTTGTACAATCAGCCATCTGGTTGAAGATGCCAGCTATTATTCGCCGACCCTTTCCATTCCAGGTTCTGTTTGACGTCTTGGACCCCTCACTACCCAAAACTTTTAATGAAACAAAAGCGATTGTGTGTTATTTGAAATAATACTCCCTGAAGACGGTCACATGAACAAAGTATAACATCGGATCTAGCAGTGGTAAGGCTGACCATGTATTGAAACAATTGGCTTACACCACCTACAGCGCAAACCAATGTCCATAATCTAGACTGATTATGACTAGTCGATGGACCTAGTATCACTGCAAGCGAAATAAAATCCATAATTTCTACGAAATAATATTCACAATTTCTACGAAATAAAATCCATAATTGCTCAACCGTCCGTGCCAGTTGAATCATCTGAATTAAAACTTATCTCATCGAAGGATCCAAACAAAGAAACATCAGCACAAAGCATATTTATCTACATTCGATGCTTACGTGTCTCAGAGTTTAGATTAGTGAACATAGGTGTTAAGAGACTAAACATTGTGTGTGTGTGTGTTTGTGTGCGCTATGTTTGTAGATTGAAGGTCATGTAGAATAGATGTTAGCCTACAGATCAAGGATGTCTCGTGTAGGACATGTCTACGTGAAAAAAAAAATATATATATATCTTCTTCTTCTCCTTCTTTCCTTCCTCATCTGCCTTTCAGCGTCGAGGTGAGATATAATTTGCGGTCTTTTGCTCTTCTGTTCGCCTCTGCTGTTGTTATGTTTCCTAGTGCTTCTAATATTCCATCGACCTATCTTTTTCGTGGTCGACCCTTGGGTCTGGTGTTCTCACAACGTTTGTTGAAGGCTCGTTGTGTTGTGTTTTGATCATTCTGCCTTGTCACGTGGCCAAACCATTTTATCTGTTGTTTCCTTATATATTCTATGGCGGGGGCTATTCCTAGCTTTTTTCTCAGTTATATATATATATATAAAACAGAACAATCGGTTTAGTTATATCTTCACGTAACAAGTGGACAACACAATGCAGAACGAAGTGTTGGTTCAACAGACCTTCAAGAGGAACTAACATACCACACACGTACAAATATGTCTTTAAAATAACAAATAGATAAATAATTTAATTGAAATTAAATTTTAATTTAAATAATAAAAAAAAATTAAAACACATTTTTATTCATTTCTTCTCACTATTAGCATCACTGCCGCTTTGCATTTTGATGCATTTATGTGCATTTATATATGCAATGTCCAGGTTGTCTGGTGACCACGGCCGAGAGCCAAGTTGTTTGTTTCCGACCGAGAGAAGCTCGCTAGACATCAAAGGGGTCAAAGGGATCAAAAGGGAACAAAGGTATCGAAGAGTCAAAGAGACCGAATAGATCATAGGGATCGAAGAGATCAAAGGGATCGAATTGATCAAGAGGATCAAATGGATCTAAGAGTTCAAAGGGATCGAATTGATCGAAGGGATCGAAGAGATCAAAGGGATCAAAGGGATCGAATGGCTTGAAGGGTTCGAAGGAATCGAAGGGATCAAAGGGATCGAAGGGATCAATTCTATCGAAGGGATCAAAGGGAACGAAGGGAACGAAGGGAATGCTTGCATTTGAGAGATTGAGGGAAAGCACTGATGATGTTACCACCTAGTTTGCTGACAAAACCTAGTTTCAGATTTAGCCACATAAATTCAGGTAAACTGTAGCAACTCAATTCCCATATAATTATTCTGCCAATCAAATCTTAAGAATGTACAGTTTGTTGGTCCGTCACGGACAGTGCCAAACTTCAGAGGTTTGTTAGATAGAAAGAAAGCTAGTATGAAAGAAAAATATTGAGAGATACTCACAGTATAGGGACATTCCATGTCAATCCCAAGACGTATGTTAAGGAGAGAGGAGGACATATTGCTGGAGACATAAGTAAAGTAAGAGAGCAGGACAGCGTTGAGGGAATCCTGCATCTGCATCACCATTCAATGGTTTAGGCCAGCAGAAAGAGAGAGAGAGAGAGAGAGTGGGAAAGAAAGTGTGAAAGAGAGAGAGAGAGTGAAAGAGAGAGAGAGAGTGATAGAGAGAGTGTGAAAGAGAGAGAGAGTGTGTGAAAGAGAGAGAGAGAGTTAAAGAGAGAGAGTGAAAAAGAGAGAATGAAAGAGAGAGAGAGAGTGAAAGATAGAGAGAGTGAAAGAGAGAGAGAGAGTGATAGAGAGTGTGTGAAAGAGAGAGAGAGAGAGTTAAAGAGAGAGAGTGAAAGAGAGAGGGAATGAAAGAGAGAGAGAGAGTGTGAAAGATAGAGAGAGTGAAAGAGAGAGTGAAAGAGAGAGTGAAAGAAAGAGAGTGAAAAAGAGAGTGAAAAAGAAAGAGAGTGAAAGAGAGAGAGAGTGGGTGAAAGAGAGTGAAAGAGAGAGAGAGAGTGAGAGAGAGAGTGAAAGATAGAGAAGGGACAAATAAAAGCAATTCTACAGTTCGAAACTTGGATATATTTGGATACATTTTATGTTTACGATCAATCTAAACATTCGATCTAAACATTCGATCTAAAAATTCAAAAATCATAAAAACCACATTTTGTCATTTCGCATCCTGTAAGAGTTGTCCTAAAGATGTCAAAAACACATACAAATTGCTTGAAAGCTTGCAGGATAATAGTACAAATGAAATCATCGAAAAATCGATTGACAGAATATCTCAGATTTCGGAGAAACGATTTGCAATAAGGCTGCCAAAGTGTGAGAGCAATATTTTCCGTTTCTTCATCTAAATATCCAGGGACATATCTGAGGCAATGAAAGCAACACAACACCCATGGGAGAAATATTCGATAGAAAAGTGATACCTTTATGTATCCAGCAATATATGGGGACAGGATAAGAACGTTTTACGCAGATTCACTCTCTCTCTTTCTCTCTCTCTCTCTCTCTCTATATATATATATATATATATATATATATATAGGAGAGAGAGAGAGAGAGAGAGAGAGAGAGAGAGAGAGAAAGAGAAATATTATACAAGAAATAGTTTTATTATCTTATAAAAATTGAAGCTGTTAGGGATATGTGCATCCATTATGTATGTTTTTCTAGAGAGCTCTTGGAAGTTTTATTTCCCCCGTGCATTCAATATGTGTATGTGGCCGTATGTGGGTATTCACTCTTCAAAGTAGGCGTTTTTTTCTGTCATCTTCGTGTTTCTGTGTGGATGATCAATGAGCGACAAACTCTGGACACATTATATGACGTTTCTAAGGACATACCGATATGTGTTGTGTGATCAACTTTATAGAGATCACGGATCTTAAACTAGCAATGTTGAAGTTTCCGTGTAGAAACACGAAGCTACGAAGCTACGAGTATCTGTTTTGAAAAGTATCGATTCTATTATTTGTTGATTCTTTTTCACCTGTTTCAATTATTTTGTTTATGATGTTTCATTACTAGTTAGCTATATAGGATCAGTTTTATTTACTTACATATCTGTGTGTGTGTTGTTTGTTTGTTCCTGCTGAAGGCCTATTGAGCCGAAACGTCTTTCAAATTTGTGTTGTCTATCAATCACGTAAAGCTTTTACCATACCATCTTTTTTCTATTTTTTTCTCCCAATTCTCCCTCACATTTAGTTTTACTGCATATTCGCATTTGTATGCACTCATCTGCATTTCTTTGCATTAACCCTTCTTTTTCATTTCTATTCTATCTATTGACCTTTCGTGCCGTAGCCGGCCCATAGGGTATAGACCCAGATACTCTTTCTCCATCTAAATGTTTATTCTAGCAGTTTTCAATCCTTGTAAAGATCTTTCATCAAATCCCGTCATTTGTCTCTGTTCTGTGCAAGCAACTCTATCTCATTGAGGAAGCTGATTCCTTCTGCTCTTGCTCTCTGATCAATTTATACTAGTCTCGATTATATATAAATCTATCTATCTATCTACAGGTAAATGAATTTAAGTATTTGGGAACTTTGTTAACCTCAGACGGAAGATGTACAAAAGAGGTGAGATGTAGAATGGCTCAGGCAAAAGCAGCTTTCCAAAAAATGAGGAAAATACTATGCAATCCATTTTTGACAATAGAAACAAGAAAAAGAGTTCTTAAATGTTACGTAGAGCCAGTCTTAACATACGGATGCGAATCATGGACAATAGGACAACAGACAAGAAAATCACTGGAGTCTGTAGAAATGTGGCTTTACAGAAGAATGTTGAGAATACCATGGACAGCTACGAAGAGTAATGAAGATGTTCTGAGAGAGTCAAAGCAAAAAAAAGAGCTAATTTCCAATATTAGGAAGAAACAATCATCATTTTTTGGCCATGTAATGAGAAGAGAACAACTGGAATATATTGTAACAAATGGACACATTGAGGGACGAAGAGATAGAGGGAAGCAAAGAGAACAAATAACAGACAGTTTAAGAGAATGGCTTGGCAGAAGGTCAACAACAGAAATGATAAATAACTGTCGAGATCGAAATTTGTGGAGATACATGATCACCTACGCCACTAGGCCCGGTACTTGATGATGATAATGATCTATCTATCTATCTATTATCCTTTCGAGCCGAAGACGGCACATAGGGCAGAACCACTATCTCAAAAACGGAAACCTTGCGTGCCAAAATGGCACATATTGCACAGATCACTGCTCTAAAATCTATGACTTGTTTCCATAACAATACTTTTTACAATGACAGCTTGTCAAGCCATCGATCAACCTCCTTAGTCGCCTCTTACGACATGCCTGGAAGGTCACAGTGTCACTATTCTTTACCTCCCTCATAATGAGGCCCCGGTAACACACGGGGTTATATATAAATACTCAATGATTAAAATAAAGGTTAATGCAGATTACACCTCACTACTGGCTCATACAAAACAGTCTACGATATCTTTGATAATGAAAGAAAGAGAAATGAAACAAGAATATAACACGTTCAATCAATGCAGAACTGGAACAATCAGTAAACGAAAAATTAGATGTTTGCTGGAAAGGGCAGCAGAGCAGATATGAGAATGTTCAGAAGATTGTGACGTCATGTTCGAAATAATGACTAATGACACTAAATATAGCACAAATTATGCCACAAACGCTCTATATATAACACGGATTATGCTTCTGTCACAATTAATATAACATTAATTTGGAACTGCCACTAAATGTAACTCTAATTTGGAACTGCCACTAAATAAAAATATTTGGAACTGTCACTAAATAAACATGTTTGGAACTGCCACTAAATAAAAATATTTGGAACGGCCACTAAATAAACATAATTGGAACTGCCACTAAATACAACACTAATTTGGAACTGCCACTAAATACAACACTAATTTGGAACTGCCACTAAATACAACACTAATTTGGAACTGCCACTAAATACAACACTAATTTGGAACTGCCACTAAATACAACACTAATTTGGAACTGCCACTAAATACAACACTAATTTGGAACTGCCACTAAATACAACACTAATTTGGAACTACCACTAAAAATAACACCACTAAATGCTGACACTAACACTTTAAATATAACCCCAGCCAATGATGCCACTAACACTCCAGATATAACACCAATGATGCCACTAACACTCCAGATATAACACCAATGATGCCACTAACACTCCAGATATAACACCAATAATGTCACTGTCAGTCTGAAAAAAACCTCAATGATGCCAGCAACATTCTAAATATAACATCAATGATCCTACTGTCATTCTAGATATAACACCAATGATGTCAATAACACTCTAAATATAACACCACTGATGCCACTAACACTCTAAATATAACACCACTGGCGCCAGTAACACTCTAAATATAACACCAATATTGCCACTAACACTCTAAATATAACAACAATGGTGCCATTAACACTCTAAATATAACACCATTGATCACTCTGCCATTCTAAATATAACACCAATGTAACCACTAACACTTTAAATATGACACCAATGATGCCACGAACACTCTAAATATAACACGAAGGATGCCACTAACACTTTAAATATAACACCAATGATGCCAATAACACTCTAAATATAACACCAATGATGCCACGAACACTCTAAATATAACACCAAAGATGCCACTAACACTCTAAATATAATACCAATGATGCCACTAGCACTCTAAATATAACACAAAGGATGTCACTAACACTCTAAATATAACACCAATGCTGCTACTAACACTCTAAATATAACACCAATGATGCCACTAACACTTTTAATATAATATAGCACCAGTGATGTCACTAGCACTCTAAATATAACACAAATGATGCCACTAGCACTCTAAATATAACACCAATGATGCCACTAAAACTCTAAATATATCATCACTGCTGCCACTAATACTCTAAATATAACACCAATGATGCCACTAACACTCTAAATATAACACCAATGATGCCACTAACACTCTAAATATAACACCAATGATGCCACTAACACTCTAAATATAACACCAATGATGCCACTAACACTCTAAATATAACACTAATTGCAATAAATTCTTCTAGAACAAATCATGTATAAAGTATGTACAGAAAAGTATCAAAACTGCACAGGTCGGTCAACAAATTGGGAAGTTTATGAAGAAATCGTTGAGACTGGCGGGAATGCGTAAAAAAACACACATTCATCATCATGTGCCATACCGGTTGACGTAGGCGATCATGTCCGTCCACAATCTTCTATCCACCATGAATCGTATCACTTCTGTTGTTGAACGTTACCACCCTATCTAGTATCTTCTCTCTTTGTTGCCTGTGACCTCTTTTTTTCTGTATTTTGCCAGTTGTAACCAAGTATTCCAACTTTCCTCTTCTCATAAAGTACTAGAACATTGTTGATTGTTTCTTTCTGATGTTTTTTTAGGAGTACCCTTTTTGTGTTGACCTTTTGAGAATTTCCTTCTTGGTCTTTTTAGCTGTCCAGGGAACTTTCAACATTCTTCTGAGAAATCCCATCTCTGTGGCCTCTAATCGTGTTTTCATTTGTTTATTTACGGTCCATGATTCGCTTCTATAGGTCAGAATTGCTGTATATAGCAACGATGTTCTCTCTTTCTCACTTCTATTGACATAGACTTGTTGCGTAAGACGTTTTTCATTTTCTGAAATGCTACTTTTCCCTGAGCAAGTCTGATTTGTTATTTTTGTGGTGCATCTACATTAGCAGTTGAAATTATCTAACAGCCGCTATGGTAAGTTATTCACATAATTTCCAAATACGTGCTTTGACTTCTTCATGCTGATGAGCAAAACCTGTTAATCGAACCTCGTAATTATTATTAGTATCTATCTATCTCTATTGTCCTTTCGAGCCGAAGACGACGCATAGGGCAGAACCACAATCTCAAAAACAGAAACCTTGCGTGCCAAAGTGGTACATATTGCAGAGATCACTGTTCTAAAATCTATGGCGCTGTTTCCATAACAATACTTTTTACAATGACAGCTTGTCAAGCAATCAATCAATCTCCTTAGTCGCCTCTTACGATATGCCTGGAAGGTCACAGTGTCACTATTCTTTACTTCCCTCATAATAAGGCCCCGGTAACACACAGGAAGTGTATATATTATGTTATTAGTATACTCATGTACAATAAATGTAACACTAATAAATCGTGCAACTTTTCATACATTAATGGAAAGTGCTTCTTTTAAACACACACGCAAAATGTCGTAGATGACAAATAAGCTTATCTACACATATAACAAATATCATCACAAAGTCCCTAACAAAAAAAAAAAAAACACTGAAGAAATTCAACAAACATCTCCACCTATCAAAATGTAATCTTCATGCATCCACTCTTTCCATCCACCCATATCCACATTAATCTCACATATTAATTTCCCGAGCTACTAGGCCGAACATTCATTCACGTATTTCTGAATAAATCCACTATAAACGTTATCATTAAGTTTCAGACCACATTCTCAATAACACATGTCTTGTCTCCCATTGACTGAAGACTCGCTCTACCATCCGTAGACTCGCATTGCCACGAGAACTTATCACTGTGTTAATAATGACCATTATTTCATCTTGCTATAGTCTCCCCTAAACACTTTTTGTTTCATTGTTTTCCTGGGTACACATTCTAGTACAGGGATTTCCAAACTGATAACTTATAGGGATCAATAAATAAAACAACAACAACAATAAATCAGAAAACATTATATTGTTGACTTAATGCAATGAATTCCATACACACACACGCACACGTATATATATATATATATATATATATATATATATATAGAGAGAGAGAGAGAGGTATGTATAACTATATTATATTATGTCATATCATATCATATCATATCATATCAATCATATCATATCATATCATATCATATCATATCATATCATATCATATCATATCATATCATATCATATCATATCATATCATATCATATCATATCATATCATATCATATTATATTATATTATATTATATTATATTATATTATATTATATTATATTATATTATATTATATTATATTATATTATATTATATTATATTATATTATATTATATTATATTATATTATATTATATTATATTATATTATATTATATTATATTACAATCGTCTATGTCAATACAAATGAGAAAGAGAGTTCATCGGTGCTATATAGAACCAATTCTAACCTATGGAAGCGAATGATGGACAGTAGATAAACAAATGAAAAAAACGATTAGAGGCCACAGAGATGGGATTTCTCAGAAGAATGTTGAAAGTTCCCTGGACAGCTAAAAAGACCAATGAGGAAGTTCTCAAAGAGGCCAACACAAAAAGGAGCTCTTAAAAAACATCAGAAAGAAGCAATCAACATTTTTCGGGCACATCATGAGAAGAGGAAAGTTAGAATACTTGGTTACAACTGGCAAAATAAAAGTAAAGATAGATCGCGGACGACAAAGAGAGAAAATACTGGATAGCTTTGTGTCATGGCATGGAAAACAGTCAACAACAGAACTGATACGATGCACTGTAGATTGAACATTGTGGAGGGACATGATCGCCTACGCCAACCGGTATGGTACATGATGATGATATTACAATCGAGCGAAAAGAAGGTAGTGAGAGGCCAACAAGTTGTATGCACAGGGGACCATCGACGCCTTGTAAAAATAGTTCGGACTTGGCAATGAGGAAAGAAGTGACCATATAATGGCAGCGCATAATAGACAGGGACATCCCAACAGTATCTAATGCTATTGTCAGCTGGTAATTACACAGGATGAAACACCATGATGCCTCCATTCCTACAATATGTACTATCCTGTTGGAGGTCAATTCAAAAAAAGACTATTTGAATTATATGAAGCTTGAATTTTTGGAGGAGATTAATTTCAGAAACACTTTTTTGTACAAAACGACGAAAGGACATAGAAACATTTTAGAACTAAGTATAGACAATATCCTAGCTTAGACAGACATTTGTTCTGCGCACAGAATCATATAAAGATTAAAATGTAGAAATTAGCCAAACTAGTATTTCCATAAACAAGACTAACTGTTTCTTATGTTTTCTTTTCTCTCCAGTGAGTTGTGAAAAGTTCGCGAAAAGATGCAACAATCAATCGGAGAAGATGATGATCTGTTGACGCAAAACGAAATGATATGGCCACGTATATCAATTATGTGCCCTGGCAAAGACAGCTCTACAAGGAACTGTGAAAGGAGTGAATACAAATATGCAGAGAAAGAGATGGGAAGATAATATCAAGGAATGGACGGACCTCGACATTGCAGAGTTCCAAAGAATGACTGAAGATAGTGAGAAATGGAGAAGGTTGGCTAAGTCTGTCAGTGGTGTCTCGATGACAGAATGGTTTTAATGGATGGGATGAGGACAACGACAATGGTAGGGGACATTTGGATATTGATGATTCACGACCCAGCCTACCTGATGTCGACATATCGATACCTCACGTCCCAACCTACTTGTTGTAGATATATCGATGTCTCACGTCCCAGCCTACTTGTTGTAGACATATCGATGTCTCACGTCCCAGCCTACTTGTTGTAGACATATCGATGTCTCACGTCCCAGCCTACCTGATGTCGACATATCGATGTCTCACGTCTCAGCCTACCTGATGTCGACATATCGATGCCTCACGTCCCAGCCTACCTAATATCGATATATCGATGCTTTACGCCCAAGCCTACCTGATATCGATATATCGATGCCTTACGCCCAAGCCTACCTGATGTCGACATGTGGATGCCTCAAGTCCCAGCCTACCTGATATCAATATATTGAAGCCTCACGTCCAAGCCTACCTGATGTTGACATGTGGATACCTCACGTCACAGCCTACCTGATATCGCTATATCGATGCCTCACGTCCAAACCTGCCTGATGTCGACTTGTGGATGCCTCACGTCCCAGCTTACCTGATATCGATATATATATATTATTCGGCCTAATGGAGACTTCATTGAAGAATCGTATTTAATGACGCTTTGAGACGCATACAAAAGAAGAGAGGGGAAACAAATAATTAAAATATATTGGACAATGTATTCATCATTATCTTGTGCTCTCTGCGCATTCAATTTTGGCTACCAAAGTTCTCCATTTCACCCTTTCTCTTGCCTTATTGGTAGCCACGATAGCTCAGTCGCTAGTGAACTTGACTACAAAGGAGAAGCGGTTGTGCTCGATTCTGATCGGCGGCTTCCAGATTCACCCAACCTTTAATGGGTACCGGATTTTTTTCTGGGAAAGTAACACCGCATGGGCGTAATACCGACCACATTACCCCAAAAATAATTTGCCGAAGGTCTGTAAAATTTATGGTCACTAACACCATGTTCGCTATACGCCACTTGGCGTAACGGGGGTACTTTACTTTTTTTTTTATCTTGTCTTATTGGTACTACCTATCATGGATTCTCCTGTTAACCTCTTCATTTGATCAGTCCACTGTGGTCTTTGCTTCTACCACGGTTACCTTTTATTTCCCCCTCCAAGGTGGCTTTAGTAGATTATGATCTCTCTTTGCGTGTCAGAAAATTCTAACTTGCTTCTTTTGAAAAGTTGGAAACGTGTGTCTCTTCATTTTCAAAATTCTAAAATTTCTTATTTGCCTTCTTATCTGCCCACCCCCACCCCATAACTCTTTTCTCATTCCAAATTTTTATATAAATCTACATTTCAGAATTTCAGATTTTTTCTCCGTTTTCTTATTTGGTGTCCTTGTTTCTCTACCATATATGAGTCGATTCAATATTGTATTATATAAGTTTTCTTCCTAAAGCTATTTGCTCTGTTGTGAGTACATGTTCCATTTCGTTAAAAACATCATCATTATCGTCGAGTGCCGTCTTCGCAACGAAGGCTGACTACCATGGATCGCCATTTGACTCTGTTTCTTACTTTGATGGTGCAGGTTGTCATAGATTGGCTTGTCCATCTTTTGTTACTCGTTACTCGTCCATGTTAGTCTTGGTCTGTCTCTGCCACTTTTACCTTGTAGTTTACCTTCCAATATTACTTTTATTAGGCTGTTGTGTTTTTTAACGTGCCCCAAAAATTTCATGTGTCTTGTCTTAATTGTGTTTAGTAGTTCTCTTTTTATTTTTAGTTGTTTTAAAACTTCCTCGTTTGTTTTCTGTTCTTTCCATCCAATTCTACCTATTCTTCTATAAATCCACATTTCAAAGGTTTCAATTTTCTGTTCTGTTTTTTTTTGGTCTAATGTCCATGTTTCTGCACCATATAGGAATATTGAGAAGATGTAACATTTTGCTATTCTTAGTTTCAGCCCTGGTGTTATTTGTTTTGTTGTTAGTATATTTTTCATGGCATTAAAATTGCTTTTTGCCATACATATTCTTTACATTTTCGTTAAAAACAAAATATTAAAATTACTTGCTAAGTTCCATGTATGAAAATTGTCATTATTTCTATGGTAAATTTGACTGTTCTCTTTCACTAGATTCCCAGAGAGCTTTTGGTGTTTACTATGTGAGATTTCACTTGATCTGTCTTTCCTTTACTTTTACACCACAATACCTGACAGTATTTGTTAATGCAGTGCACATAACCTATGAAAATACAGCTACATTATCTGCCTCTTATCACTGTATTTATACCTATCCAGCTACATTATCTGTCTCTTATCCCTGTATCTTATACCTCTCCAGCTAAATTATCTGTCTCTTATCCCTGTATCTTATACCTCTCCAGCTACATTATCTGTCTCTTATCCCTGTATCTTATACCTCTCCAGCTACATTATCTGTCTCTTATCACTGTATCTTATACCTCTCCAGCTATATTATCTGCCTCTTATCCCTGTATCTTATACCTCTCCAGCTACATTATCTGTCTCTTATCCCTGTATCTTATACCTCTCCAGCTACATTATCTGTCTCTTATCCCTGTATCTTATACCTCTCCAGCTACATTATATGTCTCTTATCCCTGTATCTTATACCTCTCCAGCTACATTATCTGCCTCTTATCCCTGTATCTTATACCTCTCCAGCTACATTATCTGCCTCTTATCCCTGTATCTTATACCTCTCCAGCTACATTATCTGTCTCTTATCCCTGTATCTTATACCTCTCCAGCTACATTATCTGTCTCTTATCCCTGTATCTTATACCTCTCCAGCTACATTATATGTCTCTTATCCCTGTATCTTATACCTCTCCAGCTACATTATCTGCCTCTTGTATCACTGTATCTTATACCTATGAAGCTACATTATCTGCCTCTTATCACTGTATCTTATACCTCTCCAGCTACATTATCTACCTCTTATCACTGTATCTTATACCTATGAAGCTACATTATCTGTCTCTTATCCCTGTATCTTATACCTCTCCAGCTACATTATCTGCCTCTTATCCCTGTATCTTATACCTCTCCAGCTAGATTATCTGCCTCTTGTATCACTGTATCTTATACCTATGAAGCTACATTATCTGCCTCTTATCACTGTATCTTATACCTCTCCAGCTACATTATCTACCTCTTATCACTGTATCTTATACCTATGAAGCTACATTATCTGTCTCTTATCCCTGTATCTTATACCTCTCCAGCTACATTATCTGCCTCTTATCCCTGTATCTTATACCTCTCCAGCTAGATTATCTGCCTCTTGTATCACTGTATCTTATACCTATGAAGCTACATTATCTGCCTCTTATCACTGTATCTTATATCTATGAAGCTACATTATCTGCCTCTTATCACTGTATCTATATACCTCTCCAGCTACATTATCTACCTCTTATCACTGTATCTATATACCTCTCCAGCTACATTATCTACCTCTTATCACTGTATCTTATACCTCTCCAGCTATATTATCTGCCTTTTATCACTGTATCTTATTCCCTATCCAGCTACATTATCTGCCTCTTATATCACTGTATCTTATATCTATACAGCTACATTGCCTGCCTCATATCACTTGTGTGTCTTTCTCCCCTTAATTTCACTTTTGAGCAGATTTTATCTCATTTTATGTGACCAAAATGTTCTGAGAATTCATCTTCATCAGGTTATATGAATTGATGAATGTCGCGACATTTCTCTTGATCAGGTTATATGAATTGATGAATGTCGCGACATTTCTCTTGATCAGGTTATATGAATTGATGAACGTCGCGACATTTCTCTTGACCATGATGTATGAATTGATTAAAGTCGCGACATTTCTCTTGATCATGATGTATGAATTGATTAAAGTAGCGACATTTCTCTTGATCAGGTTATATGAATTGATGAAAGTCGCGACATTTCTCTTGATCAGGTTATATGAATTGATGAAAGTCGCGACATTTCTCTTGATCAGGTTATATGAATTGATGAAAGTCGCGACATTTCTCTTGATCAGGTTATATGAATTGATGAAAGTCGCGACATTTCTCTTGATCAGGTTATATGAATTGATGAAAGTCGCGACATTTCTCTTGATCAGGTTATATGAATTGATGAAAGTCGCGACATTTCTCTTGATCAGGTTATATGAATTGATGAAAGTCGCGACATTTCTCTTGATCAGGGTATATGAATTGATGAAAGTCGCGACATTTCTCTTGATCAGGATATATGAATTGATGAAAGTCGCGACATTTCTCTTGATCAGGTTATATGAATTGATGAAAGTCGCGACATTTCTCTTGATCAGGTTATATGAATTGATGAACGTCGCGACATTTCTCTTGATCATAATGAATTGATGAACGTCGCGACATTTCTCTTGATCAGGTTATATGAATTGATGAAAGTCGCGACATTTCTCTTGACCATGATGTATGAATTGATGAAAGTCGCGACATTTCTCTTGACCATGATGTATGAATTGATGAAAGTCGCGACATTTCTCTTGATCAGGGTATATGAATTGATGAAAGTCGCGACATTTCTCTTGATCAGGTTATAAGAATTGATGAACGTCGCGACATTTCTCCTGATCAGGTAATATGAATTGATGAAAGTCGCGACATTTCTCTTAATCAGGTTATATGAATTGATGAAAGTCGCGACATTTCTCTTGATCAGATGAATATATGAATTGATGAAAATCGTAGAATTTCTCTTGTCCAGGTTGTGTGAATTGATGAACATCGTGGCATTTCTCTTGAGCAGAGAAATATATCGTAAAAAACAAACGACACTGTACTCCCTTAGAAGGCCTTCAGTCTGTGTTGTAATGACTGTATGCCCATACTTTGTTTAGCCTAGCAAAAGCTCTTTAGACTTCATTCATCATTGTCATAACAAAGTCGTTGCTTCTACTATCTGGTGTTACAATATTTTTCAAGTATGTAAATGTTTGTCGTTTCTACTTATATGATGATAATTTAGATGTTTCCGATCCTGTATGTTACATACATACACCATACAAAGGCCGGGAGAGAACGTATAGCTCTCATATTTTTTTTCATCACGGAATTTTCTCTATTAGAATAATCTCAAAATCTAATTTAAGTTGATAATTGAGCATTTGGTGGCTGGGTCGTCTTAGAAGTACGACGTCGACCAGAGTTGAGAGCCTACCGGAAGCGGGGGTTGTTATTAAAAAATAGGAAATATTAATCGGTGATTTCTGACGTCACCCTCCCTTGATTTCGTTGGAAGTGAAATCCCATTTCTAGCCCTCTCGGATAACGGCAATATACAGACGTTCTCGTGTGCACTCGCGCACGTTAAAAATATCTTGGCAGTTAAATAAAATAGAGTAGGCTATAAATATGTGCCGCTGCCCGGGCAAAATTGACAGCAGAAACCTACCCACATAGTGGATAACAGTCCGTGCTATGGAGTTCGCGCACGTGGGTCAGGATTCCCCTCGGATTTTCTCGATTTTCTCAATGGGGATATTGTAGCACCTATGGGTTCATCCGGTGTGCAGTAATGATGATCCTAAAAAAGAGTAAAGTAAAGAGCCCCGTTACGTCAAGTGGCGTATAGGGAATATGGTGTTAGTGACTATAATTTTACAGACCTTCGGAACAGGATTTTTGAGGTAATGTGGTCGGTATTACGCACGTGCCGCTTTACTTTCCCAGAAAAAAATCCGGTACCCATGTAAGGCTGGGTGAACCCGGAAGCCGTCGGTTGGGATCGAACCCTACCCGTTGTTCTTTGTAGTCCAGTTCAATAACCACTGAGCAATCGCGGCTCCCTAATGATGATTCTAACAACCAACAATTTTGCTCTGTGTCATCACAAGGTAATGAGAGACACCAATACCTCTTGTAGACGCACACATCTGGTTAGAGGGGCCCGATGTGAGAAGATTGTGAGAACCTTTTAACTTGTCTGAAGATTTTAATGGCGCACCACAAACTCTTCCACAATTCGGGCTCATTCAACATGTATGTGGGGGATCCCAGCTATAAAACCCTCAAGGGATTCTCTTTACTGTGATTCCTAAAGCTGTGTCTAATGAATACCAGTTGTTTTACTGGCAGCGCGTCTATTCTGATTCTGATGTGATTCCTGCGTTGGACACACATGACAAACGACATGTAAACCTATTATGAAAACAAATAATGACAGATCGGTACTGCCCCCCATTGTCGAGTTGTTACATTCAAGCTCTCAACTCCTTAACACCGAAATCATCCGCTGGTTTGGTTATAATAATGTGACTATTTATTATGCTCGACCTATTGCCATCAATTTGATATTTATGTATAAATTATGCTCCAAGCTATTGTTTTATACCCAAGCAGACATCAATTAAGGAGACAATGCTGAACGAAAAAAAAAGAATTACTGGTAATGGGAGATAATAACATTTGGACACAGCAGTTTCGATTACCTGGAATGTTGGTGCGGTGATGAAGTTTTAAGTTGATGGCTGTGATCAGCTCAACAACAACAAATATAGTGTTGTGAAATGTGGTACTTTTGGGGACTGACTAAAGGTGATAGCTGAAGTGATTGCAGGCATGTTATGAAATATTTGTAGGGATGTTATAAAATGATTGTAGGGATGTTATGAATTGATTACAGAGATTTTATGAAATGATTGTAGGTATGTTATGAAATGATTGTAGGTATGTTATGAAATGATTGCAGGGATGTTATGAAATGATTGTAGGTATGTTATGAAATGATTGTAGGGATGTTATGCAATGATTGTAGGGATGTTATGAAATGATTGCAGAGATGTTATGAATTGATTGCAGGGACGTTATGAAATGATTACAGGGATGTTATGAAATGATTGTAGGGATGTTATGAAATGATTGCAGGAAACTCAACTATCCTAAAACAAACAATAATTAAAGTATGTGGATTTTGAACTAAAAAATCCCTTATATATGAGAACAAACAGCTGTGCAATGTATTGTTATGAAGTATGTTTTATCACATCTGAACGGGGGCATAGGTGACTCACACCAGCAGATTTGGAAGCTGTCAGCGACCCACACCTGGTGGCTTGAGCCAGGGTCCGGGAGTCAGAACTATTCAGACCCTACTCCACCTCTTCGCAGTGCCTCCAGAAACAGACTAACCAGTCTAGTCTGGCCAAGTGAAAAGGAATCGAAGTGGGAAGACAATCCGGTATTAAAAGATAACATGCTGGAGTCGGATGTGTTGGGCCGAAATGCGTAAATATCACAGTTCTATTGCAAGCTACAACACAGCGTATCTGCGTCCAATTAAAGTCCTTCTATGGACGGAATAAGACATCAATTCCTCTAGTAGTCATTGGGCGAACGATAGAAAGAAAGGAGAATGTTCTTTGAATTAATCACTTCTTCTACCTTTCATCTCGAGTTAGAGAAGAGGACTTCAATGAGCACTTAATTCGTCCTGGCTGGTGCCATTCTTTTATGATGGCTCGATGTCTATTCGGCGGTATATAGAAGGAACTTGAAAGGATATTTATTGATCTAGAAGGGATATAGAGGGAACTATATGAAATATAGAGGGAACAAAATGGAATATAGAGGGAACTAAAAGGGCTTAGATGGGAGCCGCGATAGCTCAGTGGTTAGTGAACTGGACTACAAAGGACAACGGGTACGATCCTGATCGACGGCTTCCGGGTTAGCCCAGCTTTAAATGGGTACCGCATTTTAATCTAGGAAAGTAAAGCGGCACGGGCGTAATATCGCCCACATTACCCAAAAAATCATGTGCCAAAAGTCTGTAAAATATGTAGTCACTAACACTATATTCCCTTTACGCCACTTGGCGTGACCGGGGTTCTTTATTTTTTTTTATAAGGGATACAGAAGGTATAATCAATATGTTTTTTTTTTCCTTTTTATCTGGGACAAAATAAAAACTCTGTTGTGAACATTCTGGACAAAGAGTATACACAAATATCAAAACAAATAACACCAGGGATATAACTAAGAATAGCAAGATGTTATATTTTCTCAGCATTCCTGTATGTTGCACAAACATGGACATTATTCAAGAAAACAGAACAGAAAATGTAAGCCTTTGAAATTTGAATTTATTGAAGAATAGGTAGAATTTGATGGAAAGAAAAGAAAACAAATGATGAAGTCTTAAAACAACTAAAACTGAAAAGAGAACTACTAAACACAATTCAAATAAGACAAATTAGATTTTCGGGGTATGTTAAAAGACACAACAGCCTAATAAAAGTATTCTTGGAAGGGAATATACAAGGTACAGGAGGCAGAAGCAGACAAAGACTAACATGGACGAGTAACATCAAAAGATGGACAAGTCAATCTATGACAACCTGCACCATCAAAGCAAGAGACAGAGCGGAATGGCGCTCCATGGTAGCCAACCTTCGAAGCTGAGACGGCAGTCAATGATGATGATATGGATAATCAGCGGCGACATACTGTACATGAAGCCTTTATTCTCCAATCTTACAGCTCTCCCAAACAGACCTCAGAAATGAGACAGATTTATTTGTAAATGAATTATGAAAGTTTAACTCTCTTAGTTTGTTACGTGTGGATTCCGCTGCTGAAGATTAACAGAAGTGCAACCGAGTTTGGTTTAGTAGGGTTAACGATAGAAAGTGAAAAACCTAGCAGATTGTAAGACAAAATAATTGTCACTTGTAGTCAGTTGAAGGTCTGTCGTGAGGGTGATGGTCAAGATCGTTGTGTCACGAGATCACCATCGAAAGTGAGGGTTCTGTGTTGAATCCTTGACAGCCGTCACCATCCATGGAAGAGAGAAGGTTGTATTCATCATCATCATGTGCCATACCGATTGGCGTAGGTGATCCTGTCCTTCCACAATCTTCTATCTACAGTGCATCTTATCAGTTCTGTTCTTATCTACATTAGATTAGATAGAAATATTTACTGGCGAGAATGGGTACCGTCATGAAGGCAGAAAACATCTGAGTCCAGATGGTCGTAGTTGCACCTAAGTATTATTATAACATCCATGATTATAGAAAATATTTCAGTTAGGACAGATTAGGAATATTATAATTGGTCCGTCTCTCAAAGCGGTAATAACGCCAGAGGTTTGTTAGACTTATGAAGGAGAAACTAATTAGCGGTTGTTTTAGATATAGAAAATTCAGAAGGATAAGAGTATGTCACTTGGTTTGATTGCAGAGATCTGAATATGCTGTTGTTATGATGTTGTTATGCTGTTCGACTTATAACTCAAGGAGACCTGGAAGTGTTTGTCTCATTCTCCTGACATTTGATACCATATGAGTCGCAGTGTTTGACTCATTCTCCTGACATTTGATACCATATGAGTCGCAGTGTTTGACTCATTCTCCTGACATTTGAGTCGCAGTGTTTGACTCATTCTCCTGACATTTGAGTCGCAGTGTTTGACTCATTCTCCTGACATTTGAGTCGCAGTGTTTGACTCATTCTCCTGACATTTATGTCGCAGTGTTTGACTCATTCTCCTGACATTTGAGTCGCAGTGTTTGACTCATTCTCCTGACATTTGAGTCGCAGTGTTTGACTCATTCTCCTGACATTTATGTCGCAGTGTTTGACTCATTCTCCTGACATTTGAGTCGCAGTGTTTGACTCATTCTCCTGACATTTGAGTCGCAGTGTTTGACTCATTCTCCTGACATTTGAGTGGCAGTGTTTGACTCATTCTCCTGACGGAGTGGCGGTGTTTAAAGACTCCATGTTACGACGTGTCTGTCAATTGTCAGCGCCCACTAGATCACGCTGATAAATCAAGAAGATGACACATTTGAAGGGAAACGACATCCTGCAATATGCAATAAATATGATATCGCTCCCGCACAAAAGAAACGCATCAAATTATACGATAAATACGACACACTATTATAGAAGAATAAACATAAATAAAAACAGTCATCATGTCATGCAGTGTGAGAGAAGAAACATTCCCAAATTATCTTGGTCAATCAAAATGTGTCGTCTATAATCAGAGAAAGAATAATTCACTCGAACCTGTTTTCTACGTTAACAAGAAATACAATCCTCATTACGATAAAACCTAACTCATAAACCCGCTAATATGATGACGTTTCACGGTAGAATGACTGTTTATATTTGACTAGGATCGCCTGTCCCAAGCTATGAAACAGTCTTAATACTAGTACCAGACAGAAAGATCACTCGCTATAATAAAACCCTCAACCCCGTCTCACCGTGGACTGACACTCAATTCCAACACGGCGTCGTACCTCAACACTCTTTCGCGTGACTCCCTTGACACCCTCTCGGGGATCCCTCGGTTAGTAAATCTGCTTAATTACGCGCTGCTCGCTCGCTTTTCTGGGAACCTCCCATCTCATTATGATGTTATGTTATTATGTTATGTTATTATTTTATGTTATTATTAACTTATTGAAGCGGTAGCATGCTGTCATGCACATATAAACAAGTAATCAACGCGTATGTTTGTGTCTACAATATCTTGAAACATAAAAACACATAGCCGCAATGTTTAAACTGCAGGAAAGTTGCAGTATAATCTTCTTACTCTTCAGCTTTCACCCGTTAAATAGGCGTGGGTGTGTCGCTAGTTTACGACAAGTCGTGATGTCTGCGCCGTTTACTTTGAAATATTGCTCTTCAGCATCGGTAGATTTTCATTTTCTCAGGACATTCTCTATTTCGGGCATTAAAAACAATTTTAACTGTCGTGGGTTTTTTAACGTGCGAAAGTGCACACGAAGATCCTGTTCTTTTATCGTTATCAGTGTATATATACACACATACACACGGATTCGTCTGGCAAAGAAATCATAGATTCAAAGACAAAATATGTCACAGATTATGGCGGGATTTGAACCCGGAAACTTCAGGTACAGAGGCCGACGTCTTACCCAAATATCCCACCCAGATCTGGCAAAGTATCTGATTATCAATTGGCAATTTTTGATGAAAATAACTCTAGTATCAATGCTGTTACTGATGTTGCTGTTACTGATGTTGCTGTTACTGGTGTTGCTGTTACTGATGTTGCTGTTACTGATGTTGCTGTTACTGATGTTGCTGTTACTGGTGTTGCTGTTACTGATGTTGCTGTTACTGATTTTGCTGTTACTGATGTTGCTGTTGCTGTTACTGATGTTGCTGTTACTGATGTTGCTGTTACTGATGTTACTGTTACTGATGTTGCTGTTACTGATGTTGCTGTTAGTAATGTTGCTGTTACTGATGTTGATGTTACTGCTGTTGCTGTAACTGATGTTACTGTTACTGATGTTGCTGTTACTGATGTTGCTGTTACTGATGTTACTGTTACTGATGTTGCTGTTACTGATGTTGCTGTTACTGATGTTGCTGTTGATGTTACTGATGTTGCTGTTACTGATGTTGCTGTTACTGATGTTACTGTTACTGATGTTGCTGTTACTGATGTTGCTGTTAGTAATGTTGCTGTTACTGATGTTGATGTTACTGCTGTTGCTGTTACTGATGTTGCTGTTACTGATGTTGCTGTTACTGATGTTGCTGTTACTGATGTTGCTGTTACTGATGTTGCTGTTACTGATGTTGCTGTTGCTGATGTTACTGTTACTGATGTTGCTGTTACTGATGTTGCTGTTGCTGATTTTGCTGTTACTGATGTTACTGTTACTGATGTTGATGTTACTGATGTTGCTGTTACTGATGTTACTGTTACTGATGTTGCTGCTACTGATGTTAGTATTACAGATGTTGGTGTTAATGATGTTGGTGTTACTGATGTTACTGTTACTGATGTTGCTGTTACTGATGTTGCTGTTACTGATGTTACTGTTACTGATGTTGCTGTTACTGATGTTGCTGTTACTGATGTTGGTGTTAGTGATGTTACTGTTACTGATGTTGCTGTTACTGATGTTGATGTTACTGATGTTAATGTTACTAATGTTGCTGTTACTGGTGTTGCTGTTACTGATGTTGGTGTTACTGATGTTACTGTTACTGATGTTGCTGTTACTGATGTTGCTGTTACTGATGTTGCTGTTACTGATGTTTTGTTACTGATATTACTGTTACTGATGTTGCTGTTACTGATGTTGCTGTTACTGATGTTGCTGTTACTGATGTTGATGCTACTGATGTTGCTGTTACTGGTGTTGCTGTTACTGATGTTGCTGTTACTGATGTTGATGTTACTGATGTTGCTGTTACTGATTTTGCTGTTACTGATGCTGCTGTTACTGATGCTGCTGTTACTGATGTTGCTGTTACTGATGCTGCTGTTACTGGTGTTGCTGTTACTGATGTTGCTGTTACTGATGTTGCTGCGAATCTCTCTGAATGAAAAGGAAATAAGATACGATGAAGGTACAAAAATAAATATATGAATATATATAAATATAATCAATAAATAAATGTCATTGTCCTATGTGATCACTTTGCAAGTCAAACTTTAACACAACATCGTCCTCCTCAACAGGTTAGCTTTCAATACATCAATATTGTCCTTGCAACAGTTACCTCAAGACCTAAATATGTATCTTCAGCCGTCTCTGAACCTACTCTAGCAGTGAACAGAGAGTTAATAGCGTGGGGCTCACAGACACCAACTTGTGAATAACAACGTTGTTGAACATGAGTTACAACTTTCAAAGATAGGTGTGTGTGTGTGACAAGCAACTGTTAGACACTTATGGTTAGCTAAGAACATTAGTTCATCTACGCAAAACAGCGCATTTTGTACAAACAAAAATGTTAGACCAACCGTTATGACGTCAAAGATTGTAGAGGCTGTGTCAAGGTCAAGGAGATTTCTCCTACCTCAAACGGTCCGGAGCAAGGTGATTAGAATTACAATTTCTGCAATTAAATTTTTTTTTGGTTGCGTTCGGCAGCTTTCAACTCTGGCGAGGTCCATGGGGACTAGGAACTGAAATGTCGATGTTAATCCGGTTTTCCCTGGCAGCCGTGTGCACAGGGGTCCCTCGCCGCACAGGCAAAAAATTACTTCTTCATAAGAACTCATATTTTTCCGTCAATGAGTAATTAATTTTTCAAGCCGGGCCTCGCTGCTGACACCAGGGGTTATTGCCGCAGAGAGAAATCACCAATAAAAACTGCAACTGATTCAGCCGGGATTTGAACTCACTACCAGTCCCCAGGTATTATCATTACACGAGGTAGCGTCACAGTGGCCAAAGCATTACCATATCCACTTTCCTGCCATTTTCGACAGTGAATGCAATGTATGTACACTTATCATTGCTGTTATGTTTTACCTGTGAGTTATTAGTTTTCTACATATTCTGTATTCTCTGAATGTTGAGACTACCATGGACAGCTAAGCAAAGTAATGGAAACGTTCTGAAAGACCCCAAAGCAAAATGAGATCTAATATCCAATATTAGGAAGAAATAATCATCATTTTTTAGCTATGTAACGAGAAGGGAAAAGCTGGAATATATTGTAACAACTGGGAAAATCGAGGGACGAAGAGACAGAGGGAAGCAAAGAGAAAAGATACCAGACAGCTTAAGAGAATGGATAGGCAGAAGGTCAACAGAAGAAATGATAAAGAACTGACGAGAAAGTTGTGATTAGACTTCATCACCTACGCCAGCAGGCATGGCATTTGATGATGACGGTGATGATGATGTGCGTTTATTTTCCAAATTTCCCTTTAGATGTCTGATATTGTCTGTTTGCTTGCTTGCTTGCGTTCGCCCGATGACTTAAGGAGTGTACCTCGTCATCATACGCCCTTAAAAGGACGTTAAGTAGGCGTGTCTGCGTTGTGTTGTGGTTTACAATATATCTGTGATATTTGCGCCTTTCGGCCCAACACATCCGACTTCAGCATGACATTTTTGAGTTCCGGGTTGTCTTCCCTCTTTGATCCCTACTCGCTTGGCCAGACTACAGACAGGTTAGTCTGTTACTAGAGGCACCACGGAGAGGTGGAGCAGGGTCTGGATGGTTTTGGTTCACCGATCCTGGCGCAAGCCATCAGCTGTGGGTCGCTGACAACTTCCAGCTCTGGTGCTGGGAGTGCACCTTCGCCTCCATATTGTCTGTTAGACTGATGTTTTATGTTGAAACATCTAGAATATCAATGTAGACACAGTCACTGACTGATGTTTTATGTTCTGTGTCCAATCACACATCTTTCTTGCTCGTTCTCGTGAGTCTGTACACTTGCAAGGAGACGTTCTTCCACACTATAAGAGCGCGTGACAACAGTTTCAAACGAAATACGGAAAATAACTTCACAAAAGACCCAGATGATCACAGATTTTCGGACCACATTGTTTTCTAGCTTCATTATAAAGTCGTTGCCTTCACCTTCATGTTACACACCCTGTTTATATTTTGATGATAAAAACATGAAGTATACAACACAAGCTTTGTTTAGCGACATTGTTATTATATCAAAAGCTTCACAGATGTTTGTTTCTAATACTTTAGTTAATGAAAGGACTTCTGGTCAATATGACGGATAGGTGTCAGGGTTCCCATTGAGGATCAGTTTGTAAAATGTTCCTTGTTCCTGGAGCTACTGGGTTTAGTGCTCTGTGCACACCGTGAGCTGTGTTTTTCATCCGCATCGTGTTTCGATTATCCGATTGCTTATGATGAATGATGATATTGTTTGACGAGGAACAGTTTGGCTGCGTTTACTTTCGGTGCGGTTACGCCTTTTGTCTTTTGGCGTGTGTTGTAGCTGCTACGATGTACTGTAGATAGAAGATTGTGGAGGGACATGATCACCTACGCCAACCGGTATGGCACATGATGATGATGATGTAGCTGCAATGATGGGGCCTGCCTTTCTTTGTGTGAATCCTTCAATGAGATGAGATGTTAATTCACATGATTCCACTGGCACGGGCGATTGAGCAATTATTGATTTTAATTGGTTTGCAGTGATACCGGGGCCTTCGACAAACCATAACCATGACTTAAGTTAATTTGTTCATTTGTGTTTCTTTTCTTGAAGACAAAACAAACTTGCGTGCTGCAACCATTTTACATTTGTGGTTATTTTCTTGAAGACAAAACAAACTTGCGTGCTGCAACCATTTTACATTTGTGGTTATTTTCTTGAAGACAAAACAAACTTGCGTGCTGCAACCATTTTACATATGTGGTTATTTTCTTGAAGACAAAACAAACTTGCGTGCTGCAACCATTTTACATTTGTGGTTATTTTCTTGAAGACAAAAGAAACTTGCGTGCTGCAAACATTTTACATATGTGGTTATTTTCTTGAAGACAAAACAAACTTGCGTGCTGCAACCATTTTACATATGTGGTTATTTTCTTGAAGACAAAACAAACTTGCGTGCTGCAACCATTTTACATTTGTGGTTATTTTCTTGAAGACAAAACAAACTTGCGTGCTGCAACCATTTTACATTTGTGGTTATTTTCTTGAAGACAAAACAAACTTGCGTGCTGCAACCATTTTACATATGTGGTTATTTTCTTGAAGACAAAACAAACGTGCGTGCTGCAACCATTTTACATTCAACATGGATAGAAGAAGCTGTGTTTTAAAAAGTCATCATCATCGAGTGCCGTCTGCGCATCGAAAGTTAGCTACCATGGATTGCCATTCCGCACTATCTTTTGCTTTGATGATGAAGATGGTCATAACAGCTTATTTCCCCTTGTCCATCTTTTGATGCCACTCGTCAATGTTAGTCTTGGTCTTCCTCTGCCTCTTTTACCTTGTATTTTCCCATTCAAAATTATATTTATTAAGCTTCCGTGTCTTTTAACCTACCCCAAAAATCTCAATTGCGTTGTTTGAATTTTGCTTAGTAGTTTTCATTTTTAGTTATTTTAAGACTTCATCATTTGCTTTCTTTTCTTTCTATCCAATTATGCATATTCTTCTATATATCCACATTTCAAAGGCTTCAATTCTCTGTTCTGTTTTCTTGTCTAATGTCCATGATTCTACATCATACAGAAATGTTGAGAAGATGTAACATTTTGCTATTCTTAGTTTTAGCTCTGGTGTTATTTGTTTTGATGTTAGTATTATGTTGATGACATTAGAATTACTTTTTGCCATTCCTATTCTTTTGTTTATTTCAGTTGTACATTTTCCATCACTGGTTATAGTATGTCCAAGGTAGTTGTAGCTCTGAACTGTCTCTAGTGTCTATTCCTTCAACTGTGATATCCACTTGCAAATTTTGAGCACCATCTTTGTTTATGATCATAGTTTTAGTCTTTTTTAATACTCATGTCTAATCCATATATTTTGCTTCTCATGTTTTTATCATTTTAAAAGTAAAAAATAAATTTGTGTAAAAAAACAGTGATCACTCCTCCTGCCCTTCACCCGAAACTCTTAGATCCGCCAATGTGTGATCTACCTTTGCTGTGGGCGTAACTACTCAAATATCGTTCAAATATATTTATAATTTAATTTAATATTTTTAATTTATAATTTATATTTAATATTTACTTTTGGTTGAAAATCTAGCTTTATGTATTTGGTGTCACGACCGCTTCCATAAAATACCAATTGTCAGAATGGAGTGACATGTATTAGCAAATATTTTTTTGTTTGTTTGGGGGAGTGGGTGGCACGTATGTTTGTTTACAACACTCAGAAAAATCCACAAATAATCAACAGAAATCACAAAGAAAAACAGACAGTTCTAAGCAAGATCAAACTCTTACAATTTGCCACTGGAGACTTGCGTGACATGTATTACTAGCTCATAATAGTTATTTTCTGGTTGATGTGTCTTTCTAGCAAATTGAATACCTGTCTTCTTTATCTGCGACTCTAACTTTTCGTTTTTTCTCAGTGTTTCTCTCATTTTTTTCTCATCACTCAGATCACACTTTTTCCCGTTTTTCTCTAATTTCTGAAAATTTCTCATATCCTCATTACCGTGTTTACATCCACTCTATGTTCTAATTCTGCTTCTCTTTCCAATTTTATTCTTTTCCTTTTTCTATCATCATTATCACCCTCATTACCAATGTCATAATTTCCTCCCTATATTTCTTTGTTTCTATTGGAGTGGACTAGACTCAGGATATCATCCATAAATGGTCCAAATGTTATGTCCCTGAACTAAAATACTACTTTGTAATAAAAACACACAGCTGTGACTGACGACTGTAAATGTGTGCCTTTAAATATTTGTATAGGAAGCGAATCATGGATGGTAGACAAACAAATGAAAAGACGATTAGAGGCCACAGAGATGGGATTTCTCAGAAGAATGTTGAAAGTTCCCTGGACAGCTAAAAAGACCAACGAGGAAGTTTTCAAAGAGGCCAACACAAAAAGGGAGCTCTTAAAAAACATCAGAAAGAAGCAATCAACATTTTTCGGGCACATCATGAGAAGAGGAAAGTTGGAATACTTTGTTACAACTGGCAAAATAAAAGGAAAGAGAGATCGCGGACGAAAAAGAGAGAAACACTGGATAGATTGGTGTCATGACATGGAAAACAGTCAACAACAGAACTGATACGATGCACTGTAGATAGAAGATTGTGGAGGGACATGATCGCCTACGCCAACCGGTATGGCACATGATGATGATGATAGGAGGGATTTCTCAGAAAAAATATTCACAGTTCCATGGACAACTAAACCGCCCAAAGAGGAAATTCTCAAAGAGGGCCAACAAAAGAAGGGAACTTCGAAGAAATATCAAGAAGATACAATCAACATTTTTCTGGCACATCATGAGAAGAGGAAAGTTGGAATACTTGGTTACAACTGGCAAAATAAAAGGAAAGAGAGATCGCGGACGACAATGAGAGATGATAATGGATAGCTTGGTGCCCTGGCATGGAAAACAGTCAACAACGTCACTGATGAGATGTACTGTGGATAGAAAGTTGTGTAAGGGCATGATCGCCTACGCTTGATGGTATGGCACATGATGATGATAGGAGGAAGACATTTGAAAGTTACGATCCTTGAAAATCTAAAAAAAAATCTAGAAATATCAGACAAGCAACATAAAGGTATCATGGAAGTGCGCAAGTAATGGGCTGTTGTACATGTTAATAATAGAGACAGATCCACGTCACTTCTTCGGATGATAGAAATGGGAGTTAAGATGGGCACAGACAGAAACGAGAAACTTAGTGGCCGTGTAAGAAGACTTATCAACCAACACAGAACTGAAGTCATCAGTCGCTGGACACTGTGGGACTTGCTGAGGAGGGGATCTTAGCACCTATGGACATGTTCGGAGTGCAATGATGATGACCCGCAAATAACTCAATAACTCAATCATCATCATCAAGTAGCGGGCCTGCTGGCGTAAGTGATCATGTTCTCCACAACTTTCGATCTCGGCAGCTATTTATCATTTCTGTTGTTGACCTTCTGCCAAGCGATTCTCTTAAGCTGTCTGTTATTTTTTTCATTTGCTTCCCTCTATCTCTTCGTCCCTCAATTTTTCCAGTTGTTACAATATATTCCAGTTGTTCTCTTCTCATTACATGGCCAAAAAATTATGATTGTTTCTTCCTAATATTGGAAATTAGCTCTCTTTTTGCTTTGACCTCTCTCAGAACATCTTCATTACTCTTCTTAGCTGTCCATGGTACTCTCAACATTCTTCTGTAAAACCACATTTCTACAGACTCCAGTGATTTTCTTGTCTGTTGTTATATTGTCCATGATTCGCATCTATATGTTAAGACTGGCTTTACGCAACATTTAAGAACTCCTTTTCTTTTTTCTATTGTCAAAAATTGATTGCATAGTATCTTCCTCATTTTTTTGGAAAGCTGCTTTTGCCTGAGCCATTCTGCATCTCACCTCTTTTGTACATCTTCCGTCTGGAATAACTCAATAAAATCGGCAGAAGAGAGGTGCAAAAACCGTGCATAGAAAAGATTTCTCAAACGTGCAAATAAAGTAAAATAAATAACGCAGCATAAAGTATATTTATATTAAAGAATGAAACATATTAATCCCACGTAAGATTAATTGAATTAAAGAAAGAAAGGAGTTAAACCCACTAATGATTAATGAAACAATGCAATTTAGGATGTTCAGCCCACACAAAAAACAAAACAGTCTGATGATAAAATTAACTCCCGTTAGAAGCATATGTACATATATTCTCTACAACTGCTGAATAAATATCGTACTTGCATCCCTCGTGATTAACCGAAAGAAACATGTTTTAAACTGAAAGGAAATTCATCATCATTATGTGCCATACCGGATGACGTAGGCGATCATGTCCATCTACAAATCTCTATCCACAATTTATGGTATCAATTTTGTTGTTGATTTTTTTCCATGCCATGACAGCAAACTATCTAGTATCTTCTCTCTGTGTTGTTCGCAATCTCTTTTTTCCTGTATTTTTGTATTTAACTTAATTTCTTTGGATTTCCATGTTTTCTAGTGCTGTGGATTGCTCCAGTTTTTGTATCGTTATTTTAGTATCATCATTATCATCATCATCATCATCATCATCATCATCATCATCATTTTTTGGCCACGTAATGAGAAGAGAACAGCTGGAATATATTGTATCAACTGGGAAAATTGAGGGACGAAGAGATAGAGCGGGCAAAGAGAAAATATACCAGACAGCTTAAGAGAATGGCTTGGCAGAATGTCAACAACAGAAATGATAAATAACTGTCGAAATTGACAGTTGTGGAGATACATGATCACCTACACCAGCAGGCCCGGTAATTGATGATGATGATGATATTTGTATAGATCACAATTTGTCACTCACAAAATGGTAAAAGAATATTAACTCACTGGGCTGAGGAAGGTGGTATCAATAAGGACATTGCTGATGTATCACTACTGCGTGTTGTGTGGTTATGGAAGGCCCCGGTATCCCTGCAAACGAATTAAAATCTATAATTGCTCAACCGCCCGTGCCAGTGGAATCATCCGAATTACTAACTCATCTCCCAAACAAAGAAAGGTAACTGTAGTCCCCATCATATCAGTCTCAGCACACGCCAAAAGACATAAGGCGAAACCGCACAGAAAGTGAACACAGCCAACTGTTCCTGGACATACGATATCATCATTCATCGTAAACAATTGGAATATCGAAACAAAATCAAAACGGATGAGACACACAGCTCACTGTGTGCACAGAGCACTTAACTCAGTAGCTCCTGCAACAAGCCGTACATGGAATATGAGGAAACTGCAACAAGGAACACTTTTCAGACATAGCCTTCAATGGTTCCTGCCGCCTATCCACCATATTGACCGGAAGTTCACGTCCTTCTGAAAATGATGATTGTCATATTTTTTTAAAAATGTATAGCGCCTGATGATGTTAAGACATCGTTTTTGACTCCAATTCCGAACATATAATACACAGTTAGTCGTCGGATTATCCCCATCGTACATCAAACAACAGACCGTAAGATTAGCGTATAGCCGGACTAGGGAGATACGATTAGCCATTATGATGACGTAGCACACACAACAATGGCTGCACCCATAGATCCAGATTACTCTAGTGAATGCAGTCTACAACGAAACAGTGTTGTGTGGTACCACTGTTAAGTCACTCACTGCCGCCATTAGTTGCGACTGGGCATACTTTTAGCGCTTCCTTTCATAGAACAGCCTGAGGCAAAGAAAGAAGAAAAAAGAAAAAAGGAAGAAGATAAAGGAAAATATGAGAAAGAATAAGAAGAAATAAAAGATGAAGAAAAAGAAAGAGGACGAATTTGAGGAAGAAGAAGTAGAAAGAAGAGGAAAATGAAGTAAAAAAGAATAGAATAAAAAACAAGAAGACAACGAAATGGAAGAAGAAGAAATAAAAGAAGAGGGAGAAAACGGCGAAATTGAAAAGAGAGAAGAAGATTACAAAAATATTCCCCAAAAAGGCAGGAATAAAGCTAATCTTTACAACTCAAAACTTCCAACGTCAAATTGACCCAAATGTTCGCTATAAGTTTTCGAAAGCCTTCAGATCACTAGGGATTACAATATTATAAGTGAAGGAAAAATAGATAGAAAGAGGACCTTGTTGGTGTGTCAGTTTCGTTAGCCATAATGGTGAAGTTATGAACAAAGAGCGTGATTTAGTAGACAAAGAAGGATATTAGAGATAAAGAAAATATATAAATACAAAAGTAGCAGCAGGGATTCAAAATATACAGAAGGTTTATGGGAGAAGAGATAAGGAGAGAAAAAAATGAAGAAGGCGAAGATAAAAGAATAGTTAGAATTAGAAGAGCAATAGAAACAAAGAAATATAAGGAAGAAATGATATTGGTAATGATAGTGATAATGATGGTAGAAAAAGGAAAAGAATAAAATGGGAAAGAGAAGCAGAATTAGAACATAGAGTGGATGCAAACTATGTAATGTGGATATGAGAAATTAGCAAAAATTAGGGAGAAACGGGAAAAAGTGTGATCTAAGAGATGAGAAAAATCAGAGAAACACTGAAAAAAGTGATCTGTGAGATTAGCAGAAATGAGAGAAAAACGGGAAAAGTGTGATCTGAGTGATGAGAAAGAAATGAGAGAAACACTGGAAACAAGTGATCTGAGAGATTAGTAGAAATGAGAGAAAAACGAGAAAAGTATGATCTGAGTGATGAGAAAAAAATGAGAGAAACACTGGAAACAAGTGATCTGAGAGATTAGTAGAAATGAGAGAAAAACGAGAAAAGTGTGATCTGAGTGATGAGAAAGAAATGAGAGAAACACTGGAAACAAGTGATCTGAGAGATTAGTAGAAATGAGAGAAAAACGAGAAAAGTATGATCTGAGTGATGAGAAAAAAATGAGAGAAACACTGGAAACAAGTGATCTGAGAGATTAGTAGAAATGAGAGAAAAACGAGAAAAGTGTGATCTGAGTGATGAGAAAAAAATGAGAGAAACACTGGAAACAAGTGATCTGAGAAATTAGCAGAATTGAGAGAAAAACGGGAATAGTGTGACCTGGGTGATGAGAAAAAAAATGAGAGAAACACTGAAAACAAGTGATCTGAGAAATTAGCAGAATTGAGAGAAAAACGGGAAAAGTGTCACCTGGGTGATGAGAAAAAAAATGAGAGAAACACTGAGAAAGAAAAAAAAAAGGGCAGAGTCCAAGATAAAGAAGAAATGTATTAAATTTGCTAGAAAGACACATCAACAATAAATTAACTATCACGAGCTAGTAATACATGTCACGCAAATCTCCAGTGGCAAGTTGTAAGGGTTCGATTCTGTTTCGAACTGTCTGTTGTTCTTTGTGATTTCTGTTCATTATTTGCGGATTTTTTCTGAGTGCTGTAAACATACGTGCTCCCCTCCCCCCCCCCCTAAAAAAATTATTTGCTAATACGTATCAATATTTATCGTTCTACTTATAGATTATTTTGTTTTAGATACTTCATTATTAGTTGACCATGTAGGGCTAATATTATTTACTTACATACCTGAATGATCAGGTTAAAAGACACAACAGCCTGCTAAAAGTAATATTAAAAGAGAAAAATACAAGGTAAAAGAGGCAGAGGCAGACTAAGACTAACATGGACGAGTAGCATTAAAAGACGGATAAGTCAGCCTATGACCATCTGCACCATCAAGCAAGAGACAGAGTGGAATGGCGCTTCATGGTAGCCAACCTTCGATACGGAGACGGAACTGGATGATGATGATGATGATCTGAATGAGTGTTGTTTGTTCCTGCTGAAGGCCTTTTGAGCCGAAGCGTCGTTCATTTGTGTCGTCCATTAATTATGTAAAGCTGTAAACATTCCATGTTTTCTATTTTCTCACATTTCTCCTTGATACATGTATCACTATCTATACCAGTCAATATGGCAGATAGGCGGCAGGAACTGTTAAAGTCTGTGTCTGAAACGTTTTCGTTGTTGCAGTTTTTTCATATTCCGTGTCCTGCTTGCTGCCGGAGCTACTGAGTTAAGTGCTCTGTGCACACCGTGAGCTGTGCGTTTCATCCGTTTTGATCACGTTTCGATATTTCGATTGCTTACGGTAAATGATGATATAGTATGACAGGAAACAGTTGGCTGAGTTCACTTTCTGTGCGGTTTCGCCTTATGTCTGTTGACGTGTGATGAGACTGTGATAATGGTGACTGCAGCTACCTTTCTTTGTTTGGGAGATGAGATATTAATTCGGATGATTCCACTGACACCGGCGGTTGAGCAATTATGGAGTTTAATTCGTTTGCAGTGATCCCGGGGCCTTACATAACCCTAACCATAACCATGATTGTCTAGTTCTATCATGGGACACAGCAAAATTAACCGTGTGTTACCGGGGCCTCATTATGAGGGAGGTAAAGAATAGTGACACTGTGACCTTCCAGGCATGTCGTAAGATGCGACTAAGGAGGTTGATCGATGGCTTGACAAGCTGTCATTGTAAAAAGTATTGTTATGGAAACAGCGCCATAGATTTTAGAGCAGTGATCTCTGCAATATGTGCCATTTTGGCACGCAAGGTTTCTGTTTTTGAGATTGTGGTTCTGCCCTATGTGCCGTCTTCGGCTCGAAAGGACAATAGATAGATAGAATATACAGACTAAAGCATTTCTTATCACTATGTGTAAAGAAAATAAACATTGAAATGCCCTTGAACAGCTAAACTAACAGAATGACAGGGAACAGGCAAATAATTTCAATGCTACCAGCTTAACAGAAAGACAAGACAGTCTACAACGTTTCGGCAAAACCTTCATCAAGTATTTTTTATTTGACGTAAAGCCACGAGATGATGCTGGAAGGGTGCCCTTTGACTCATTGATGTGGCTGGTCGTAATGGCTTTCTTGATAATCCTGGCTCTTACTGGAGAAGTTGAAGTTCGTCTATACCAGGCTATGCTGGGAAACTACTAGACCAGCCCAGAGGTACTGCAACACTGGATCTTCTATATCAGTAACAGCCACCACTACAGGGAACACGGCGATCCTAGCTTCTGTTAGCCAGTCTGTTTTGACTCAGACTGTTACCAGGGGAGACCACGAGGAGGTAGAACTGCTAGGTCTTGGTCGGCTGATGGTGCGCCGACCCTGCTATGTTCCTCCTTTTATCAAGTATGACAATAAAACTACCCACATTAACCACAAAGTTCCGACATTTTTTTATGTAGAATGTGGATGGTGTGACACACCTTGTGTGCCCCTTATCTAACCTATCTAACGTTTTGATCATTTATAAACGTTGTAGACTGAACCCACGAAGTATGAATGTATCACACTCATACACATAGTTTCCTTTTGGTTGCTCCTTCCCTTTTGCACAGCCTTCTCTACTGCACATATTTGGGTTCTTTGGTCTACTTACTATGCCATGCTATTTATAGTTCTCCACCTCGAGTCCCTAATGAGAGACTTCGGTGTTCTCCTCTATACCTTTTTTCTGTGCTCCTTACCCCTTATTTGTTTTTATTGTACCCCACTCTCGGACATCTCACTCTCACCGCCTTTTGAGCACCTGTTAGTCTACTGTTCTATTCTTTCTCATTTGTGTTTGCACACTGACCCCTGTGTGAACTCCTCCGGTACTGTGTGCATTTGCGCACATTTCTGCACGTTACTGTACGTTCACGACAGCCGCACTTGGTTGCTATTTCCTTTTCGTTTTGACCTCTGTTTACACACAGGATAGAAACATTTGTGTTTTCTTTAACACATTTCGATTGTTTTTGTTTTGGTTGTTTCGTTATTAGTTTTGTGTGTGTGCTTTTTGTTTGTTCCTGCTGAAGGCCTATTGGGCCGAAACGTCGTTTAGTCTGTGTCGTCCACTTATCACGAAAAGTTTCTTACATACCATTTTTTTCTATTTTTTAAATTTTCCTAAATGTCCCTTATCTATAGCATATTTACCAAATGCCTGGATGGTGTGTATTCATTGTACCGTTCTCGGGCCAAATACACAAAAATATATTCAAAGCCATTAACGGCTGTAATATGATCTGTAACGATAAATATCAGGGGACAGAATCACAAATCAGATTGTGTGGACGTTAGTGGATCACCCGTAGCGAGTGTCGTCACTTCCTGGAAACCGAAGACCCCCACGTGATGTTTGATTGTGAGTGAGAAATACCCGCCCGGAATATTTTCTGTGTTGCGAGCACGTGCTCCGTCGTACATGTTTTATGATCGTGCTTGTCACCAGAATGTAATATCTCACCAGGAACTTGCGTCAGTACAGACCAGATATGGGGTTTGCGCGTTGGAACCTCAGAACTACTCAAAGGGCCGGCTCGACGAGACTGTGTAGACGTATGTCAGGTGACCACATTAGTGTGTGTACTTATTTATTTAGTAATGTTAGCTGTGTACCCTCACAAAGAGGGCAGCTTTGTTCCAACTGAGAGATCTATTCTACTCATCTTATGGTATCCTCTTTCTTTCTCTCTTTCTTTCTCTCTTTCTTTCTTTCTTTCTTTTTCTTTCTTTCTTTCTTTCTTACTTTTTCTTTCTTTCTGATCTTCCATCGATGACTACTAAAGGAATGCATAGTTTAGTTTTCTTCATCATCCGCCCTTAAATAGACGCTAAGTTGGTGTGGACGTGTTGTTTTGTAATGTTCAGCTATACTGTGATAGTTGCTACTTTCGGCCCGATAATCCCGACTTAAAAAACCAATTGTTTAGTCCCTGATCGCCTTCCTTTAAAGATCCATATTCGCTTGACCACACACGAAAGTCTATCCTCTATTTCCAGAAGCACTGCTGGGACGTGGAGCAGCGTCTTGATCAGCTCCATTGTTTACCGACCTCTACGTATGCAGTCAGTCAGCTATGGGTCGTCGATCACGTAAAACTCAGCTGCTGGATGGTAGTACACGTTGATCCTCTAAAACTTAGTATCAGTTTGCAGTGTAGTGTAGAAGAGAAAGAGAAATTGCACTTAACTCTTTCAGTACGGAAGGTTATTATCAATTTAGCGATAGGGATTACAGAGACAGCATTTATCAGGTTTAAAATATTAATCTACAGGTTTATATAGGGTGTTTATAAAGTCTCACTACACTTGGTATCTAGGTCAATTTGAAAAAATGTTTATGACGTCATCACAATATGTGCTCAATGGTAAGTTCACTTGTTGCGACAGTTTTCTTAATGACTTGTCTGGACTTTTAAGGATTCTGTCTTGGATATCTAAACATATTTCATCATTCACAGCAGGCCTACCAGATCGTGGAGCATCTTCCACATTTCCAGTAGCAATAAACTTATTCAACAAATTTCATTGACAGTGGGAGCACATATTGTGATGACGTCATAAACATTTTTTTTTAAATTGACCTACATACCAAGTGTAGTGAGACTTTATAAACACCCTGTATTTACCTAACCCTTTACATGTTATATATGAATGTTTATATAATTAAATAAGGAATTAGATTTCACCGATACCAAGATGACACAAGACATGTAACAAGAATATGGTTTGATGACGGTTTACATTAGTCAAGTGAGAGTGACGCACTGTGCGGCTAAACGTGTATGAATGAAATCGGCATAGCCCATGGTGCGTGGAAACGTACGGAAAGAGTTAATATGTCACAGAAAAATGAGCCAAGGTTACCAGACCAGACAGTGTGGGCGGACTGTCATAGGAAGCTTAGCTGCTAGATGGGCGTACACGGGGGCCTTCTAAAACTTGCTTTCTGTTTAGAACGTGGAAGCTTTGTCACTCCTTCAAAATACTTCGAAAATGAATCGGAAAGAGAAGGGCGGGGGTGGTACAGAACGGGCACAAAACCCTACCTCATTTATAATCATAGTATAAATTCAGGGAAATTTTTAAAAATCTGTTTTCAACTGTCTGTGAAAACAAAACAGGACTGAAGGTTTCAAATTGAACAGAAGCATTCAACAAAACAATCCTCTCTGATTTTTATGAAGAAAAAAATAAGCATGTTACAAAAAAGTAAGGATGAACAAGGCAATTATAGTTCTTACCAATGAGGAGAATCACTAATAACAAAACAACAAAACAAATTGAATATTTGAATTAACCACTTATAGTAGTTTCTGTATGGATCTACATACTGGGGAATAATAGCTTAGAAAAAATCAATCGAAGCGGTTGTAGTTACAAACAATAAACCTTAGAATTAAGAAGAAAGAGTTCTTGATTATTTCGTGATATAGAAATGAGAAATAAACAACTGCTGGACGTGTCCTTTCAAGAGGCAATACAGACGTAATAGCAGGGAAATTCTGAAGCTGAATAGGAAACACACAGAGAAATGGTATAGAACATCATTTGTCGTGCAGATAACTAAAGACAGATGAAAGGTCAAAAACAGGTAAATCAAAAACAACTTCCTTCCTTCCTCCCTCACTCCCTCCCTTCCTCCCTTCCTTCCTTATCCTATAACCTTAGGGCACCGCTCATTAGGGCACCGCTAATAGATGTGTTCAACCGTATCCATAAATCCCTATTTGAAGTCATTCGTCAGCACTCTGCAGATGACAGAATTACGTGGTCAAAACCATTTAATTTTGCCCTTTCTTTACAATAGCTCAAAGACCTTCGTGGGCTCGACTCCAATTGTTTATTGTATCCGCTTACAAACTTTAAAATTGGTGATAGGATGCAAGTAAGACATGGGGATTTCCGATAAATAGGGCAGATTGGCGACATGACCCGTTGAAGCGCTGTCTTAAGTGTTCCTTGTTGCAGTTTCATCATATTCCAAGTCCGGCTTGCTATCGGAGCTACTGCGTTTAGAGCTCTGTGCACACAGTGAGCTGTGTTTATTTTTCTCTTCCGGATGGTTTTTCTATATTCAGATTGTTTACGATAAAAGATGATATCGTATGACGCAATGAGGACGTGGAAATGTGGTTTGGTGCATGAAGGACATCTTACAGAAGTATTTGAAATAAGAACAGGAGTAAGGCAGGGATGCCTTCTGTCTCCTTTTCTCTTTCTACTGGCCATAGATTGGATTATGAAAATAACTCAAAACAACAGAAATGGAATCCAGTGGTCACTGACCAAGCGACTTGACGATTTAGACTTTGCTGATGACATAGCTCTCCTATCACACAGTCACCAACAGATGCAGGATAAAATGAACATACTTGATGAGAGATCACAACAGCTAGGACTGAAGATTAATAGAGATAAGACCAACATTTTGGGAATTATTGCAGTTGGCAATAACCAAATAAAATTAGGAGAAACACCTCTACTAGACGTACAATCTTACATATATCTGGGCAGTAATATAGATCAAGAGGGAGGAACAGAAAATGATACAAAAATAAGGATATCAAAAGCAAGAGGAGCTTTCGTTGCACTGGGAAACATATGGAAATCCAAAGAAATTAGGTTAAATACAAAAATAAAATGTTTTAACTTAAATGTTAAGTCGGTCCTATTATATGGCTGTGAATCACGGAGAACAACAAAATTGACAATCATGAAGATACAGACTTTTATTAATGGATGTTTACGAAGAATAAAAGGATGGAAATGGCAGGACAAAATCACTAACATAGAATTATGGAAATGTACCAGTCAAACACCAGTGGATAAAGAGATACAGCGAAGACGATGGCGCTGGATAGGACACACACTACGGAAGCCAACTGAGAGTATTACCCAACAGGCCCTTTTTTGAATCCCCAGGGGAAAAGACAAAGAGGAAAACCAAGGAATTCTTGGAGAAGACAGATAGAAGAAGAAATGAAGATGATGGGGAAGACATGGAATGATCTTAAAAGAATGGCAAAAAAACAGAACGACTTGGAAAGTGTTTGTTGAAGACCTATGCTCCACTGGGAGCTAAAAAGTTAGAAAAAGTAAGAATGAGGACGTGAACTTCCGGTCATTATGGTGGATAGGCGGCAGGAACCATTGAAGGCTATGTGTGAAAAGTGTTCATTGTTGCAGTTTCCTCATATTCCAAGTCCGGCTTGTTGCATGAGCTACTGAGTTAAGTGCTCTGTGCACACCGTGAGCTGTGTGTCTCATCCGTTTTGATCATGTTTCGATATTCCAATTATTTACGATGAATGACGATATTGTATGACGAGGAACAATTGGCTGTGTTCACTTTCTGTGCGGTTTCGCCTTATGTCTTTCGGCGTGTGCTGAGACTCCTATGATGGGGAGTACAACTACGTTTCTTTTTTTGGGAGATGAGTTAGCAATTTGGATGATTCCACTGGCACGGGCGGTTGAGCAATTATGGATTTTAATTCGTTTGCAGTGATACCGGCGCCTTCCATAACCATTCCATACCATATCGTATGACGAAGGACAATTCAGATGCGTTCACTTTTGGTGCTGATACGCTTTATGTCTTTTTGAGTGTGCTGTGTTTGCTATTATGGGGACTGCAGCTGCCTTACTTTGTTTGGATAGTCGATGAGATTTTACTTCGGATGATTCAACTGGTACGGTCGGTTGAGCACTTATTGATTTTAATTCGTTTGCAGTGATACTCATGCCTTCGACTAACAATAACTATAACTATAACAATAACTATAACTATAAATATAAATATAACTATAACTATAACTATAACAATAACAATAACAATAACTATAACTATAATTATAACAATAACTATAACAATAACTATAACTATAAATATAACTATAACTATAACTATAAATATAACTATAAATATAACTATAACTATAACAATAACTATAACTATAATTATAACTATAACTATAACCATCTACATCATCTTATCCCTACAGCTTGTATTGTTTTAGAAGAAAATATCAAACCTTATCAAATCTATTTAGAGGACCTCTTCAATACTTGGAGGAACGATACTAGGAATGTAAAAGCAAGGTCGCCAACAGTTAAGTCATATCCTCAGTGTTGACGAACGCAACAACAACAACAACAACATATCCTCAGTGTGGGCCAGACGTGGAGATCCCTACAAGGAATGATCATGGAGAATATCAAAATTGCGAAAGCTTGCTGTCGACTGCCAGCAGATATATCTTTTCTTGGGGGAAACATGATGATGGACGGTTCTAGAGTTCGCATGTTCAGTCAATACCTTGGGCTTGCTAATGTTAAATATAGATATCTTTATTGAGGACTGGGTGCTTATCTTCTGTAATAACTGGCAAGTTATCTTCTCGTTGTTGTTTCTGTCAATATCGGAATGACAGTTCCGACAGCGGAATACAGAAGTCAAGTTTATCTCGCGGGGTTTATCATCTCCCTTATATCTTTATCTTCTGTCTTCTTTTATCTTCTCTCTTCCCTTATCTTCTGTCTTCTTGTACCTTTTGTCTTCTTTTTATCTGCTATCTTCTTTTATCTTCTGTCTTCTTGTACCTTTTGTCTTCTTTTTATCTGCTGTCTTCTTTTATCTTCTCTCTTCTTTTATCTTCTGTCTTCTTGTTATCTTCTGTCCTCTTTTATCATCTGTATTCTTTTATCTTCCCTCTTCTTGTATCGTCTTTTATATCTTCTGTCTTCTTTTATCTTCTTTCTTTATCTTCTTTCTTTTATCTTCTGTCTTATTTTTATCTTCTGTCCTCTTTTATCATCTGTATTCTTGTGTCTTCCCTCTTCTTGTATCATCTTTTATATCTTCTGTCTTCTGTCTTCTTTTATCTTCTCTCTTTATCTTCTCTCTTCTTTTATCTTCTGTCTTCTTTTTATATTCTGTCCTCTTTTATAATCTGTATTATTTTATATTCCCTCTTCTTGTATCGTCTTTTTTATCTTCTGTCTTCTTTTATCTTCTGTCTTCTTGTATCTTCTGTCTTTGAGCTGATTTCTTTTTTCTAAAAGACAAACAATTTTTAACATTTGTTCTCCGGTACTCTGCCAAATTCTCTGTCTCTCTCAGAAATGGGCACTTCACTCAGAAATATTCTTTGTATCACACATAATTTCTACCCTTCTTTTTGCCGTTTGTAATCCTTTTTTTCTTTACTTTGTTATGTAATTCCTAGTTGTTTTACTAATGTTTGTTAACATTAATCTCGCATCAAAGTTTTCCACAATTCTTATTTTACAATGTTATTTAATCAGCACTGTAATGAAGTCAGATGTTAACATGTTACTTTATCCTTATATTTCATGATCTCCGTATTACTTTATCCTTAATGTCTCACCTTCGTGCTACGTTATCCTCGTTTTTCAAATGAACTCTTACTTAACATAACGTTTTTCATTCCCATTTTTTTTTCACAGTAATGTTATTTTATCCTTATTCCCCCTCCCCCCCTCCCCAATCCCCACACCTCCACTTCCCCCTTTTTTTTCAAAAAAGTTATTTCATTTTTATATTCTCATTTATATGTAAATATCCCATTTTCCTAAATAAATATAATCTTGTCATTACCGCGTAATTTAATCTTTGCTTTCTGCATTTTCAAAAATAAAAGATTGTCTCAACCAAATGTCTAATACAGTATCTGTTTATGATAACAAACTATATCTAACTTGTTATGGATCATAGATTCCCCAACATTGTTTTGTACGATATCCTTCTTTCCTGAAATCAAAGCAGGACACATTGTATACAGATTTTTAAAAATAAAACAAAATAAACTAAATTGAAACATCAATAAATTAAACCCCCCAAAAATAACAAAAAATAAAAAAACGAAAATACGTTTATTCACGATCTTTGTTCTAGATAGAGTTTAAAATTTTGATGATGATAATGATTGTGATGGCTATTGTTCGCGTTCTCTATTCTAAATTTTAAAATTGATTCTAATTAACAAGGAAGAAATCTCTTCCCCAAATCTAGAGAAAATAATCAATTATATCGTCCATTAATTTCTGGAATTCTGATTCCCACCTCCCCCCATCCCCATGCTGCCTAATTCATTTCTTTAATCTCATTTACAGATGTCCCAGCTGAGCAAATTCCCAGCTGTTTATGCGTGTGAACTTTAAAAAAAAACGGAAATGTAAATGTATATATAATAGCATTAGTTTGTGCATACTTTCAGGAACAGCAACAATGGAACTATCAATTTGAGTTATAGTTACGTTTGAGTTACCGCTCTTTGTTTATGCGTTTTGGTAGTTTAGTTTTAAAAGTGAAAATGAAAATTACAAAAAGAAACCCGGAAAAAGTGGTACGGTAACAGTTTTACGTAGGTGAGAAACAGCACAAAAGTAGAACGACGTTTCGGCCCAGTAGACCTTCAGCTGGAATAATAAACAAGAAAACAAAATGTATAAGGATATGCACATAACTGTAAAGAGGCCTCGGTAACCTAGTTGAGAAAACCACCCGACTGGGCTACCGACGTTCGGATAACCAGTGTTCGGTCCCCGCAGGTTTCTGTGTGAGTTTCCGAGGAATTTTTTGAATTAAAAAAAGTGAAAAACTTTGAATAACTGGCTTCCACATGTGCATCTCATGAGAAGAAAGTGACCTGATTGAAAGAAGAATAATGTGAGAAAAGATGGTAAACACATCCCATAGCAAATGTTGATGAGAGAAATGTAAGGACCATACTGGGATACGTAAAGGTAAATTACGAGACTTGAACCGGCGTCCTAGCACGCGAGTTTCCACCCATATGTGCTCGGTCGGATATCCAGAAGCGTTCGAAGACTTCTGGATAGTGTCGCTTCAAGCATCGAAACTCACGATGCCAGGCGGCATCCCTCACCTTCCCAAAGTATTACCCTTGTACCCATTTCTGCCAGCGGCTGGGTCGACCGCAGGGGTATTTTTTTCCCAACCACGAGTACAACTCACACTGCTTCCAGCGGGAAGCAAACACGGGTTGTCCAAACGTCGGCAACCCAGTCGGGTGGTTTTTCCAACCAGGCTACGGAGACCCCATTTGATTTGGACACAATCATAGGGGAAGCGCTTTCCAAAACATTCTCACTGATGCCTTCCTTCTGTAACCAGATTCTGGTACTCATTTTTTTTTTCAGTTGGGTTGAATGAAGGATTGTTCGATGGGTGCCGTTAGACATGACAACTTTGTTAATGCAATGGACCTGCCTCGTGTATGTTAAATGCCATACTTAGCAAGTTAAAACTAACAATATTGCATTTATTATTGTATTCATTATGTTCATTGGACGGAGCGTGGGAAGGGCACATGACTTCGACAACCATGAGTTCACGTCACTCCATCGGATGAAAGAGATGGGAGTTAAGATGGGCACAGCCTGAAAGGAGAAACTTAGTGGGCGTGTAAGAAGACTTATCAACCAACACAGAACTGGAGTCGTCAGTCGCCGGACACTGAGGGAATTGCTGAGGATGTGGTCTGAGCAACTATGGACATGTTAGGTATAACTCAATAACTCATTTGGACAGAATAATCAGAGAAAAGTTATGGCATGATTCTAACAACAGTACACAGTAAGCTAACATCTACCCAATCTCATTAAAAATCTCTACATCAACAGCAGCTGCACAGTTTGAATAGCAGCAGGCTACATACTACTTTGAAGGTAGAGCAGGAATAAGCCAGGGATGCTTACAATTTCCCCTATTTTGTTTATTACCTCCTACATCGACTACATATGTTAGTTAGCCAACCCATCGGAGACAGAGGAGATTAATGAGCTTCTATTTGCAGATGCTTCGGCATTAATGCAATGAAAAATAGAAGACCTACAAGAACACTTAAATAGACTCAACAGCACAGTAACTCAATACAACATGAAATCAACTTAAAAAAAATAAAACTCATGAATATCGGAACGAGAAACAGAACACCAACATAACAATAGACGGCAGACAATGAAAATAACTGGAGGAAATTTAATGCCTATGAAGTCTAGTGACAAACGTCAATTTGTCTCTGAACACTTCTGGATAGGCGCCCGAGCGCATGTGGGTGAAAACTCGCGTGATAAGACGCCGATTCATGTATCGTATAGTAGTCTCTCGTATATTTAAGTTTCGTATTTGTTGTGTCTATGTATAGAACATGTAGTACTGATGTACCTCTAGCATGTCATTTGAGTGTTGTGTCTATTGATATAGAGCACCTGGTATTGATGTAGCTCTCTCTAGCATGCCCCAGTAGTGTTGTGTCTATTGATATAGAACACCTAGTATTGATGTACCTCTCTATGTCCCCACAGTGGTTGTGTCTATTGATATAGAACACCTAGTATTGATATACCTCTAGAAGAAGCATTCCAACTTAGGAATTGGAAATTGTTCTCTTCGATTGGTACAGTTTCATCTTACCCTCTCCCCCCAACCGCACCACAATCACAGGGCAGGAACTTTCTTATGTCCAGCCGAATGGGATGACGGTACATAGGAGGAATCCCGTTCACACTCTCCGCACGTTAAAGAACACTTAACAGATGCAAGTTGAAAAAAGTAGGCCAGAAATTGCCGCCCTGTGGTAAACACAAAATTAATTAGAAATCTGCCCATGCCAAAGACGGATGTGTCGGGCCGAAATGCGGAGATATCGCGGTCTACCGCACACTAGCGAAACAATTCATCAGTTTAAAATCATTATTAAATTAAAACGGTCTGCATCGACCTCAACACGTTTGATCAACACTTCCATTGACATCAGTATTCAACATATCATCTCTCAGAGTGTTTTAACTTTTTCCCTTCCTGAATACTTTGTTTGTTTGAACTGAATTATCGGACTTATATTTGTAAAATCCCTATATTTCACGAGAGCCGGAGAGAGCGTTACTGGGAAGCGAATGGGAAAAGAAATGCAGCGATCTGAACGTTACTTGGAAGTCAAGAGTTAAAATCCAATGCTACACAAATGTAAAGAATATCATTCTTCAGACACTCTAAGGAGCATGCACGACTAAATATTCAAAATGCTCTTCTCTTCATATCACGCTGAAGAGCAATAGGCACCTAAGAGACTGCATGAAGTACCCTATTTTCAATTTTTCATCGAAGTTAATCACTAACCACGAGCTCCTTAATTAAAGAGCCGAAACGTCATAACCATCTATTTCCTTTCTAATTATTCCGCTACAACATATACTTTATCTGTTTTCGTTGACTTTATCTCAACAATATCACCGCACTCAATGTTTTCTAAAGTCTTATCCAGAAGACATATTTTTTTTTAACCCACAATTTTACGTCGTTATTGACGAGTTCAAATGTGCAATAAAAATAAATATCAACATCATTGCAGTCATGGTCCGTGCCTGTATAATGCTGCAGCTATCATTCATTGCATGCAAGGTCAGATTAGGCCAATCAATTTTTAGTTTTCATTGAGTGGCGGTTGTGCACTCATAATTCCAGTGATATTTATAGTCACGTACAACCGTGTCCCTGGGGTTGTTCCTGATCTAAATTTATCGCCAATGAACAGACGAGGAAAATGTTCAGTTATAAATCCGAGGTAGGTTATCGTGAGTGAACACACGCGCTCGTTATTTTGGAGAGGGGGTAAAAGCGGTTCCATTCACAATGGAGGAGTTATTGAGAGTGTATCCACGTGAACTATGATGTCACCGATGCTGAAATAGTGCGTCTGTGGAATTTGTTTTTAAGTGGATCATAATCTAAACTGAAATGTCAAGTTTCGAAATGTAAATAAGTTATACAAAGTACATACAGGTTAACAGGGGTGTGTCTGCTTTCTCCTTGAGTCTACGGGATACCCCTGGACACGATGGAGTACTGTTTAGCAAACTCCAACCCGATTAAATGAAGTCATGAGAGGAGGAGGCGCCATGGATATGGCCGAAAAGTAGTGCCGTTGATGGTCTCCACTCCGTGATGGCAGGCAGATAATCTCAATTGTAGAGTGAGTTGCCGTGATCTCCGACTATTACAATTTCTGCCATCCTAGAGAGGATTGGGCCTCTCTAGGTTATTTTAGTACGGTAGACACAAAAGGCAGACAAACTCTCTGATTCCAGAAATTCTGCAAGGATGGGAGAGATATGATGAGGCAGGCAGAGAAATAGATGGGAAGATAACATCAAAGTATGGTTAGGTCTTGACTTTGCTGTCGCTCGCTCTCTCTCTCTCTTTCTCTCTCTGTCTCTGTCTCTCTTTCCTTCTCTGTGCCCACGAAGGTAGGTAACATACATGCAGACCATTCTCACCTTTCCTCAGGATTGAGTCAGTGCCCAATCCATGTATAGTTGTTCTTTGTACATGTTCAGTCTTTTGTTACAGTGCACGGTGACAAAGAGTGATTGAATATAGGAAGAAAAGGAGAAGGTTGATGGCGTCTGTCAGTGGTGACTCAACGACCTCCAGGAGAAGGTTGACGAAGTCTGTCAGAGTTGACTCAACGACCTCCAGGAGAAGGTTGACGAAGTCTGTCAGTGGTGACTCAACGACCTCCAGGAGAAGGTTGACGAAATCTGTCAGTGGTGACTCAACGACCTCCAGGAGAAGGTTGACGAAGTCTGTCAGTGGTGACTCAACGACCTCCAGGAGAAGGTTGACCAAGTCTGTCAGTGGTGACTCAACGACCTCCAGGAGAAGGTTGACCAAGTCTGTCAGTGGTGATTCAACGACCTCCAGGAGAAGGTTGACCAAGTCTGTCAGTGGTGACTCAACGACCTCCAGGAGAAGGTTGACGAAATCTGTCAGTGGTGACTCAACGACCTCCAGGAGAAGGTTGACGAAATCTGTCAGAGTTGACTCAACGACCTCCAGGAGAAGGTTGACGAAATCTGTCAGAGTTGACTCAACGACCTCCAGGAGAAGGTTGACGAAATCTGTCAGTGGTGACTCAACGACCTCCAGGAGAAGGTTGACGAAGTCTGTCAGTGGTGACTCAACGACCTCCAGGAGAAGGTTGACGAAATCTGTCAGTGGTGACTCAACGACCTCCAGGAGAAGGTTGACGAAATCTGTCAGAGTTGACTCAACGACCTCCAGGAGAAGGTTGACGAAATCTGTCAGTGGTGACTCAACGACCTCCAGGAGAAGGTTGACGAAGTCTATCAGTGGTGACTCAACGACCTCCAGGAGAAGGTTGACGAAATCTGTCAGTGGTGACTCAACGACCTCCAGGAGAAGGTTGACGAATTCTGTCAGAGTTGACTCAACGACCTCCAGGAGAAGGTTGACGAAATCTGTCAGAGTTGACTCAACGACCTCCAGGAGAAGGTTGACGAAATCTGTCAGTGGTGACTCAACGACCTCCAGGAGAAGGTTGACGAAATCTGTCAGAGTTGACTCAACGACCTCCAGGAGAAGGTTGACGAAATCTGTCAGAGTTGACTCAACGACCTCCAGGAGAAGGTTGACGAAATCTGTCAGAGTTGACTCAACGACCTCCAGGAGAAGGTTGACAAAATCTGTCAAAGTTGACTCAACGACCTCCAGGAGAAGGTTGACGAAATCTGTCAGTGGTGACTCAACGACCTCCAGGAGAAGGTTGACGAAATCTGTCAGAGTTGACTCAACGACCTCCAGGAGAAGGTTGACGAAATCTGTCAGTGGTGACTCAACGACCTCCAGGAGAAGGTTGACGAAATCTGTCAGAGTTAACTCAACGACCTCCAGGAGAAGGTTGACGAAATCTGTCAGAGTTGACTCAACGACCTCCAGGAGAAGGTTGACAAAGTCTGTCAGTGGTGACTCAACGACCTCCAGGAAAAGGTTGTCCAAGTCTGTCAGTGGTGACTCAAAGACCTCCAGGAGAAGGTTGACGAAATCTGTCAGTGGTGACTCAACGACCTCCAGGAGAAGGTTGACAAAGTCTGTCAGTGGTGACTCAACGACCTCCAGGAAAAGGTTGTCCAAGTCTGTCAGTGGTGACTCAAAGACCTCCAGGAGAAGGTTGACGAAATCTGTCAGTGGTGACTCAACGACCTCCAGGAGAAGGTTGACGAAATCTGTCAGAGTTGACTCAACGACCTCCAGGAGAAGGTTGACGAAATCTGTCAGAGTTGACTCAACGACCTCCAGGAGAAGGTTGACGAAATCTGTCAGAGTTGACTCAACGACCTCCAGGAGAAGGTTGACGAAATCTGTCAGAGTTGACTCAACGACCTCCAGGAGAAGGTTGACGAAATCTGTCAGAGTTGACTCAACGACCTCCAGGAGAAGGTTGACGAAATCTGTCAGAGTTGACTCAACGACCTCCAGGAGAAGGTTGACGAAATCTGTCAGTGGTGACTCAACGACCTCCAGGAGCAGGTTGACGAAATCTGTCAGTGGTGACTCAACGACCTCCAGGAGAAGGTTGACGAAATCTGTCAGAGTTGACTCAACGACCTCCAGGAGAAGGTTGACGAAATCTGTCAGTGGTGACTCAACGACCTCCAGGAGAAGGTTGACGAAATCTGTCAGAGTTGACTCAACGACCTCCAGGAGAAGGTTGACGAAATCTGTCAGAGTTGACTCAACGACCTCCAGGAGATAGTTGACGAAATCTGTCAGTGGTGACTCAACGACCTCCAGGAGAAGGTTGCCGAAATCTGTCAGAGTTGACTCAACGACCTCCAGGAGAAGATTGACGAAATCTGTCAGAGTTGACTCAACGACCTCCAGGAGAAGGTTGACGAAATCTGTCAGAGTTGACTCAACGACCTCCAGGAGAAGGTTGACGAAATCTGTCAGAGTTGACTCAACGACCTCCAGGAGAAGGTTGACGAAATCTGTCAGTGGTGACTCAACGACCTCCAGGAGAAGGTTGACAAAGTCTGTCAGTGGTGACTCAACGACCTCCAGGAGAAGGTTGACGAAATCTGTCAGAGTTGACTCAACGACCTCCAGGAGAAGGTTGACAAAGTCTGTCAGTGGTGACTCAACGACCTCCAGGAAAAGGTTGTCCAAGTCTGTCAGTGGTGACTCAACGACCTCCAGGAGAAGGTTGACGAAATCTGTCAGAGTTGACTCAACGACCTCCAGGAGAAGGTTGACAAAGTCAGTCAGTGGTGACTCAACGACCTCCAGGAAAAGGTTGTCCAAGTCTGTCAGTGGTGACTCAACGACCTCCAGGAGAAGGTTGACCAAGTCTGTCAGTGGTGACTCAACGACCTCCAGGAGAAGGTTGACCAAATCTGTCAGTGGTGACACAACGACCTCCAGGAGAAGGTTGACCAAGTCTCTGTCAGTGGTGACACAACGACCTCCAGGAGAAGGTTGACGAAATCTGTCAGAGTTGACTCAACGACCTCCAGGACTAAGTTGACCAAGTCTGTCAGTGGTGACTCAACGACCTCCAGGACAAGGTTGACCAAGTCTGTCAGTGGTGACTCAACGACCTCCAGGAGAAGGTTGACCAAGTCTCTGTCAGTGGTGACTCAACGAAATCCAGGACAAGGTTGACCAAGTCTGTCAGTGGTGACTCAACGACCTCCAGGACAAGGTTGACCAAGTCTGTCAGTGGTGACTCAACGACATCCAGGACAAGGTTGACCAAGTCTGTCAGTGGTGACTCAACGACATCTAGGAGAAGGTTGACCAAGTCTGTCAGTGGTGACTCAACGACCTCCAGGAGAAGGTTGACGAAATCTCTCAGAGTTGACTCAACGACCTCCAGGACAAGGTTGACCAAGTCTGTCAGTGGTGACTCTACGACATCCAGGAGAAGGTTGACAAAGTCTGTCAGTGGTGACTCAACGACCTACAGGAGAAGGCTGACAAAGTCTGTCAGTGGTGACTCAACGACCTCCAGTAGAAGGTTGAACAAGTCTGTCAGTGGTGACGCAACGACCTCCAGGAGAAGGTTGACCAAGTCTGTCAGTGGTGACTCAACGACCTCCAGGAGATGGTTGATCAAGTCTGTCAGTGGTGACTCAACGACCTCCAGGAGAAGGTTGACCAAGTCAGTCAGTGGTGACTCAACGACCTCCAGGAGAAGGTTGACGAAGTATGTCAGTGGTGACTCAACGACCTCCAGGAGAAGGTTGACGAAGTCTGTCAGTGGTGACTCAACGACCTCCAGGAGAAGGTTGACGAAATCTGTCAGTGGTGACTCAACGACCTCCAGGAGAAGGTTGACGAAGTCTGTCAGTGATGACTCAACGACCTCCAGGAGAAGGTTGACGAAGTCTGTCAGTGGTGACTCAACGACCTCCAGGAGAAGGTTGACGAAGTCTGTCAGTGGTGACTCAAAGACCTCCAGGAGAAGGTTGACGAAATCTGTCAGAGTTGACTCAACGACCTCCAGGACAAAGTTGACCAAGTCTGTCAGTGGTGACTCAACGACATCCAGGACAAGGTTGACCAAGTCTGTCAGTGGTGACTCAACGACCTCCAGGACAAGGTTGACCAAGTCTGTCAGTGGTGACTCAACGACATCCAGGACAAGGTTGACCAAGTCTGTCAGTGGTGACTCAACGACATCTAGGAGAAGGTTGACCAAGTCTGTCAGTGGTGACTCAACGACCTCCAGGAGAAGGTTGACCAAGTCTCTGTCTGTGGTGACTCAACGACATCCAGGACAAGGTTGACCAAGTCTGTCAGTGGTGACTCAACGACCTCCAGGACAAGGTTGACCAAGTCTGTCAGTGGTGACTCAACGACATCCAGGACAAGGTTGACCAAGTCTGTCAGTGGTGACTCAACGACATCCAGGACAAGGTTGACCAAGTCTGTCAGTGGTGACTCAACGACCTCCAGGACAAGGTTGACGAAATCTGTCAGAGTTGACTCAACGACCTCCAGGACAAGGTTGACCAAGTCTGTCAGTGGTGACTCAACGACATCTAGGAGAAGGTTGACCAAGTCTGTCAGTGGTGACTCAACGACCTCCAGGAGAAGGTTGGCGAAATCTGTCAGAGTTGACTCAACGACCTCCAGGACAAGGTTGACCAAGTCTGTCAGTGGTGACTCAACGACCTCCAGGAGAAGGTTGACAAAGTCTGTCAGTGGTGACTCAACGACCTACAGGAGAAGGCTGACAAAGTCTGTCAGTGGTGACTCAACGACCTCCAGTAGAAGGTTGAACAAGTCTGTCAGTGGTGACGCAACGACCTCCAGGAGAAGGTTGACCAAGTCTGTCAGTGGTGACTCAACGACCTCCAGGAGAAGGTTGACGAAATCTGTCAGTGGTGACTCAACGACCTCCAGGAGAAGGTTGACGAAGTCTGTCAGTGGTGACTCAACGACCTCCAGGAGAAGGTTGACGAAATCTGTCAGTGGTGACTCAACGACCTCCAGGAGAAGGTTGACGAAATCTGTCAGAGTTGACTCAACGACCTCCAGGAGAAGGTTGACGAAATCTGTCAGTGGTGACTCAACGACCTCCAGGAGAAGGTTGACGAAGTCTGTCAGTGGTGACTCAACGACCTCCAGGAGAAGGTTGACGAAATCTGTCAGTGGTGACTCAACGACCTCCAGGAGAAGGTTGACGAAATCTGTCAGAGTTGACTCAACGACCTCCAGGAGAAGGTTGACGAAATCTGTCAGAGTTGACTCAACGACCTCCAGGAGAAGGTTGACGAAATCTGTCAGTGGTGACTCAACGACCTCCAGGAGAAGGTTGACGAAATCTGTCAGAGTTGACTCAACGACCTCCAGGAGAAGGTTGACGAAATCTGTCAGAGTTGACTCAACGACCTCCAGGAGAAGGTTGACGAAATCTGTCAGAGTTGACTCAACGACCTCCAGGAGAAGGTTGACAAAATCTGTCAGAGTTGACTCAACGACCTCCAGGAGAAGGTTGACGAAATCTGTCAGTGGTGACTCAACGACCTCCAGGAGAAGGTTGACGAAATCTGTCAGAGTTGACTCAACGACCTCCAGGAGAAGGTTGACGAAATCTGTCAGTGGTGACTCAACGACCTCCAGGAGAAGGTTGACGAAATCTGTCAGAGTTGACTCAACGACCTCCAGGAGAAGGTTGACGAAATCTGTCAGAGTTGACTCAACGACCTCCAGGAGAAGGTTGACAAAGTCTGTCAGTGGTGACTCAACGACCTCCAGGAAAAGGTTGTCCAAGTCTGTCAGTGGTGACTCAAAGACTTCCAGGAGAAGGTTGACGAAATCTGTCAGTGGTGACTCAACGACCTCCAGGAGAAGGTTGACAAAGTCTGTCAGTGGTGACTCAACGACCTCCAGGAAAAGGTTGTCCAAGTCTGTCAGTGGTGACTCAAAGACCTCCAGGAGAAGGTTGACGAAATCTGTCTGTGGTGACTCAACGACCTCCAGGAGAAGGTTGACGAAATCTGTCAGAGTTGACTCAACGACCTCCAGGAGAAGGTTGACGAAATCTGTCAGAGTTGACTCAACGACCTCCAGGAGAAGGTTGACGAAATCTGTCAGAGTTGACTCAACGACCTCCAGGAGAAGGTTGACGAAATCTGTCAGAGTTGACTCAACGACCTCCAGGAGAAGGTTGACGAAATCTGTCAGTGGTGACTCAACGACCTCCAGGAGAAGGTTGACGAAATCTGTCAGTGGTGACTCAACGACCTCCAGGAGAAGGTTGACGAAATCTGTCAGAGTTGACTCAACGACCTCCAGGAGAAGGTTGACAAAATCTGTCAGTGGTGACTCAACGACCTCCAGGAGAAGGTTGACGAAATCTGTCAGAGTTGACTCAACGACCTCCAGGAGAAGGTTGACGAAATCTGTCAGAGTTGACTCAACGACCTCCAGGAGATAGTTGACGAAATCTGTCAGTGGTGACTCAACGACCTCCAGGAGAAGGTTGACGAAATCTGTCAGAGTTGACTCAACGACCTCCAGGAGAAGATTGACGAAATCTGTCAGAGTTGACTCAACGACCTCCAGGAGAAGGTTGACGAAATCTGTCAGAGTTGACTCAACGACCTCCAGGAGAAGGTTGACGAAATCTGTCAGAGTTGACTCAACGACCTCCAGGAGAAGGTTGACGAAATCTGTCAGTGGTGACTCAACGACCTCCAGGAGAAGGTTGACAAAGTCTGTCAGTGGTGACTCAACGACCTCCAGGAGAAGGTTGACGAAATCTGTCAGAGTTGACTCAACGACCTCCAGGAGAAGGTTGACAAAGTCTGTCAGTGGTGACTCAACGACCTCCAGGAAAAGGTTGTCCAAGTCTGTCAGTGGTGACTCAACGACCTCCAGGAGAAGGTTGACGAAATCTGTCAGAGTTGACTCAACGACCTCCAGGAGAAGGTTGACAAAGTCTCTGTCAGTGGTGACACAACGACCTCCAGGAGAAGGTTGACGAAATCTGTCAGAGTTGACTCAACGACCTCCAGGACTAAGTTGACCAAGTCTGTCAGTGGTGACTCAACGACCTCCAGGACAAGGTTGACCAAGTCTGTCAGTGGTGACTCAACGACCTCCAGGACAAGGTTGACCAAGTCTGTCAGTGGTGACTCAACGACCTCCAGGACAAGGTTGACCAAGTCTGTCAGTGGTGACTCAACGACATCCAGGACAAGGTTGACCAAGTCTGTCAGTGGTGACTCAACGACATCTAGGAGAAGGTTGACCAAGTCTGTCAGTGGTGACTCAACGACCTCCAGGAGAAGGTTGACGAAATCTGTCAGAGTTGACTCAACGACCTCCAGGACAAGGTTGACCAAGTCTGTCAGTGGTGACTCAACGACATCCAGGAGAAGGTTGACAAAGTCTGTCAGTGGTGACTCAACGACCTACAGGAGAAGGCTGACAAAGTCTGTCAGTGGTGACTCAACGACCTCCAGTAGAAGTTTGAACAAGTCTGTCAGTGGTGACGCAACGACCTCCAGGAGAAGGTTGACCAAGTCTGTCAGTGGTGACTCAACGACCTCCAGGAGATGGTTGATCAAGTCTGTCAGTGGTGACTCAACGACCTCCAGGAGAAGGTTGACCAAGTCAGTCAGTGGTGACTCAACGACCTCCAGGAGAAGGTTGACGAAGTATGTCAGTGGTGACTCAACGACCTCCAGGAGAAGGTTGACGAAGTCTGTCAGTGGTGACTCAACGACCTCCAGGAGAAGGTTGACGAAATCTGTCAGTGGTGACTCAACGACCTCCAGGAGAAGGTTGACGAAGTCTGTCAGTGATGACTCAACGACCTCCAGGAGAAGGTTGACGAATTCTGTCAGTGGTGACTCAACGACCTCCAGGAGAAGGTTGACGAAGTCTGTCAGTGGTGACTCAAAGACCTCCAGGAGAAGGTTGACGAAATCTGTCAGAGTTGACTCAACGACCTCCAGGACAAAGTTGACCAAGTCTGTCAGTGGTGACTCAACGACATCCAGAACAAGGTTGACCAAGTCTGTCAGTGGTGACTCAACGACCTCCAGGACAAGGTTGACCAAGTCTGTCAGTGGTGACTCAACGACATCCAGGACAAGGTTGACCAAGTCTGTCAGTGGTGACTCAACGACATCTAGGAGAAGGTTGACCAAGTCTGTCAGTGGTGACTCAACGACCTCCAGGAGAAGGTTGACCAAGTCTCGGTCTGTGGTGACTCAACGACATCCAGGACAAGGTTGACCAAGTCTGTCAGTGGTGACTCAACGACCTCCAGGACAAGGTTGACCAAGTCTGTCAGTGGTGACTCAACGACATCCAGGACAAGGTTGACCAAGTCTGTCAGTGGTGACTCAACGACATCCAGGACAAGGTTGACCAAGTCTGTCAGTGGTGACTCAACGACCTCCAGGACAAGGTTGACGAAATCTGTCAGAGTTGACTCAACGACCTCCAGGACAAGGTTGACCAAGTCTGTCAGTGGTGACTCAACGACATCTAGGAGAAGGTTGACCAAGTCTGTCAGTGGTGACTCAACGACCTCCAGGAGAAGGTTGGCGAAATCTGTCAGAGTTGACTCAACGACCTCCAGGACAAGGTTGACCAAGTCTGTCAGTGGTGACTCTACGACATCCAGGAGAAGGTTGACAAAGTCTGTCAGTGGTGACTCAACGACCTACAGGAGAAGGCTGACAAAGTCTGTCAGTGGTGACTCAACGACCTCCAGTAGAAGGTTGAACAAGTCTGTCAGTGGTGACGCAACGACCTCCAGGAGAAGGTTGACCAAGTCTGTCAGTGGTGACTCAACGACCTCCAGGAGATGGTTGATCAAGTCTGTCAGTGGTGACTCAATGACCTCCAGGAGAAGGTTGACCAAGTCAGTCAGTGGTGACTCAACGACCTCCAGGAGAAGGTTGACGAAGTCTGTCAGTGGTGACTCAACGACCTCCAGGAGAAGGTTGACGAAGTCTGTCAGTGATGACTCAACGACCTCCAGGAGAAGGTTGACGAAGTCTGTCAGTGGTGACTCAACGACCTCCAGGAATAGATTGAAGAAGTCTATCAATGGTGACTCAACGACCTCCAGGAGAAGGTTGACCAAGTCTGTCAGTGGTGACTTATCGACCTCCAGGAGAATGTTGAAGAAGTCTGTCAGTGGTGACTCAACGACCTCCAGGAGAAGGTTGACAAAGTCTGTCATTGGTGACTCAACGATCTCCAGAAGAAGATTAAAGAAGGCTGTCAATGGTGACTCAACGATATCCAGGAGAAGGCTGACAAAGTCTGTCAGTGGTGACTCAACGACCCCCACTGTTTCAGATGATGAAGAACATATAATCTGACTCCAGTGGTGTAGTAATTTCGCGCCCTGGCTTAACAATAACGTGAATGTCTGTTCAATCCCAAAAGATCGCTCTCTGGTAGACACAACAGAAGATAATACAAAGAATGGATGCATCATTCCTTTAGCTGAGGACAGTAACAACAGAGAGAAGGTGCATTGTTTACTCATTACATACAAATTCTGCTCCCTAGCTCGGGATGTCAACACCCCCTAACCACTCATGTTCTTAACGGTCATCGTCAATATTAGCACATTTTACACAAAATTACATAGACCTGTACAAGTTACGTGTTCACCGATGACCACACCAGAGTCAAGTAACCCATAGTTGATCAAGACCACACTACACCCCCAAGCTGGTCTCCCAGTTGACGGTCTGAAGCAGACTGGCAAATGATCTGAAGATTCGCTAACAATCCCGCAGTTATGTGATCTGTCATCTTATATAATGCATATACATTCCCACATTGTGCTATCAATACCAATCATGGTCACTTACGGGTAAGCATAAAAGAGAGCTTTTCACCAATGAGATTTGATGTCTAAGAAAAACACTTGAAGTGACCAGAAAAGGCAGAATCAGAAATGACATTATAAGAGAAGGAGTAGGCTTTGAGTCCCTGCTGACTTCTTCCTACTGGTTAATCTGTTGAAGAAGTACAGTGGTGAGGTGAAGTACCTTCTTGAGTAGATCTTGTTACTGTTTCTGACGTCTTAGTCAGCTCTGAGTTGCTAACCACATTCAACACTAATTCTCCTAAAATGCTTTTTACAAACAAATCTTACAATTTTTTTTATAAAAATACTGAAAAAAAATCTATCATCTATAAACTGTCTCCGCCCCTTTCAAGCTCATTTCGTAAGACGTGATCGGCATTGAGGTCAATGTCAGGCGTGGCTTAGCGCTAAAGTGAAGGTCGTCTCGATTATAGCTTGCCGCTACGGGTGCCATGTTCAGTGAGTGAGCTGGGGGTAAAGCAGTGAAACTAAGTGCAAAGCACTGACCCTCTCATCTCCAGATGCTGTGGACTCGTAATATGAAATTTTTAACTCCACTCCCCTAATACATCGGTATATGTTTATGGGCATCCATTCTTTATGTCCAAAACACCCTCGAGAAGTATAGGGAATTCAACATAGACCTGTTTACATGCTGCATAGATTACATCAAGGCTTTGACTGCGTATAACATCAAAAACGCTGGAAGATCATGAAAGATATAGCCTGTCCAACACACCTGATACAACTTATCGAATCCCTATATCTCGGGCAGATGGTGCTCGTAAACCTGGGAGGGCCGGCCATCTAAGGGCAGAATCCCCCTACAGAAAAGACCATCTGCTGCCTTGCAGGAAGATTGGGGACAATCAAAGGCTAAGGAAAGCAAACCTGAACAAAATGCTGGCTGAAATTGGATGCACTGGGCCACTGGCGCAGACCACAGTGCAACGTTTTAACAGGTATTCAAGCGAAGCGGATCTAACAGGCTTAAACAGACAGCTGTATTCGTGTGAGAGTCTGGAGTCCTACTCTGATTGAGCAGAGAGAGAGAGAGAGAGAGAGAGAGAGAGAGAGAGAATCCCTATATTACGAACAGTAAAGAGCTATCAGAAGAGCAGGCGAAACATCAAACTCGTTTGAAGTACAAAAGAGGTTGAGGCAGGGATGCACTCTCTCTCCATACCTGTTCAACATCTACGCTGAGAATGTCAGGAGAAATGTCAGAAACGATGACATATTTGTGAAGTTCGTAGGGAATACCATGGACAGCTAATATGAGCAATGTAAACGTTCTGAAAGAGGCCAAAGCGAGAGCTGATTTCCAATACTAGAAAGAAAAAAAAAATCATTTTTTCTGCATGTAATGAGAAGGGGACAGCTGGGATATATTGTAACAACTGGGAAAATTGAGGGAAGTAGAGATAAAGAGAAGCAAGGATAAAAGATACCAGACAGCTTAAGAGAATGGCTTGGCAGAAGGTCAACAACAGAAATGATAAATAACTGTCGAGATCAAAAGTTGCGTAGAGATATGATCACCTACGCCAGTAGGTGTGGTACATGATGATGAAGATGATACATGTGTGATGTATATATATATATATATATATATATATATATATATATATATATATATATATATATATATATATATACGTGTGTGGATATTTGTGATATATTATATCTAACAATTTTATATGTGACATGTATATGTATATATTTGTGTGTGTGTAACATATAATGTTCACATACACATAATCATACCATATACGATAAACGTATTTAAAAAATTAAATATATAATCAACACACACATATTCATGCAACAAAAAGAAACACACATAACCATACCACATAAAAGCAACACACATATAATCATACCACATACAAGAAACACCCACATAATCATACGACATACAAAAAACACCCACATAATCATACCACATAAAAGCAACACACATATAATCATACCACATACAAGAAACACCCACATAATCATACCACATAAAAGCAACACACACATAATCATACCACATAAAAGCAACACACACATAACCATACCACATAAAAGCAACACACACATAATCATACCACATAAAAGCAACACACACATAATCATACCACATAAAAGCAACACACACATAGCAATATTTAATTACAACATCTTATAAAATCGACCTGCCTATAATCTTACCTTATAGCAACAGTCATTGAACGTTCTTGATGCTAATTCACCACACAGAATCAAGAACCGAGATATCATTAACGACTTTGCACGCAATGAACTCCCTAGCCGTTTGCCAATGGAACATTAAACCAGCAGCGACGAATTGATATCATTATTCTAATTAAGTTACATTGCAAGTTAATTTTCTTTTCTTAACTATAGTTTCTGTGTAGTTACGGACAATTTGACTATCTTGAAAATAATGTTACTATAAATAGAAGAACTGCGCTGTGATTTGTATTTAATAATAATAATAATAATAATAATAAATACGATTTTAATTTATGTACAACTTGCTTGTGTTCGTTCGATGACTAAAGGAGTACACCTTTTCGTCATCCGCCCTTAAAATGGACGTTAAGTGGGCGTGTCTGTGTTGTGTTGTGGTTTGCAGTATAACTGTGATATTTACGCCTTTCGGACCAACACATCCGACTTCAGCGCATCCATGTAGAGCGACATGTTGTTTCTTTTTCTCCGTTGATGTAGGAACAAGAGATCAAATCTAAAGATCTCTAAATATGATAATAATGTTCTAAACTTCACACAGATAATAAGTTTGCAAGCTTCTCTGACATTGATAATAACATTCTAAACCTCTCTAACATTGATAATAACATTCTAAACCTCTATAACATTGATAATAACATTCTAAACCTCTCTAACATTGATAATAACATTCTAAACCTCTCTGACATTGATAATAACATTCTAAACCTCTCTAACATTGATAATAACACCCTAAACCTCTATAACATTGATAATAACATTCTAAACCTCTCTAACATTGATAATAATATTCTACACTAACATTGATAATAACATTATAAACCTCTCTAACATTGATAATAACTTTCTAAACCTCTCTAACATTGATAATAATATTGTACACTAACATTGATAATAACATTCTAAATCTCTCTTACATTGATAATAACATTCTAAACCTCTATAATATTGACAATACCATTCTAAATATCTCTAAAATTGACAATAACATTCTAAAACTATCTAATATTAACAATAGCATTCTAAACCTCTCTAACATTGACAATAACATTCTAAACCTTTCTAACATTGATAATAACATTCAAAACATCTTTAACACTAATCATAACATTCTAAATTTATTTTACACTAATAATAACATCCTAAACCTTTCTAACACTGATAATAACATTCCAAACCTCTAACACTAATAACAATATTTTCTAAAACCTTTTTTAACTTTGATAATAACTTTCCAAACATAACACTGCTAATTCCTATATGCCATGTTTTACATTCACAAACTATACAAGTACAGGAACAATTATTTTTTTCCAAGACGTCTGAAAAATGGGGGGGGGGGGTGTCTGCCCTTACTGCCGTGTTATATGAAAAGGGAGCCTCGGTGGCTGAGTGGTCAGAACACTCACCTGCTGACTAGAAGTGTCTGGTTTCAATTCCATGAAGTGACTGATATTTTTTTTTTCGGACCGACCAGGCTCTGGGGGCCACTCAACCTCCAAACTTGAGAACCAGAATTTTCCCTAGAAGGTAAAGGGTGTGTGGAGTAATACCAACTGCATTCTTTAACTCTTTCAGTAACGACGGTTTTTAGCAATTTAGCGGTAGAGATTTAAGAGACAACATTTTCCATGTTTTTAAATATCAATCTACATATTTATGTTTATCTAACACTTAACATATTATGTATGAATGTTTAGATAATTAAACAATGAATTATATTTCGCCAATACCAAGATGATACAAGACATGTACAAAGAATATGGTTTGATGACAGTTTACACTCATCAAATTGAGAGTGACGCACTGTGCGGCTAAACGTACATAACAGACGACAGTATGACGAATGGTTAATCGAAACGCACGGAAAGAGTTAAAAATGTGTGGAGTTCAAGGACAAATATCGGCACTAAGATCACATTCCCTAATCATGCAGTTATTTTCCCTTTTTTATTTTCCCCGATCGTTTCTTTGTTTTCATAAAAGTGTAAATTGTTGTTCCTATTTTAATAAAACGTTGTTTACATATAATATTGATTTCAATTTTAAATTTTATATCCTTATTAGAATTATTATTAAGAAAAATAGAGCTAATTTTCAATATCAGGAAGAAACAATCATCATGTTTTTGCCATGTATTGAGAAGAGAACAGCTGGAATATATTGTGACAACTAGGAAAATTGAGGGACGAAGAGATAGAGGGAAGCAAAGAGAAAAAATACCAGACAGCTTAAGAGAATGGCTTGGCAGAAGGTCAACAACAGAAATGATAAATAACTGTCGAGATTGAAAGTTGTGGAGAGACATGATCATCTACGCCAGCAGGCCCAGTACTTGAGGATGATGATGATAATGATGATAATGATGATGATGATTCTTATTAGCTGGAAGACTAGAAAATTGTTTTAAATATCTGGGAACATATACGACGTCGGATGAAAGATGTCTGACTGATGTCAAAGTAGAATAGTGCCGGCTAAGAATATTTTTCAAAACGAAATCACAGATATATAGCGGTAGAAATCATTATCACTGAAAGTTAGAAAAGAGTTTTACAATACTACAACAAGTCAGTGTTGTTTTATGGTTGCGAATCATGGACAGTAGAGAACGAAAAATAATATCTGATGGAACCAACTTAGACGTTAGAGTGAGGTGGGTAGTTAACAATCAAATAAGGAAATACTAAGAGAAGAGAAGAGATGAAGGGAAGAGTATAAAAAACTGGAAAAGGTAATCCAACTTCCGGTCAATATGGGCGAAAGGAACCGTCAAGGCTCTGTTTGAAAATGTCCCTTCTTACAGTTTCCTCGTATTTCAAGTCAGGCTTGCTGCCGGAGCTACTGAGTTTAGTGCTCTGTGCACACTATGAGCTGTGTATTTTATCCGGATCATGTTTCGAAATTCCCATTGTTTACAATGAATGATGAAATCGTATGACGAAAGACAGCTTGTCTGCGTTAACTTTCGGTGCGGTTACGCCTTATGTCTTTTGGCGCGTGCTTTAGCCGCTATGATGGAGACTGCAGCTGACTTCCTTTGTTTGGATCCTTCAATGAGATGAGATGTTAATTCGGATAATTCCACTGGCACGGACGGTTGAACAATTATTGATTTTAATTCGTTTGCAGTGATACCGGGGCCTTCGACTAACTACAACTACAACTATAACTACAACTATAACTACAACTATAACTACAACTACAATCCACCTTTATGGATATGTGTGGAGTAGAGGTAAGTTGGAATATTTAGTAACAACAGGAAAAAAGAAGGCTGGAGAGTTAATCGGTAGACAAAGGGAAAAGATGTTGGATGGCTTGACGACGTGGCACGGAAAAAGTTGAACAGTGAAACCATCTGACATTCTTCATCTTCTTTTTTTCTTCATGTAACTTTCAGCGTCGAGGGGAGATATAATTTACGGTCTTTTGCTCTTCTGTTCGCTTCTGCAGCTGTTATGTTTCCCAGTGCTTCTAATATTCCATCGATCTATCTTTTTCGTGGTCGACCCTTGGGTCTGGTGTTCTCGCAGCGTTTATTGAGGACTCGTTGTGTTGTGTTTTGATCTGTCTGCCTTGTCACGTGGCCAAACCATTGTATCTGTTGTTTCTTTATATATTCTATGGCGGGGTTATTCCTAGCTTTTTTCTCAGTTCTTCATTTCTGGTCTTGTCTGATCACCTGAGATTGCAACTGATCATATAATCCATCTTTAACTAATTCTTCACTATAGGTGGTTGGTTCATAGCGTTGGATAATATGTATCTTTATTCTGTTTTGTGTTGTTTTAAATATTGCTCTTATTTGTCTTTGCCCTACTGCTTCCCATTCTATCAGTGTTTCCTGTGCTTCCCATAATAACATTATAGCTACATCTTCACTATGGTGTGCTTCATGTTCCTGGTGTCCTGATGACAAAATCATCTCTCCTGTGTTTAGTGTTATCCTTTCTGTTCCTAACTATCTTGTTTTGCACATTCCTAGAATATCTATTTTGAAGTTTGTCATTTCTGATGATACTTGCGCAGCTTTTCCTTGTTCATTTAGGGTACGTACATTCCAGGTGCCAATTCTGGAGGATTTCCTGGTAGACAAAAGGTGAATGGCGACCCAGACTTCTTGCAGTTTTCTCCGGATTGCGTCATAAATCTCTTAGACAGAGAGCCTTTATCTTCCTAGTGGCGGATTTATTTATTTTTTCTTTGACTTGTCCATGTTTGTGAAGTTTTTGCGGCTTATTTTTTTTTTTTACAGTACATGATATCCAGTCCCATGCCCACCTTCCTTAGTCGCCTCTTACGAACATGTCCGGTAGGGAACAGCGCCACAATTCTTTAATTTACCAAAACGCATGTTCATTTTCCCGGTTGCTCACACGGAGGCGACATCTATCAAGAACTGCGTAGACAGAAACACTAGGCTTTCCTCATAGACTGCAAGGCTACAGTTTATAATACCAGCTATTTCTGGTGAGACGTGGTGGCGATAGTGAAAGAGATAAGACCCCATCAAGTGTAGCTCTTTGTTCCTTATCACTAAATGCGTCATGACCAGATTTTTCGCGCAAATGTTTGTTCATTGTTTTCTTTCAAATGCCAGTTTCTGTCCAGTTTTTATTTTAAAAGAAAACTGTTTTTATTTGAGATTTTCTAATAGATTTTAATTTTAATTAATTTTTTTTTGGTGGAGGGAGGGGGGGGGGTAAATTTTATGAGGTGTTGAGTACTTAAATTTACTACACTGCTGTTTGACATTAATATTTTAGTTGTATTATTATGTTGCTCAGTTCGCATTAATAAACAGTGTTTGATTGCTGTTGATACAGTTTGAGTACACGTCGCTGCTTAAAAGTTGAGGTTTTCTTTGTTATCTGTTGAGAATATTCTTTGTTCTGCACTTTCTTGGCTTCTTCTTCCTCAAATACCCAAAGTTTCGTTGTGTTGTGCCACTGTCAGACTTCTTCCTCAAATACCCAAAGTTTCGTTGTGTTGTGCCACTGTCAGACTTCTTCCTCATATACCCAAAGTTTCGTTGTGTTGTGCCACTGTCAGACTTCTTCCTCATATACCCAAAGTTTCGTTGTGTTGTGCCACTGTCAGACTTTTTCCTCAAATACCCAAAGTTTCGTTGTGTTGTGCCACTGTCAGACTTCTTCCTCATATACCCTAAGTTTCGTTGTGTTGTGCCACTGTCAGACTCAGCCGAACTTTGCCATTTATCTCCTTCTTCTGTCATTCTTTTGAGTCAATGCCTCTCTATTCTTTGATGTTATCTTCCCATCTCTTTCTCCGCCTATAACTTCTTCTTGTTCCTTTTCCAAACTCCGTGCTCAATAGCCCTTGCTATGCCAGATGATCGACATGAGTATTTACTTTTGCGTTTCCCACAATAGTCGAGTGATGATCATAAACTTTAATTGCTCGTTGTATCATTTGACTGACTTTTACATTTGTGATATGATGTAAGTAAGAGGTACCCACAATCAGGCGATAACATTTCATCTCCACAACTTTTATTTTTCTTCTGTAGCTCTGTTGTATGGGTGAAAGATTTTTTTTTTTCCCTCTTGAGTGCTGAGGTAAAAACGCGGAACCGAACATCTCGTTTCGACTACACTGGACAAGCGGCCTTTTTGCTCTATGATCCTATCAGTCCCCCCCCCCTCCCCTCCGGGCAGACACCCCCCACCCCATCCCCATAATCTGGAACATCCAGAAAGGATAGATTTGTTAAAACGCGCACGTTAAACGACAAATAAAAAAGAAGAATAAGATGTCGTGTTGAAACGTTATGAAAGCAAAGATAGACATATAGCAATTGACGTTGCATAATGAAGTTAGAGTGAGTTTATTGAACTAAGCCTCGGCTTCATGAATTAGGAATGGGACAGTTCCGCTGCCTTTCCTTCCTAACAATGGCTCTGCTTTAGACTAGAGCAGCTCGGCAGAGTCCGAAAGTCTTTAAGTTCGAGAACAATGGTTTTTTTTTACGTTCATAGCTTTCATTTCTAGCAAAATCACTAGAGACTAAGAACTGAATTTTACGAGTTAATCCGTTGTTGCCTGATGTACGCAGGGGTCCCTCGCCGCACAGGCAGATAACTCTCCGCTTCGGAGGTACTTATATATTTTTTTCATCGATGAGTACTTAACGTTTCAAGAAAGGGATCGCTACTAAGACCAGGGGTGGTTGCCGCAGAGAGAAATCACAAATAGAAATCCCAACTGATGCAGTCGGGATTTAAACCCACACCATCTCTGCCTCTAGACCAGCGTCTTGTCTCGAGACCAACCAGTCCCTCGAGAACAATCTTTGTCTTAACTGACGTTTTGCTTGCCTTCTTGCGTTCACCCGATGACTAAAGGGGCACTCTTCTTCGTCATCCGTCCTTAAAAGGACGTTAAGTGGGCGTGTGTGCGTTGTGTTGTGGTTTGCAGTATAACTGTGATATTTGCGCCTTTCGGTCCAACACATCCGACTTCAGCACGACATTTTTGAGTTGTCTTCCCTCTTCAATCCCTAATCGCTTGGCCAGACTAGACAGGTTAATCAGTTACTAGAGGCACAACGGAGAGGTGGAGCAGGGTATGGATGGTTCTGGTCCACCGATCCTGTCGCAAGCTATCAGCTGTGGGTCGCTGTCAACTTCCAGCTCTAGTGCTGGGAGGCGCGTCTTTGCCTCCACTGACATTTTAATTAGGACAATTCAAAGCGGTAGGTGAACGCTCTACCCACCGGAAATTCTGAAATGCTATTACCATAACAAGATATCAGAACAAAAACACTTATCATAGCAAATAATCATGAATGAAAACGGCTACGATATAGCAACGTAGACACAATGTAGCAATAAAAGAGACAAACAAAATAGACTGCGTTCGGTTCATCAGGAAACATATTCATAATACATGGGACATCAAGGCGAGATCCAGAACACAACATTTCTCAGATGTTCATGATTTTAAAAATGTTTTAATGAGGTCTGGGTAAGATCCGAATTAATAATAAAGACATAGGTCAAGGTTCAAACATGTACTTATTATGACTATAAGCAAAGTTCTTTGTAACCTTACCAGCGAGCTACCGGAAACACGAACACTACAAGAACTCTCACACTCTTCCTTACTTCTCATCTCTCTCTCTCTCTCTCCTTCTCTCTCTCATATCATCATCATCATCGTGTGCCTTCTCCGCAACGGAAGTTGGCTACTATGGATCGCCATTCTACTCTGTTTCTTGCTTTGATGGTGCAGGCTGTCATAGATTGACTTGTCCATCTTTTGATGTTACTCGTCCATGTTAGTCATGGTCTGCCTCTGCCTCTTTTACCTTGTATTTTCCTTCCAATATTACTTTTAGTAGGCTGTTGTGTCTTTTAACATGCCCAAAAATTTCATTTGTCTTGTCTTAATTGTGTTTAGTAGTTCTCTTTTCATTTTCAGTATCGTTTGTTATCTTTTGTTTCCATCCAATTCTACCTATTCTTCTATAAATCCACATTTCAAAGGCTTCAATTTTCTGTTCTGTTTTCTTGTCTAATGTCCATGTTTCTGCACCATACAGGAATATTGAGAAGACGTAACATTTTGCCATTCTTAGTTTCAGCCCTGCTGATATTTGTTTTCTCTCTCATATACATATATTTATATTTTTCAGAAGCCAACCTATCTTTAACACCTATTATCAGTTACCTGATCCACTCCATAGTGCCGAATTACGCCATGACAAAAGCAGCACGTACGCGAGTGTATATAAAAGGACATTCCGAATATAAGCCATTTTAGACTCCTGCCATCACGAAGAGGACATCAATGTTTGGGTTAAAGCTAAGACAAGTAAAGATACCAGCGCGTAGAGACCGTCGATTCGACTAGAAGTGTAGCGTAGTGTAGTTATTTTGTGGTGAATATGTTGTAAGCGTTAGAGTTAAATGCAGCAGGAGGTCGACGCCTGGGAATTATGACCCAGGTGGGCCCATCTCTTTTAGAGTGTGAAAAAGTTAAGGGTCGAAACACTTGCTCGACGGGGCTCTGCTTCTGATGATCAGATTGCCTTTTGCTTCGAAGCTCTGTATACATAGCTTTCTGTTAATTATTATTATTATTATTATTATTACAATATATATATATATATATATATATATGTATATATATCGTGTGTAGTGTAGCAAATACAAATATATCGTGTATTGTGTAGCAAAGACAAATATATTGATAGTGTAGCGAAGATAAACATATTGATAGTGTAGCGAAGATAAACATATTGATAGTGTAGCGAAGATAAACATATTGATAGTGTAGCGAAGACAAATATATTGATAGTGTAGCGAAGACAAATATATTGATAGTGTAGCAAAGACATATATATTGATAGTGTAGCTAAGACAAATATATTGATAGTGTAGCTAAGACAAATATATTGATAGTGTAGCGAAGACAAATATATTGATAGTGTAGCAAAGACATATATATTGATAGTGTAGCTAAGACAAATATATTGATAGTGTAGCTAAGACAAATATATTGATAGTGTAGCGAAGACAAATATATTGATAGTGTAGCTAAGGCACTGTTATCAGCATCATATGAAAGCAATCGTCATTACTTTGATATGTAGTGATATGAGAACGAGTGAAGACAGTATGAAAAATTAACGGGACAAGAGACAGAGGGACAAACACTGAAAAAAGATATGGGACAGATTAATAGAATGACAGCAGGAAATCAACAGTTTAGATCGTCTATGCAGCTGCAGTAATAAACAGATAAGAGGAGACATGACTACCAACGCCAGCAAGCACGGTACATGATGATGATGATGATGACTGAATTTTATCTCACTTTTCATTCCTTCTCTCTCACTCTTGCGTTATTGCCATCCTTTGTTCTCCCTCATATAAAAGAATTGATTTTGTTTACTTAATGCCCTGTTTACTAGACACAAGATCGGAATGATTACGACCTGGGTCTGGTATATTGAGACTAAACTGACATTAAGCGTTACAGATGACTATAGGTAAAAGATACCACAGACTATACACAGACGTAGGGGCGGGAGGTGAAATGAATTTATATAAAGCTTTGTTAGAGGATGCGGTCTGGTCATCAGAATTGAAATAATCAAGAACCGTACTTGCAGGAGTAGGCGATCATGCCTCACCACAGCGTTTTCTTGTTTATTAGCTTGTACCTAACTTATCATGTACCATTCTTTTTAGTTGTCTTATATCTTTTCAGATTTGGCCATGTAATGAGAAGAGAACAACTGGAATATATTGTAACAACTGGAAAAATTGAGGGACGAAGAGATAGAGGGAAGCAAAGAGAAAAAATAACAGACAGCTTAAGAGAATGGCTTGGCAGAAGGTCAACAACAGAAATGATAAATAGCTGCCGAAATCGAAAGTTGTGGAGAGACATGATCACCTACGCCACTAGGCCGGTACTTGATGATGATGATATCTTTTCAGTTTGTCCCCCCCCCCCCCCCCCGTGTTTCATTTTCCCTTGATTTTTTTGGTTGTCACAACATTTTTTTTTATTCGTTTGCCAGCTTTTACCTCTGACGAAGTCCGTAGAAACTAGGAACTGAATTTTGCGTGTTAGTCCGTTTTTCCCTGGTAGCCGTGTGCACACGGGTCCCTCGCCGCACAGGCAGATAACTCCGTCTTCGGAGGTACTCATATTTTTTCCGTCGATGAATAATTGACGTTTCAAGCCGGGCCTCGCTGCTGAGACCAGGAGTAGTTGCCGCAGAGGGAAATCATAAATAAAAATCTCAACCGGTGCAGCCGGGATTTGAGCCCACAACCTCTTTGTCTCGAGGGCCGGCGTGTTGCCTCGAGACCAACCAGTCCCCCCATTGTTGTCACAATATCATCGAAGCCGTTTCCTTCTTGTTAGATGGACAAGAAAAAAGATGTTAAGGGAAACATAGAGGCCAAACCTGTTGGCGACAAGAGAAATGTGCCTTTAATGCGGATCGGTGAGATTATTGAGGACAATTGAAAGGAGTGTCTGGAATGTTCTCAGTGAGAGGACTTCTTAGGAAGCAGCGCACGACCTTAGTTGTACTGCTATTTCAAAATCAGTATATAAAAAATAAAAACGTACAATCATTCTTAAAATGGTTTGATTGCAGAGAGTCGAGGTCGGATTGAACAACTAAAATGTCCAAAATCAACTTTTCGTTTTACTCTCAAAGACATTTTAGTTCTATTGTTAGACATTTTTTTTCAGCGTTTATGAATGACGATGTCCTGAGTATGATACATTCCCCTCATTTTTAAAACTGATACTTTATGGGAGTGGTTCCAACTTGTGACACCAAACACAAAACGTAGAATTCTTATGTAAAGTCAAAGTTTACGTCATGATATTTTGACTGTTAAATCTTGTAACAAAAACTTTTGCAAAACAAAGAGTTTCGGAGGATGCATTACGTAATATTTTATTTGGAATACAAAGGACAAGAGGACGGGTTCGCTCCCAACAGACGACTTCCAGGTTCACACAGCCTTTAATGGGTACCTGATTTTTTTTCTGGGAAAGTAAAGCGGCACTGGCGTAATGCCGACCACATTTTCCCAAAAAAGCATGTGCCGAAGGTCTGTACAAATTATTGTCACTAACACCATATTCCCTATACGCCAGTTGGCGTGACGGGGGCTCTTTACTTTTCTATTTGTATCTTATACTCATGGAAATAGAACAACAGACAAGAAAAACACTGGAGTCTGTAGAAATGTGGTTTTACAGAAGAATGTTCAGAATACCATAGACAGGTAAGAAGAGTAATGAAAACGTTCTGAAAGAGGCCAAGGTAAAAAGAGAGCTAATTTCTAATATTAGGCAGAAGCAATCATCATTTTGTGGCCATGTAATGAGAAGGAAACATCTGGAATAAATTGTGACAACTGGAAAAATCGAGGGACGAAGAGATAGAGGGAAGCAAAGAGAAAAGATACCAGACAGCTTAAGAGAATGGCTTGGCAGAAGGTCAACAACATAAATGATAAATAACTGTCGAGAGTTGTGGAGAGACATGATCATCTACGCCAGCAGGCACGGTACTTGATGATGATGATGATTCATGGAAATATACAAATTGTGAAATGAACTAAGGTATCAGTGATAAACATCTGTGATATGATGAACTATTGTAAAAGTTAACAAATGTGACAATCTGTGATCAATACTGGTGTAGAGCATGTAAATGTGATCTATAAATGAGACAATCTGTGGTCAATACTAGTATAGAGCATGTAAATGTGAACTACAAATGTGACAATCTGTGGTCAATACTAGTATAGAGCATGTAAATGTGATCTACAAATGTGACAATCTGTGGCCAATACTAGTGTAGAGCATGTAAATGTCATCTACAAATGTGACAGTCTGTGGTCAATACTAGTGTAGAGCTTGTAAATGTGATCTACAAATGTGTGAAAATTTAAGATAGAACTTCGATTAATCCACATCGTTTTATTATAGAAGCGTCTTATATAGCTTATGTTACTGATGTTAGTGAAACAACTAAAAGACCCATGCTAAATAAGCGAGTCAATGTGAAGATAGCCCATCAATTTCATAACTAAAAATGATAAACAACAGATGAGAGTGTGCCCTAGTTGTGCTGCGACCAGAACACATCGTGCACTAGTGAGGTCACAGTAAACTATCGACCACGTTGATAAAACAAACTGTCGCTAGGCATTGAAAGATAAACAATGAGCTGAACAAATTGTCCAGAACGTAGCCACTTTACCTGACGTTTCCTGACACAGAATTTCAGAATTTACCCTGAAATTTCATCGGCTGAAACATCCGCAATAGAAATCTGTAATATGTTATAACAAATCAACACACTCGGCTTTGATATTCTCCCTCGTCTGACAGCCTCGTTCTTTAGCTTCTAATTGTTTCATGGCTCTCACGAGTCCTGCTCTATCCAACATGAAAAGGGGAATCAATCTGGGGTTCTGGACTTGACACGACACCGTTTGAGCGTTTTAATAAAAAAAAAAAAAATGTATCTGTGATAGGCGGAAAATAGTGACCGTCCCGTAAAATCATTGGTGGGGGAATTGTAAGAAAAAAAAATTAACATTTGACAGTGGCGTATCAACAGTATTGTGATTCCCAATATAAAATATAGAGTAACATGCGTGGAAAAATTACGGAGTGAACAGCCAATTAATTGCAGTGGTGCTGTAAAGTTAGTAGCAGGAGCAAGTAGTGGAGTGTAACGTACACTCCTACAAGGTATAGTGACAGATTTACAAAAAAGGAACACAACAAAATACTGACGTTGCTTCCTTCCTCATAAAACAAGAATAGCATAAGCGAACAACGAAATAAAGATAAACTCTACAACATCTAGGATGAACGGCACAAGCAAATCAAGGAGAAATAAACAGAGGGAGAAGAGAAGAAATGATGAAACGACTGGGAGATGTGCTACATATTGTAGGATACAGATATTTGGGGAAACAATCATATTTTCTATATCCTCTTTACTATTGTATTGATAGCTTGCTGGTTATGTTCGTGTGGATTGCGGAGCTCTGGCCACGACTAAGGAAAATAAGAATAGAGGCACTGTCACCTGCCAGGTATGTCTTAAGAGGTGGCAAAGGGGTCATGGTCTTCGCTGGGGGTATATAGTTCGTGCATCGGTGCTGAAGCCATCTTCGGTGCTTTCAATAACGTGTTTCATACTGGGAGGAGGGATCTGAGCTGAAGCTATCTTCAGTGCTTTCAATAACGTGTTTCATACTGGTAGGAGGGATCTGAGCTGAAGCTATCTTCAGTGCTTTCAATAACGTGTTTCATACTGGGAGAAGGGATCTGAGCTGAAGCTATCTTCAGTGCTTTCAATAACGTGTTTCATACTGGGAGGAGGGAATCTGAGCTGAAGCTATCTTCAGTGCTTTCAATAACGTGTTTCATACTGGGAAGAGGGATCTGAGCTGAAGCTTTCTTCAGTGCTTTCAATAACGTGTTTCATACTGGGAGGAGGGATCTGAGCTGAAGCTTTCTTCAGTGCTTTCAATAACGTGTTTCATACTGGGAAGAGGGATCTGAGCTGAAGCTTTCTTCAGTGCTTTCAATAACGTGTTTCATACTGGGAGGAGGGATCCGAGCACTAGAGAATTAGTCTTTTGTGCAAAGATGATCGCTCGACTAAACTAAACTGATCTGTCAACTAAACTAAGACTAAACTAAACTGATCTGTCAACTAACCTTAACTCATCTGTCAACTAAACTAAGACTAAATTAAACTGATCTGTCAACTAAAGTAAACTAATCTGTCAACTAAACTAAAGTGATCTGTCAACTAAACTAAGACTAAATTAAACTGATGTGTGAACAAAACTAAACTGATCTGTCAACTAAACTAATTACCTGGTTTTAGCAACATAGTTTTGTGTTACAGCTTAACACTTTACAATTTAAGAAAGCAATGTGGTGTTTCACACATAACACACAATTCAAAGTGAAGTAGTAAACAGAGTTTCACTATTATCATCATCAAGTACCGGACCTACTGGCGTAGGTGATCATGTCTCTCCACAACTTTCGATCTCGGCAGCTATTTATCATTTCTGTTATTGACCTTCTGCCAAGCCATTCTCTTAAACTGTCTGTTTTTTTCTCTTTGCTTCCCTCTATCGCTTCGGTCCCTCAATTTTCCCAGTTGTTACAATATATTCCAGTTGTTCTCTTCTCATTACATGGCCAAAAAATAATGAGTGTTTCTTCCTAATATAGGAAATTAGCTCTCTTTTTGCTTTGACCTCTCTCAGAACATCTTCATTACTCTTCTTAGCTGTCCATGGTACTCTCAACATTCTTCTGTAAAACCACATTTCTACAGACTCAAGTGATTTTCTTGTCTGTTGTCCTATTGTCCATCATTCGCATTCATATTTCACTATTATAGGCTATTTGATTAGAACGTGAAGGAACCAACATCCCCTTTACTACCATCAATGTTCCCCAACTCAGTTGGTCGAACACGAGTTCATGTTTTAGCAAGTTCAACTTGTGAGCGTTAAAATGGATTCGAACCCATTTTATCGCCAAGTAAGTGTGTTACAACTTCCCACTGACGCTCTTCAGTCAATCGGTCTTTTAAAAATATAATTGCATGTCTGGTTGAATGAGTTGAGAAAAACAAATAACAGCAAGAAAGAGTACTGGCAACCCCAAAGAAAATAGGAGCAAGAAACAGCGATGAATCCCATCCCCAAAATTAAATAACACGAAGAAAGAGCACTGGCACGTCAGAGATAAATAACAACAAGAAAGGGCACTGGTATCTCAGAGATAAATAACAACAAGAAAGAACACTGGCACCTCAGAGATAAATAACAACAAGAAAGGGCACTGGTATCTCAGAGATAAATAACAACAAGAAAGAACACTGGCACCTCAGAGATAAATAACAACAAGAAAGGGCACTGGTATCTCAGAGATAAATAACAACAAGAAAGAACACTGGCACCTCAGAGATAAATAACAACAAGAAAGGGCACTGGTATCTCAGAGATAAATAACAACAAGAAAGAACACTGGCACCTCAGAGATAAATAACAACAAGAAAGAGCACTGGTATCTCAGAGATAAATAACAACAAGAAAGGGCACTGACACCTCAGAGATAAATAACAAGAAAGAGCACTGGTATCTCAGAGATAAATAACAACAAGAAAGGGCACTGGCACCTAAGAGATAAATAACAACAAGAAAGAGCACTGGTATCTCAGAGATAAATAACAACAAGAAAGGGCACTGACACCTCAGAGATAAATAACAACAAGAAAGAGCACTGGTATCTCAGAGATAAATAACAACAAGAAAGAACACTGGCACCTCAGAGATAAATAACAACAAGAAAGAGCACTGGTATCTCAGAGATAAATAACAACAAGAAAGAGCACTGGTATCTCAGAGATAAATAACAACAAGAAAGAGCACTGGTATCTCAGAGATAAATAACAACAAGAAAGAGCACTGGTATCTCAGAGATAAATAACAACAAGAAAGAGCACTGGTATCTCAGAGATAAATAACAACAAGAAAGAGCACTGGTATCTCAGAGATAAATAACAACAAGAAAGAGCACTGGTATCTCAGAGATAAATAACAACAAGAAAGAACACTGGTATCTCAGAGATAAATAACAACAAGAAAGAGCACTGGTATCTCAGAGATAAATAACAACAAGAAAGAGCACTGGTATCTCAGAGATAAATAACAACAAGAAAGAGTACTGGTATCTCAGAGATAAATAAAAACAAGAAAGAGCACTGGCCACCTAAATATAAATAACAGCAAATGTACTTTTGTGAACGCTGGTAAAGCCAAAGATATTCTCTTACACGCGAGAGACATGATCACTAAATACAGAATTAGAAACGGTTCTTTAGCTTAAAATAACAAACTTAACAATATCTATCTATCTATCTATCTATCTATCTATCTATCTATCTATCTATCTATCTATCTATCTATCTATCTATCTATCTATCTATCTATCTATCTATCTATCTATCTATCTATCTATCTATCTATCTATCTATCTATCTATCTATCTATCTATCTATCTATCTATCTATCTATCTATCTATCTATCTATCTATCTATCTATCTATCTATCTATCTATCTATCTATCTATCTATCTATCTATCTATCTATCTATCTATCTATCTATCTATCTATCTATCTATCTATCTATCTATCTATCTATCTATCTATCTATCCGAAGACGGCGTGAAGGCGTGTAGTGGGAACATGTGCAATATAGGGTGTTTATAAAGTCTCACTACACTTGGTATCTAGGTCAATTTGAAAAAAATGTTTATGACGTCATCACAATATGTGCTCAATGGTAAGTTCACTTGTTGCGACAGTTTTCTTAATGACTTGTCTGGACTTTTAAGGATTCTGTCTTGGATATCTAAACATATTTCATCATTCACAGCAGGCCTACCAGATCGTGGAGCATCTTCCACATTTCCAGTAGCAATAAACTTATTCAACAAATTTCATTGACAGTGGGAGCACATATTGTGATGACGTCATAAACATTTTTTTTTCAAATTGACCTAGATACCAAGTGTAGTGAGACTTTATAAACACCCTGTATAAAGCAAAGGGAAAGAATGAATGAATTGATGGTTAATAGTATGAAGATTTGTCTCAACTTGAGTGATCGGTTAGATACCCTCTAGGCTACTTAGGTGCGTAGACAATGGGATGAGTTACAAATGCGGATCCCATGAAATAGTACAGGGTTCGCTGAGGTAGACTTGGACAGAGAATTGTACTACGGGCAGAGCCTTGCAGACCATCGAAGAGAACACACAGGAAGTCTTGTCAGATAGATGTCAAGGTCAGGTCCCTAGTTTAAAAGGCCTGATGATGTCGGCTTTAGCATTTCAGAAAATGAAAAATATCTTATGCAACAATCTATGTCAATAAACATGAGAAAGAGAGTTCATCGGTGCTATGTGTAGAACCAATTCTGACCTATAGAAGCGAATCATGGACAGTAGATAAACAAATGAAAAGACGATTAGAGACCAAAGAGATGGGATTTCTCAGAAGAATGTTAAAAGTTCCCTGGACAGCTAAAAAGACCAAAGAGGAAGTTCTCAAAGAGGCCAACACAAAAATGGAGCTCTTAAAGAACATCAGAAAGAAGCAATCAACATTTTTCTGGCACATCATGAGAAGAGGAAAGTTGGAATACTTGGTTACAACTGGCAAAATAGAAGGAAAGAGATATCGCGGGCGACAAAGAGAGAAAATACTGGATAGCTTGGTGTCATGGCATGGAAAACAGTCAACAACAGAACTGATACGATGCACTGTATATAGAAGATTGTGGAGGGACATGATCACCTACGCCAACCGGTATGGCACATGATGTTGATGATGATGTCGACTTGGGGAAATAAGGGAATAGATCGGCTATTGAATGGATTAGAGAAGTATTTCTGGTAAATCCGATAATATAGACTTAAACAAATAACACCAGGGCTAAAACTAAGAATAGCAAAATGCTATATCTTATCAACATTCCTGTATGGTGCAGAAACATGGATATTATACAAGAAAACAGACCAGAAAATTGAAGCCTTTGAAATGTGGATTCATGGAAGAATTCGTAGAATTGGATGGAAAGAAAAGTAAACAAACGATGAAGTCTTAAAGCAACTAACAATGAAAAGAGAACTACTAGACAGAATTAAAACAAGACAAATTAAAATTTTCGGGGCATGGTAAAAACACTGTAGTCTACTAAAAGCAATCTTAGAACGGAAAATACAAAGTAACGAAGGCGGAGCAATACTAACGTGGTCGAGTAACATCAAAAGATGGACAAGTCAACCTATGACAACCTGCACCATCAAAGCAAGAGACAGAGCGGTATAGGGCTCCATGGTAGCCAACCTTCGATGCGAAGACGGCCCTCAATGATAATGATGTAAAGACTTTGCCTATTTATTGTTATTGATGTGTAAATCATAGGTTACATTTATGCTACATTAAATGAAGGAGAATCTGCGAGACAATAGCTTCATGGGGAAGTTAACAAGGACTTTATTAGCTCTGAAACTAGTCTGTCTATTTGATGATATGAATAGAAGTTGGAAACCACTAGTTATAGTAGTAACTGGTTATAGTACACACGGCAAGTGGCGTACAGGGAATATGGTGTTAGTGACCATAATTTTTAAAGACCTTCAGTACATGATTTTTAGGGGTAATGTGGTCGGTATTACGCCAGTGCTGGGTTACTTTCCCATAAAAATCCGGTACCCATTTAAGGCTGGGTGAACCTGGAAGCCGTTGATCAGGATCGAACCCTAACTCTTGTCCTTTGTAGTCCCGTTCACTAACCACTGAGCTAACGCGACTCCCGGTAGTAGTCATAATTATGAATTATTGTGTGGAGAAGAGATTGTAGGTCACTTGAGTGAAAATTATTAGTCTCCCAGGTCCCTGGAAGTGTTATGTATTATATTCGGATTGTTTTATTTCCTGACTTGCTGTCAAGAATGCCCCCCTCCGCCCATAGAATATATAAAGAAACAACATATACAATGGTTTTGCTACGTGACATGGCAGAAAGATCAAAACACAACACAACGAGCCTTCAATAAACGTTGCGAGGACACCAGACCCAAGGGTCGACCACGAAAACTATGGATTGACGGAAAAATAGAAACACTAGGAAACATAACAGCAGCAGAAGCGAACAGAAGAGTAAAAGACCGCAGATTTATATCTCACTTCGAAGCTGAATGGCAAATGGGGAAGGGAAGTAAAAGAAATTGTTGGCAAATAAATCAATATTACCAGATAAGGCATCAACGGTAGTATGCTCGTATTTTTATTTTTTAAAAAATTTTTCCGCGTTCGCCATCTGTCACCTCTGACGAAGAGCCTAGAGACTAGGAACTGAATGTTGAGTGTTAATCCGTTTTTCCCTAGCAGCCGCCCGCGTGCACATGGGACCCCCGCCGCACAGGCAGATAACTCCGTCTCCGGGGGTATTCATATTTTTCCCGTCCGTGAATAATTGATATTTCAAGCCGGGCCTCGCTGCTGAGACCAGGGGTGGTTGCCGCATAGAGAAATTATAAATAAAAATCTCAACTGGTGTAGCCGGGATTTGAACTGACAACCTGCGACTTGCCTCGAGACCAACCAGCCCACCGTATCCTCATATGAACGGAACAAGTGAAGGTTCTATGTTTGTTGAGGGGTGTTACGGCGGGAAAGGGCTGAAAGCCACGTAGTCACTTTCTAGATAATAGCAATGCTATATAACATGATATAGTTATAACATCATGCCACTACCATCAGTGACAGGCGGCCTTCAAGCTGATTACGATAACTGCCAAATGTAACTACGATCTCACGGAGAAGATTAGACGTCCTAGGATGATATAGATGATAGTAGACATGAATACGACTAACTACGATCTCGCAGAGAAGATTAGACGTCCTAGGATGATATAGATGATAGTAGACATGAATACGACTAACTACGGTCTCGCGGAGAAGATTAGACGTCCTAGGATGATATAGATGATAGTAGACATGAATACGACTAACTACGGTCTCGCGGAGAAGATTAAACGTCCTAGGATGATATAGATGATAGTAGACATGAATACGACTAACTACGGTCTCGCGGAGAAGATTAAACGTTCTAGGATGATATAGATGATAGTAGACATGAATACGACAAGCTACGATCTCACTGAGAAGATTAGACGCCCTAGGATGATATAGATGAGAGTAGACATGAATACGACAAGCTACGATCTCACTGAGAAGATTAGACGCCCTAGGATGATATAGATGAGAGTAGACATGAATACGACTAACTACGATCTCGCGGAGAAGATTAAACGTTCTAGGATGATATAGATGAGAGTAGACATGAATACGACAAACTACGATCTCGCGGAGAAGATTAGACATCCTAGGATGATATAGATGAGAGTAGACATGAATACGACAAGCTACGATCTCGTGGAGAAGATTAGACATCCTAGGATGATATAGATGAGAGTAGACCTTAATACGACAAGCTACGATCTCACGGAGAAGATTAGACATCCTAGGATGATATAGATAAGAGTAGACATGAATACGACAAGCTACGATCTCACGGAGAAGATTATACATCCTAGGATGATATAGATAAGAGTAGACATGAATACGACAAACTACGATCTCGTGGAGAAGATTAGACATCCTAGGATGTAAATGAGAGTAGACATGAATACGACAAACTACGATATCGTGGAGAAGATTAGACATCCTAGGATGATATAGATGAGAGTAGACCTTAATACGAGTAACTACGATCTCGCGGAGAAGATTAGACATCCTAGGATGATATAGATGAGAGTAGACATGTATACGACAAACTACGATATCGTGGAGAAGATTAGACATCCTAGGATGATATAGATGAGATTAGACCTAAATACGAGTAACTACGATCTCGCGGAGAAGATTAGACATCCTAGGATGATATAGATAAGAGTAGACATGAATACGACAAACTACGATCTCGTGGAGAAGATTAGACATCCTAGGATGTAAATGAGAGTAGACATGAATACGACAAAATACGATCTCGTGGAGAAGATTATACATCCTAGGATGTAAATGAGAGTAGACATGAATACGACAAACTACGATCTCGCGGAGAAGATTAAACATCCTAGGATGATATAGATAAGAGTAGACATGAATACGACAAACAACGATCTCGTGGAGAAGATTAGACATCCTAGGATGTAAATGAGAGTAGACATGAATACGACAAACTACGATCTCGAGGAGAAGATTATACATCCTAGGATGTAAATGAGAGTAGACATGAATACGACAAACTACGATCTCGCGGAGAAGATTAAACATCCTAGGATGATATAGATAAGAGTAGACATGAATACGACAAACTACGATCTCGTGGAGAAGATTAGACATCCTAGGATGATATAGATAAGAGTAGACATGAATACGACAAACTACGATCTCGTGGAGAAGATTAGACATCCTAGGATGTAAATGAGAGTAGACATGAATACGACAAACTACGATCTCGTGGAGAAGATTAGACATCCTAGGATGTAAATGAGAGTAGACATGAATACGATAAACTACGATCTCGCGGAGAAGATTAGACATCCTAGGATGTAAATGAGAGTAGACATGAATACGACAAACTACGATCTCGTGGAGAAGATTAGACATCCTAGGATGTAAATGAGAGTAGACATGAATACGACAAACTACGATCTCGCGGAGAAGATTAAACATCCTAGGATGATATAGATAAGAGTAGACATGAATACGACAAACTACGATCTCGTGGAGAAGATTAGACATCCTATGATGATTTAGATAAGAGTAGACATTAATCTGCTTCCCAAATTTAGTCTCTTGTTGTCTTCTCTCATCACATGGACAATGCATGACCACCATCTTCTTCTCTTGATTATAGATCATCTTTTATCATCTTCATCATCATCATCATCATCATCATCATCATCATCATCATCATCATCATCATCATCATCATCATCATCATCATCATCATCATCATCATATGCCATACCGGTTGGCGTAGGCGATCATGTCCTTCCACAATCTTCTATCTACAGTGCATCGTATTAGTTCTTTTGTTGACATGTTTTCCATGCCATGACACCAAGCTAACCAGTATTTTCTCTCTTTGTCGCCCGTGACCTCTCTTTCATTTTATTTTGTCAATTGCAACCAAGTGTTCCAACTTTCCTCTTCTCATGATGTGCCCGAAAAATGTTGATTGTTTTTTTTTCAGATGTTTTTTTTTGAGTTCCCTTTTTGCGTTGGCCTCTTTGAAGATTTCCTCATTTGTCTTTTTAGCTGTCCATGGAACTTTCAACATTCTTCTGAGAAATCCCATCTCTGTGGCCTCTAATAGTCTTTTCATTTGTTTGTCTATTGTCCATGATTTGCTTCCATAGGTCATAATTGGTTCTATATAGCACTGACGAACAGTCATTCTCACTTCTATTGAATTAGTTTTGTTGCATAAAATATTTGTCATTTTCTGAAATGCTATTTTGGTCTCAGCTATTCTGCTTTTTATTTCTGTGGTGCATCTTCCATCCGATGTTACTATTGTGCCCAAGTATTTGACGCGTTGCACTTGTTTTAGATTTGTCCTGTTTATTTTTATGCTGCATGCTGGTGATGATTGTTTCTTCGATATTACCATTACTTCTGTTTTCTTACTATTCAGACTGAGACATGAGATCATCTTTACGATAACTAAATAAATGTCCCCCCCCCCGTTAATAAATTAACAGGTCTCTATCATAAATTACAATATAAACACAGTTGAGCCCCTCCTTGTATTGAGAGACCCCAAGCTGTAGCTTTTATCAAAACCTAGGCCTAAATAAATAGCTCAGTGGTTAGTGAACTGGACTACCAAGAACAAAGGTTGGGTTCGATCCTGATCGACGGATTCCAGGTTCACCCAGCCTAAAATGGGTACCGTGCGGATTTTTGGGGGGAAAAGTAAAGCGGCACGGGCGTAATACCGACCATCCTCTTCTTCTTCTTCTTCTACTACCTTTTTAGCTCCCAGTGCAGCATAGGTCTTCAACAAACACTTTCCAAGTCGTTCTCTTTTTTGTCATTTTTTTAAGATCATTCCATATCTTCTGCGTCTTCCCCATCATCTTTATCTCTGCCTCCGCATGTCTTCTCCAAGAATTCCTTGGTCTTCCTCTTTGTCTTCTCCCATGGGGACTCCAAAAAAGGGCCTGCTGTGTAATACCGACCATATTACCCTAAAAAATCATGTGCCGAAGGTTTGTAAAAATTATGGTCACTAACATCATATTACCTATACGCCACTTCGCTTGACGGGGGCTCTTTACTTTTTATTTTTTTGAAGGCCTAAATACGCCCCTGCTCCTGACCACGTTCAGTTATTGCTTGCAGGAAAGTCATGGTCAAGCAAATGGAAGCCAGCAGTTCCAAACTAGTGTATGCGGAACATGAATGTACTTATCTACAAAACACAGCATAACACAAATCATTACCCAAACGTTGTATCAGTTTCTGTAGGGTCAAATGAGATCCTACATATCATTATGCCTAGGAATCTTTATTTAATTCAGGATAATTAATCAATCTAAAATCCCGAGTTAATAGTAATTAGAAAAATAAATCTTGGCACGAGTAATAAACAACAATTAAAGGGGCGTATTAAATGGATGTAATAAATATTTCTTCCCCTTTTTTGATATATCCACAAAATGATCAGCCATTTTTATATTACGCGGTGACCTAGGCATAATTTATCCCTTGCTCTCTCCTGCCACTAAAATCTCTAACCGAGCGCCAATAGATATTGACATTCTGCTTATATTGTGGTAGTCACGAGGGTTGTAAATTCCTGTTTCTATTAATTTGGTGTAAATAGTTATCAGGAACAGATTACTCGGGAGTTTTGCGTGTTTTCTGAATAATTACCTTTCCCTTGAATGTTTGATTGTGTTTTTAGTTGAGCCGTGTATTGATGTGCACGGATCACGGATCAATATCTTTAAATAAAAAGGGGCTGATGTTTTGGATTGTGCTGTAGCTTGGTTGTATCATTATTATCATCATTATTATCATCGTCATCATCGCATAAAGCAGGCATAAAGTATCATGCTTGCTGGCGTTTTTGATAATAGAGTCACACATCTTTCATAACTTCTAGCTATAGTTGGTTGAGGCCAATGCAAAAGGAGAGCTAATTTCCAATATTAGGAAGAAATAATCACATTTTTTTGCCATAAAATGAGAAGAGAACAACTGGAATATATTGTGACAACTGGGAAAATTGAGAGACAAAGAGATGGAGGCGGGAAAATACAAGGTAAAAGAGGCAGAGGCAGACCAAGACTAACATGGACGAGTAACATCAAAAGATGGACAAGTCATTCTATGACGCCTGAACCATCAAAACAAGAAACAGAGTAGAATGGCGATCCATGATAGCCAACCTTCTTTGCGGAGAAGGCACTCGATGATGATGATGATGAAAGAGAACAGATACCAGACAGCGTAATATAATGTCGTGGCAGAAGGTCAACAAAAGAAATTATAAATAACTGTCGAGATCGAAAGTTGTGGAGAGACATGATCCCCTACTTCAGCAGGAATGGTACCTGATGATGATGGTGATAGTTGTTTATTAAGTCTATTGTTGAGCTTCCATCACGATGTTCCCTTGCCCTGTGTGTTATCTCCTTTTCCTTACATTTTGTTACTTGACAGTCACAGATGTTTGTCATCGATACTTTAGTTCATTTGCCCATGTGTGTCTTTCCAGGAAGATAAAAAGTTGCACGATTCTTCTTTTATACATTGACAATATTTACAAGTAGTTGTTACTGTATATATATATATTTTTTTTAATTAATAATTTTTTTTTGTTACAGATTAAATTTGGCATCTCCCGAAACTCTCTGATTTGCCACTCTTTGTTCTGTGCTTTAACTACTAAACTACCATCCGAACGTGACATTCTGTATGTGGTATCACAAATTGCAACCATTCCCAAAAATGTTCCAACTTTGAGGAAAGGTGGAATATTGAAAGCTCGGTATCTTGGACATCTTCATCCACAAATGATGAAAATGTTCACGGCTAGAACTAAGATGCTATTTTGAGATAAAAACAAACAGCTGTGCACTATATATTCCAGCTGTTCCCTTCTTATTACGGTAATGACTGTCTCCTCAAGATGATTGTTAAACGCGTCATTTTGTGCGATACCTCTCTCACACCATTTTGTGCTGTACCTCTCTCACATCATTTTGTGCTATACCCATCTCACATCATTTTGTGCTATACCCATCTCACATCATTTTGTGCTATACCCATCTCACATCATTTTGTGCTATACCCATCTCACATCATTTTGTGCTATACCCATCTCACATCATTTTGTGCTATACCCATCTCACATCATTTTGTGCTATACCCATCTCACATCATTTTGTGCTATACCCATCTCACATCATTTTGTGCTATACCCATCTCACATCGTTTTGTGCTATACCCATCTCACATCATTTTGTGCTATACCCATCTCACATCACTTTGTGCTATACCCATCTCACATCATTTTGTGCTATACCCATCTCACATCATTTTGTGCTATACCCATCTCACATCATTTTGTGCTATACCCATCTCACATCATTTTGTGCTATACCCATCTCACATCATTTTGTGCTATACCCATCTCACATCATTTTGTGCTATACCCATCTCACATCATTTTGTGCTATACCCATCTCACATCATTTTGTGCTATACCCATCTCACATCGTTTTGTGCTATACCCATCTCACATCATTTTGTGCTATACCCATCTCACATCACTTTGTGCTATACCCATCTCACATCATTTTGTACTATACCAATCTCACATCATTTTCCTTACTCATTTCCACTATTCATTACAGACTTCTACAAATAGAAGTTCCACTAGCTCTATTGCCATATTGTTATATAAGTTACAATAAGAACAGGCATTGACAGTCTGGGGAGCCTGCCATCCTTCCACCCTAGGATAAAATTTCCATCCACTACATCGTCACGCAACGTCCACCTCCATAGCACACTGTGGCTCTGCCTCTGTCAAGCATCCATGTGTTCATTCCACCAGGCCGTGGTGTCAGACATGATTCACATTGGGCCAGTACCGTCATCTACTGTCTACTGGCACATTCCCCGTCACCTGCTGTCTACTGGCACATTCCCCGTCACCTGCTGTCTACTGGCACATTCACCGTCACCTACTATTTATTGGCACTTTCACCGTCACCTACTGTCTACTGGCACTTTCACCGTCACCTACTGTCTACTGGCACTTTCACCGTCACCTACTGTCTACTGGCACATTCATCGTCACCTACTGTTTACTGGCACATTCACCGTCACCTACTGTCTACTGGCACTCTCACCGTCACCTACTGTCTACTGGCACATTCTCCACCACCTACTGTCTACTGGCACTTTCACCGTCACATTCTGTATACTGGCACATTCACCGTCACCTACTATCTACTGGCACATTCACAGTCACCTACTGTTTACTGGCACTTTCACCGTCACCTACTGTCTACTGGCACATTCACCGTCACCAACTGTCTACTGGCACATTCACCGTCACCTACTGTCTACTGGCACATTCACCGTCACCTACTGTCTACTGGCACTTTCACCGTCAACTACTGTCTACTGGCACTTTCACCGTCACCTACTGTCTACTGGTACATTCTCCACCACCTACTTTCTACAAACACATTCACCGTCACCTACTGTCTACTGGCACATTCATCGTCACCTACTGTCTACTGGCACAATCACCGTCACCTACTGTCTACTGGCACAATCACCGTCACCTACTGTCTTCTGGCACATTCACCGTCATGTACTGTCTACTGGCACATTCACCGTCACATACTGTCTACTGGCACATTCACCGTCACCAACTGTCTACTGGCACAAACACCGTCACCTACTGTCTACTGGCACATTCACCGTCATGTACTGTCTACTGGCACAATCACCGTCACCTACTGTCTACTGGCACATTCACCGTCATGTACTGTCTACTGGCACAATCACCGTCACCTACTGTCTACTGGCACAATCACCGTCACCTACTGTCTACTGGCACATTCACCGTCACCTACTGTCTACTGGCACATTCACAGTCACCTACTGTCTACTGGCACATTCACCGTCACCTACTGTCTACTGGCACATTCACCGTCACCTACTGTCTACTGGCACATTCACCGTCACCTACTGTCTACTGGCACATTCACCGTCATGTACTGTCTACTGGCACATTCACCTTCATGTACTGTCTACTGGCACATTCACCGACATCTACTATCTATTCTAACTATCAACGTCACCTACTGTCTACTGGCACATTCACCGTCATGTACTGTCTACTGGCACATTCACCGTCATGTACTGTCTACTGGCACATTCACCGTCACCTACTATCTATTCTCACAATCAACGTCACCTACTGTCTACTGGCACATTCACCGTCACCTACTATCTATTCTCACAATCAACGTCACCTACTGTCTACTGGCACATTCACCGTCACCTACTATCTATTCTCACAATCAACGTCACCTACTGTCTACTGGCACATTCACCTTCACCTACTATCTATTCTCACAATCAACGTCACCTACTGTCTACTGGCACATTCACCTTCACCTACTATCTATTCTCACAATCAACGTCACCTACTGTCTACTGGAACATTCACCGTCACCTACTATCTATTCTCACAATCAACGTCACCTACTGTCTACTGGAACATTCACCGACACCTACTATCTATTCTCACAATCAACGTCACCTACTGTCTACTGGAACATTCACCGTCACCTACTATCTATTCTCACAATCAACGTCACCTACTGTCTACTGGAACATTCACAGTCACCTACTATCTATTCTCACAATCAACGTCACCTACTGTCTACTGGCACAATCACACTCATCTACTGTCTACTTGCACATTCACCGACACCAAATGTCTACTTACACATTCACCGACACCAAATGTCTACTTACACATTCACCGACACCAAATGTCTACTTACACATTCACCGACACCTACTATCTACTTGCACATTCACCGACACCTACTGTCTACTTGCACATTCACCGACACCAAATGTCTACTTGCACATTCACCGACACCTACTGTCTACTTATACATTCACCGACACCAAATGTCTACTTACACATTCACCGACACCTACTGTCTACTTGCACATTCACCGACACCAAATGTCTACTTACACATTCACCGACACCTACTGTCTACTTACACATTCACCGACACCAAATGTCTACTTACACATTCACCGACACCTACTGTCTACTTACACATTCACCGACACCTACTGTCTACTTGCACATTCACCTACACCAAATGTCTACTTACACATTCACCGACACCTACTGTCTACTTACACATTCACCGACACCTACTGTCTACTTACACATTCACCGACACCTACTGTCTACTTACACATTCACCGACACCTACTGTCTACTTGCACATTCACCGACACCTACTATCTACTTACACATTCATCGACACCTTCTGTCTACTTGCACATTCACCGACACCTACTATCTACTTGCACCTTCACCGACACCTACTATCTACTTGCCTATTCCACATAACCTACTGTCTACTTGCACATTCACCCACAACCTACTGTCTTCTGACACATTCACCGACATCTGTCTACTTGTACATTCACCGATATCTACTGTCTACTTGCACATTCACCTACACCTACTGTCTAATGGCTCATTTTCCATCACCTACTGTCTACTGGTACATTCACCGTCACCGACTGTCTATTCGCACAATCAACGCCACCTACTGTCTACTGGCACAAACCTGATAACTAACTGTCTACTGGAACATTCATTGTCACCTACTGTCTACTGGAACATTCACCGTCATCTACTGTCTACTAGAACATTCACCGTCATCTACTGTCTACTGGAACATTCACCGTCACCTACTGCCTATTCTCACAATCAACGTCACCTACTGTCTTCTGGCATATTCCAGATAACCTACTGTCTAATTGCACAATCCCTGACATCTACTGTCTAATGATACAGTCCCCGCCACCTTCTGTCTACTGACACATTCACCGAAATCTTTTGTATAATGGCACATTCTCTGACACCTAACGTCTACTGGCACATTCCCCTACACCTACTTTTTACTGACACTTTGCCTGACACCAAACTGTCTAATGGTACATTCCCTGACATCTACTGTCTACTGGTACATTCACCGAAATCTTTTGTTTACTGGCCCATTCCCCTACACCTTCTGTCCAATGGCACATTCCCCGAAACCTACTGTCTAATGGCACATTCCCCGACACCTTTTATCTAATGGCACATTCCCCACCGCCTACTGTCTACTGGTCCATTCCCCACCACCTACTGTCTACTGGTCCATTCCCTACCACCTACTGTCTACTGGTCCATTCCCCACCACCTACTGTCTACTGGTCCATTCCCCACCACCTACTGTCTACTGGTCCATTCCCCACCACCTACTGGCTACTGGTCCATTCCCCACCGCCTACTGTCTACTGGTCCATTCCTCACCACCTAATGTCTCCTGGTCCATTCCCCACCACCTACTGTCTACTGGTCCATTCCCCACCACCTACTGTCTACTGGTCCATTCCCCACCACCTACTGTCTACTGGTCCATTCCCACCACCTACTGTCTACTGGTCCATTCCTCACCACCTACTGTCTACTGGTCCATTCCTCACCACCTACTGTCTACTGGTCCATTCCTCACCACCTACTGTCTACTGGTCCATTCCCACCACCTACTGTCTACTGGTCCATTCCTACCACCTACTGTCTACTTGTCCATTCCTCACCACCTACTGTCTACTGGTCCATTCCTACCACCTACTGTCTACTTGTCCATTCCTCACCACCTACTGTCTACTGGTCCATTCCCCACCACCTACTGTCTACTGGTCCATTCCCCACCACCTACTGTCTACTGGTCCATTCCCACCACCTACTGTCTACTGGTCCATTCCCCACCACCTACTGTCTACTGGTCCATTCCCCACCACCTACTGTCTACTGGTCCATTCCCACCACCTACTGTCTACTGGTCCATTCCTCACCACCTACTGTCTACTGGTCCATTCCCCACCACCTACTGTCTACTGGTCCATTCCCCACCACCTACTGTCTACTGGTCCATTCCCCACCACCTACTGTCTACTGGTCCATTCCCACCACCTACTGTCTACTGGTCCATTCCTCACCACCTACTGTCTACTGGTCCATTCCCCACCACCTACTGTCTCCTGGTCCATTCCCCACCACCTACTGTCTACTGGTCCATTCCCCACCACCTACTGTCTACTGGTCCATTCCCACCACCTACTGTCTACTTGTCCATTCCTCACCACCTACTGTCTACTGGTCCATTCCTACCACCTACTGTCTACTTGTCCATTCCTCACCACCTACTGTCTACTGGTCCATTCCCAGCACCTACTGTCTACTGGTCCATTCCTCACCACCTAACGTCTACTGGTCCATTCCCACCACCTACTGTCTACTGGTCCATTCCCCACCACCTACTGTCTACTGGTCCATTCCTCACCACCTACTGTCTACTGGTCCATTCCTCACCACCTACTGTCTACTGGTCCATTCCCCACCACCTATTGTCTACTGGTCCATACCCCACCACCTACTGTCTACTGGTCCATTCCCTAACACCTACTGTCTACTGGTCCATTCCCTAACACCTACCGTCTACTGGTCCATTCCCTAACACCTACTGTCTACTGGTCCATTCCCTAACACCTACTGTCTACTAGTCCATTCCCTAACACCTACTGTCTACTGGTCCATTCCCTAACACCTACTGTCTACTGGTCCATTCCCTAACACCTACTGTCTACTGGTCCATTCCCTAACACCTACTGTCTACTGGTCCATTCCCTAACACCTACTGTCTACTGGTCCATTCCCTAACACCTACTGTCTACTAGTCCATTCCCCACCACCTACTGTCTACTAGTCCATTCCTCACCACCTACTGTCTACTGGTCCATTCCCCACCACCTACTGTCTACTGGTCCATACCCCACCACCTACTGTCTACTAGTCCATTCCCCACCACCTACTGTCTACTAGTCCATTCCCCACCACCTACTGTCTACTAGTCCATTCCCCACCACCTACTGTCTACTAGTCCATTCCCCACCACCTACTGTCTACTGGTCCATACCCCACCACCTACTGTCTACTGGTCCATTCCCTAACACCTACCGTCTACTGGTCCATTCCCTAACACCTACCGTCTACTGGTCCATTCCCTAACACCTACTGTCTACTGACACTTTCCCGTGATCATATCAGTCATATAGGTAATACAATAAATAGGAAGAAACATCAAGAAATGTATTAGATTATATAGGTCTATACGATATAGGTAATAATATAAATAAGTAGAAATAAGTAGAAATATGTAGAAAAGAACACGATTAAACATGCGGGCATAATGATAATGTGTGAGACCCGGCTTCATACCTTATTGGAATAATAAACGTTTTGGTCGAATCGATAAATCGTTGATAAATGGTCGTTACCGCTTGTTGGAGGTTGGAAGTCTTTCAAAGGTCAGTTCTTGTCGATGTACTGGCTACACATCTCTGCTGGGATGGTTCTTAGTCACGTGGTCTCTGACTATCTTTTATTTTTGGGAACGGGGAGATGAACTATGGGTTGACGTGTAGAATTACTTTCTTTTGAAGTCTCATCATCGAAGTTTAAGATCTCCATGATTGAGGAGACAAGAAGCAATTCCTTGAGTCCAGTTCAACACATGAAAACATGGACATGATAAACAGTCGATATGTCGTCACACAATGAGTTCGTCCTCTGTACCCAGGGACTAGCCTTAAACGGACAATCTTCACAAGCAAGTCAATAGGAAGGTTTCATCATCATCGAGTGCCTTCTCCGCAACGAAGGTTGGCTACCAAGGAGCGCCATTCTTCTCTATCTCTTGCTTTGATGGTGCAGGTTGTCGTCATAGGCTGATTTGTCCATCTTTTGATGTTACTCGTCCATGTTAATCTTGGTCTGCCTCTGCCTCTTTTACCTTGTATTTTCCCCTCCAGGATTACTTTCAGTAGGCTGCTGTGTCTTTTAACATGGCCCAAAAATCTCATTTGTCTTGTTTGAATTGCAGGAAGATTTACAGCTGTTGAGTTTACAGCTGTTGAGTTTACAGCTGTTGAGTTTACAGCTGTTGAGTTTACAGCTGTTGAAGTAGAATCTATTATTTATCTTCTTCTTACCGTTAAGTTAGCGCCAGTGCGATGTGTCACTAGCTTACGACAGACCGCAACATCTGCGCCTTTCGACCCTAAACATTCGTCTTCAGCGTGGATGGATTTTTCAAATAACATTTATTTTGCCCGGATAGAGGCCATTCTAGCCCTACACTTTTATCTGCCAAGGGTTTTTTTAACGTGCGCAGAATGCACATAACGTCTTTTTTTCACATTTGTCAGAGAGGAACATTGGAGGATACTACCCAGAGACATGTGGGTTTAATCACATAGAAAACACGCGATCCAAAAGAAACATGTCCACCGTCTGTAGCTAGATTAGAACTCGGAGCATTCCGGTCCAGGCATCGACATCTTACCTCTACACCACCAAGTACCACCTGTTACAATGACATCAACTTGTATTAAATTGAAACATCTAGAAAAGTACACATTATATTTCATACTTCCCATTGGCGTGAGTGCGTGGCATCCTGATTGTTGTAGTGCGCCTTTTGGCTGGTTGCCTCCGACTTCAGCACTTAAACTTGCTAGAGCAGACTGTGGTCTTGCTCGGGTGTAGGAAGGCCTGGCCTGTCTTGGTTTTCAGTTCCTGGTGACTGTTAAGCTACATCCCCACGACAAAGAGCTGGTCTTAATGGCCATCAGAAGAAACCATATACCACCAGCAGAAGCAGATAATAAAATCAATCAGAGGACCACAAGCCCCAAATCAGGATGCCTTTCATAATATGAATAGATATGAACAAGTTATCATTATACGCCTCAGAACAAGACACAATCGACTCCATAGTCACATGTATACAAAATTCAACATCGCCACCTCAACTTCTTGTACATATGGACAGGCGCCCCAGACTGCAGAACACATACTTCAAGACTGCACAGAATATAGTAGACTGAGGAAAATCCATTGGCCCATAGATACAACACTACAGAAAAAACTATATGGGCCACTGCAAGAATTATAAAAGACATTAAAATGTATACAGGAAACGACATTGCAGATATAGGCACTACTTCAGGCGAACGAAAGACAGATAGATAGATAGATAGATAGATAGACAGACAGACAGACAGACAGACAGACAGACAGACAGACAGACAGACAGACAGACAGACAGGCAGGCAGGCAGGCAGGATCTAGATAGATAGATAGATAGATAGATAGATAGATAGATAGATAGATAGATAGATAGATAGATAGATAGATAGATAGATAGATAGATAGATAGATAGATAGATAGATAGATAGATAGATAGATTTTTCATAAAAAACTCGCTGCCGAGGTCAGGAGCAGATTCACTTGGGAAACAAAAGTTACAATGAAAGAGAGCTGCGATGGCGATGTGATTAACGCCCTTGTTTGCCGACCACTGAACGCCAGGTCAGTTTTCAATTGTTTAGTTTCCACCATAAACCGCTTTATTTTTCAACCATCATCACAAAATTGATACTGCGGTAATTTTTTTATTGAATAAAGACGACTAAACATAAAGCTCGTCATATTACACAAAATAATACCATACTCTATTTATTTGCTTTTACTCAATTTTTTTTATTACTTTATTTTCTTGAAATTTCAGCGCATGCGCTGTCGTCATCGACTATAACAGTACGGGTCGGTTAAATTTCCGGTCGTTGTGGACGATTTTTACGGGTTTTTTTTCTCAAATTTCTGCTATTAGCTTTTCTTCAATTTGTTAGCAAGTTATGGCTCGACGACAAGGGCGGTATTGTTACAATATGGCATACAAGCCACGTGTGATTGCTTGATAACATGTTTTATCTTGTTGTGCTGATGGGGTAAAATTCACGCACCTATTACATTTTTTTTGTACAGTGTGGCATTAGTAATGCACAGACTGGATGGTATAGAGGACAATTTGTTGCATAAGGGTCCAGGTTCTATTTTTAGAAAAGACTTGAAGTAACACGTCTTTTAACTTGGAAAATTAATGTCTAGGTTTTGAGGAAGATTAGAAGATGTTTTTTCCTAGTTAAATTATATATTTATTGAAAGTAAACATTTGTATTACTTTATATTTAAAATACTCTAAATTCATTATCAATATTCAGAGATTATGTTTTTCCCCATTACAAATATTTCCTAAAAGTGAGGTTCATCTTATACGCCGGTCAATATATTATACTGTGTGTCAACAAAAATATATGCTCTAAGAAGTACATACTTCATAGGACATAATGCGTAACGAATAATATTTTTTCAAGTGCATGTTTTTCTGTGTTTGTTTTTTTGTTGTTGTAAATAGACGTTTACAGAAGCGCTAGAACTCCATTCCCCAAAACGAACAAAAACACAGAAGTTGATGAAATGTACTGGGAACAGCTGAAATATTTTGTGACAAATGGAAAGGAAAATTTAGTAAAAGGGATTAGTTTCAGGGTGTGGGTTTCCATGAGAGTATATAAGGGCGTCACGAAGAGTAGCACGCCATTTAAGATTGCCGCCACCATGAAGGCATTAATATGCTAGGTTAACGCTAAGATAGTCGTCTGCGACCGGATATAGACAGTCAGTTCGGTCCGGAGTGTAGGGCAGAATAGGTGTAGCTATTGTAAGCCGATTATAGTGTGACGTTTCGAGTTCAATACAGCAGGAGTTCCACTCCTGGGAGTCATGGGGCGGGCCCACCTACCCTAGTGTTTGAAGAAGGTAAAATGGTCTACTTCTGATGATCAGATAGCCTCCTGTTATGAGGCTCTGTTTAAAGAGTGTCCCATTACTGGGGATGAAGAGGCAGATATATACAGAGAGAAAAGATAATTGACACAAAAATAATGGCACGTGAGCAAATAATAGAATTGATAAATTGCTATAGTGACATAATGATGTGGAGAGACATTATTGTCAACGCCAGCAGGCCCGGCGCTTGATTTACAAAAGTATGTTACTGAATTGTTTTAACTACATGTATCTTATCAAGCAGAAAACATGGACTTAATTTCCTTGTATATATTCGCTTGTTGAAAGTTCCCTGGACAGCTGAAAAGACCAACGAGGAAATTCTCAAAAGAGGTCAACACAAAAAGAGAGCTCCTAAAAAACATCAGAAAGAAACAATCAACACTTTTCGGGCACATCATGAGAAGAAAAAAATTGGAACACTTGGTTACAACTGGCAAAATACATGGAAAGAGAGATGTTGACGACAAAGTGAGAAAATACAGGACATCTTGGTGTCATGGCATTGAAAACCGCCAACAATAGAACTGATACGACGTACGGTAGATAGAAGATTGTGGAAGGACATGATCACCTTCGCCAACCGGTATGGCACATGATTATGATGATGATGATGATGATGATGATGATGATGATGATGATGATGATGATGATGATGATGTATTCGTTTGGCCATCTGACAACGGCTAATATGGAAGTCTAGATCTCCTTCGTCACCAACGAACTCAGTCTGACAGCCTTGAGGTTTGCACTCGTTAAACATCACTACTCATTGACTGAGGCCGATCGAGTTCACCTCCTAATTGCTGAGTGCCAAAATCAATCAAACTGGAGATTGAATTTTATTTTGTGTTAAATGATTTAAAAAAAAAATTAAATAAAGCTGGAGTATAGATTTTTGAAAATATTCGTGGAATTATAAATCGCCAAACGAATCTCATTAACCATCGTTATGTTGGAGAATGGAGTGCTTTCAGCAAATCAGAATCTCCTTTCTCGTTGCGTGGAGTGTCCGGTGCTATTCGTGTTCATAAATCTTATTTATTTTGGTCGTACTTTCTTACAAGGCATTTCTTTCTTACTTCTTCAATTTAGCACTCGCATGTTTTGAAGATTCTCATCTCACCTCTGTTGTACATCTACCATCTCACCACTGTTGTATATCTACCATCTCACCGCTTATCTACATCTACCATCTCACCGCTGTTGTACATCTACCATCTAATCTTTGTCGCACATCTATCATCTCACCGTTGTTGTACATCCACCATCTCACCTCTGTTGTACATCTACCATCTCACCGCTGTTATACATCTACCATCTCACAGCTGTTGTACATCTACCATCTCACCTCTGTTGTACATCTACCATCTCACCTCTGTTGTACATCTACCATCTCACCACTGTTGTATATCTACCATCTCACCGCTAATCTACATCTACCATCTCACCGCTGTTGTACATCTACCATCTAATCTTTGTCGCACATCTATCATCTCACCGTTGTTGTACATCTACCATCTAATCTATGTTGTACATATATCATCTCACCGCTGTTGTACATCTATCATCTCACCTCTGTTGCACATCTATCATCTCACCGCTGTTGTACATCTACCATCTAATCGTTGTTGCACATCTACCATCTCACCGCTGTTGTACATCTATCATCTCAACGCTATTGTACATCTACCATCTCACCGCTGTTGTACATCTACCATCTAATCTCTGTTGTACATCTATCATCTCACCGCTGTTGCACATCTATCATCTCACCTCGGTTGCACATCTACCAACCTCACCTCTGTTGTACATCTACCATCTCACCGCTGTTGTACATCTACCATCTCACCGCTGTTGTACATCTACCATCTCACCGCTGTTGTTCATCTACCATCTCACCACTGTTGTATATCTACCATCTCACCGCGTATCTACATCTACCATCTCACCGCTGTTGTACATCTACCATCTAATCTTTGTCGCACATCTATCATCTCACCGTTGTTGTACATCTACCATCTAATCTATGTTGTACATCTATCATCTCACCGCTGTTGTACATCTATCATCTCACCTCTGTTGCACATCTATCATCTCACCGCTGTTGTACATCTACCATCTAATCTTTGTTGCACATCTACCATCTCACCGCTGTTGTACATTTACCATCTCACCGTTGTTGTACATCTACCATCTAATCTATGTTGTACATCTATCATCTCACCGCTGTTGTACATCTATCATCTCACCTCTGTTGCACATCTATCATCTCACCTCGGTTGCACATCTACCAACCTCACCTCTGTTGTACATCTACCATCTCACCGCTGTTGTACATCTACCATCTCACCGCTGTTGTACATCTACCATCTAATCTCTGTTGTACATCTATCATCTCACCGCTGTTACACATCTATCATCTCACCTCGGTTGCACATCTACCAACCTCACCTCTATTGTACATCCACCATCTCACCGCTGTTGTACATCTACCATCTCACCTCGGTTGTACATCTACCATCTCACCTCTGTTGTACATATACAATCTCACCCTGTTCTACATCAAAGATCACACATCTGTTGTACATATACCATCTCACCACTGTTGCACATCTACCATCACACCTCTGTTGTACATCTACCATATCACATGTGTTGTACATCTACTATCTCACCTCTCTTGTGTATTTATTCGGCAGTCAAGCGTAAATGCGCTAACGAAATACATTTTTCAACTCTGCACTTCCACAATTTACACTTCCGCACTTTACACTTCCACACTTTACACTTCCACATTTTAAATTTCCCATCTTTACACTTCCACACTTTACACTTACACACTTTACAATTCCACACTTTACACCTCCACACTTTACACTTGCACACTTTACATTTCCTCACTTTACACTTCCACACTTTACAGTTCTCCACTTTATACTTCACCACTTTACATTTCCACACTTTACACTTCCACACTTTACACTTCCCCAATTTACACTTCCACACTTCCACACTTTACACTTCTACAACTTTACACTTTCACATTTTACACTTCCCCAATTTTCACTTCCACACTTTACACTTCCATACTTTACACTTCCCCACTTCCACACTTTACACTTCCACACTTTATACTTCCATACTTTACACTTCCCCACTTCCACACTTTACACTTCTACACTTTACACTTCCCAACTTTACACTTCCATACTTTACACGTCCACACTTTACACTTCCCCACTTTACACTTCCCCACTTTACACTTCCTCACTTTGTATTTTTCCACTTTACACTTCCCCACTTTGTATTTTTCAACTTTACACTTCCCCACTATGTATTTTTCCACTTTAGACTTCCCCAATTTGTATTTTTCCACTTTACACTTCCACGCTTTACACTTCCACACTTTACACTTCCCCACTTTGTATTTTTCCACTTTACACTTCCCAACTTTACACTTCCCCACTTTACACTTCCCCACTTTATACTTCCCCACTTTACACTTCCCCACTTTACACTTCCCCACTTTGTATTTTTCCACTTTACACTTCCCCACTTTACACTTCCCCACTTTACACTTCCACACTTTACACTTCCCCACTTTACACTTCCCCCCTTTACACTTCCACACTTTACACTTCCCCACTTTGTATTTTTCCACTTTACACTTCCCAACTTTACACTTCCCCACTTTACACTTCCCCACTTTATACTTCCCCACTTTACACTTCCCCACTTTACACTTCCCCACTTTGTATTTTTCCACTTTACACTTCCCCACTTTACACTTCCCCACTTTACACTTCCACACTTTACACTTCCCCACTTTACACTTCCCCCCTTTACACTTCCACACTTTACACTTCCCCACTTTACACTTCCACACTTTACACTTCCCCACTTTACACTTCCCCACTTTACACTTCCCCACTTTACACTTCCTCACTTTGCACTTTCGACTTTTCCAGCGTCAAGATTTGTTAATGAAATATTCCCTTGGAGGCAACAGCATCAATAGCAACCTGACATTCCCTTGAATCAGCGTAATAGAGATATATCTGTAACCGTTAACACGACACTAGTGGTCATCGAATCAACGGCTGTTTTGTTGAGAGAATCATGTCAACCCACATAAGAACTAAAGTTACATCGCTTTCATATTCAACTCTTATAATCTACTAAACTCCGAGCAAAATGTTTCCTTGCTTACCACTACCGTGTCTCTCTTTTACTATTCGGACTTCCGGTTCCTGCGGCAGGCCAAGATGGTCGCTTAGTCAATTTGGGCTCATGACTGGTGTAATTTATTGCTGCAGTGTGTTTTCAAATGATTCTGTTTGGTCGTGATTTTCGTTTACGAAAGCAGTGGTGGGCCGGTGGTATTCATCTGATCACAAAGTCAGCATGGTTGTGGCCTGTGTTTTGATCGAGTTCTTCGCCAATGTGGCGACCTGACTTCATTTGCTGGGACAGCGATTCTCGGAGCACGCTGATCATGAAATGTGCAGGGATTTGGCGCTGGCGCATGGGGTTTCGTGCTACTCCTGCGGCCATTACAACGACCCGGAAGTGTGCATCAATTAGCTGCGCGCTTTTTTTTCCAAAACGCACATCTTCACTAGAACAGCATAAATGATTAGCATGACCGCTCTTTTTGTTGTTAGTACGGGAGCTGAACAGATATGGGAATGCCCCGCCTGCAATGACGTTACTCCGTTCTAAAGTCTAAGTCTATTACTATTCATGAAAGTCTCGGTACACTCTGTTTTTGATGCAAAAGTAAAGTACCCCCGTCACGCCAAGTGGCGTACAGGGAAATATGGTGTTAGTGACCCTATATTTTACAGACCTTCAGTACATGATTTTTGGGGTAATGTGGTCGGTATTACGCCCGTGCTTCTTTACTTTCCCAGAAATAAATCCGGTACCCATTTAAGGCTGGGTGAACCCGGAAGCCGTCGGTTGGGATCGAACCCTACACCTTGTCCTTTGTAGCCCAGTTCACTAACCACTGAGCTATCGCGGCTCAGTTTCTGATGCAAACTTTCACTAATTGCAAGTCTTTTCTTTCACCTCAAATTCAGGACCTGAAAATCAGAGTCCAACTATATCTTTACTACATCCATGTCAGATCTTATTCTGACCCATGTTTTCCCGTGCAATGCGTCCCAGCTCAGCCAATCGCCTCTTACCAACCAATTCCTTGATTCTTGTGTTCATTCCCGTGTTAATTGATTGTTTTTCCTTTTGGGCCGAATACGTCGCAGAAGTCCTAGTTGTCCACGTCTGACGGTCAGACGCAACCTGTTTTAGTTCTTGTTTGTCTCTGAGACCCATAACTGCTCTCTCTTTGATGATGGTTCTACCCAGTGTTTCTTTCGGTCATCCTCGTTTTCTTTTACCTGCAGGTCTCCCTATAAAGGCCTGGTAAGGTAGCCTTCTAACGTCTATTCTGAGAACGTGGCCAAGGTATTTCCATCCTCCCTCTCTAACCTAATTGGATACATAGTCCCTGTTTAGTTTCACGTCTTCTTTCTGGAATTGATGAAGTTTGACAAACGGCTGTTTAGCAGTCTTCGCTGACATATAAAGTGTTAATTATGTTCCACAGAACCTCCCCCTTTACTCCGTCTATTATAATCCCTGAGTTTTTATGCTCAGTTTGTTCATCCTATCTTTATGTACTGTAAACCTCTCATTCTTCCACTATATTATTGTAAACTTTGTCTCTATAACACATTCATCTCAGCTAGAATTCTCATTCTTTTCAAAACTATACGAAATTGTACATTTCTACAAAACATAGATCCGGTGTCGCATCACATTTTATTCCAGCCTCTAAATGATCCTAGCATTTTATTTTTCAACAACAAAACAACAATACGACTTTTCTGACGTTTCTATCTCCAAACGGGAAAACATAAAAATGTTTGTTGAAACCATTCATCGAATTGAATGGGAAAACGTTTTCAAGTTGGGGAAAAAAAAACCGAACAAGAAAAATAACTCTTCTCATCATGACGATTAAAATGAGACCGGATTAAATGTTTCTATTTATGAGAAAAAACATTCATGATCAACTGTTGCTAGGATACTATCTTAAGAGATGTTGAGTTACCAGTTTTATCATGGTCGACGTTGACACTCTCTAGACTTCTAGAACGAACGGAGGTCCAATTGTATGCAATATGTAACAGACCAGTTTGCGTGTAAGGTATAATTAACCAAGCCATATATTATTACAGTAGGTAGCTAAGCATTCGTTGTATATAATATATACGTGTATGTTCATTCTATACAATATATACGTGTATGTTCTTTTTATATAATGTTCCTTATTCTTCGTATGAAATACTCATTATTCTTTGTATGAAATCTTTCTCCTTTCAACACAATGTTATAATATTTTCTTCTGTCAACACAGTGTTGTAATGTTTTTTTCCTAATGCACACAATGTTATGCTTTCTCCTATCAACACAATGTTATGCTTTCTCCTATCAACACAATGTTATGCTTTCTCCTATCAACACAATGTTATGCTTGCTCCTATCAACACAATGTTATGCTTTCTCCTGCCAACACAATTGTATGCTTTCTCTTATCAACACAATGTTATGCTTTCTCCTATCAACACAATGTTATGCTTTCTCTTATCAACACAATATTATGCTTTCCCCTGCCAACACTATGTTATGCTTTCTCATATCAACACAATGTTATGCTTTCTTCTATCAACACAATGTTATATTTCTCCTACCAACACAATGTTATGCTTTCCCCTGCCAACACTATGTTATGCTTTCTCCTATCAACACAATGTTATATTTCTCCTACCAACACAATATTATGCTTTCCCCTGCCAACACTATGTTATGCTTTCTCATATCAACACAATGTTATGCTTTCTCCTATCAACACAATGTTATATTTCTCCTACCAACACAATGTTATGCTTTCTCCTATCAACACAATGTTATATTTCTCCTACCAACACAATTTTATATTTCTCCTATCAACACAATGTTATATTTCTCCTATGAGCACAATATTGTGATACGTTTTTGTCTTTCCTCCTATTCACTGTTCATCTGTTAACTATTACCTAATAAATGTCGTTAGTCTTTGTTAGACTTATCATCTGCGCCTTGTAGTATCCGTCAGCGACATGAAATTATGAAGACGAATTCTGCCTTCATTTCAAAGGAAAAAAACGATAGCCTTTATAATAAATACACGTCCTAACCTACTCAATGTAAGTTTCTTACTAATTGTCTGTCCTAGATTAGTTACTATGTAATTAGTTGCCTGTTGCACTTCAGTAACTGACATAATTTTGTAGAAGTTATTAAAAAATATAATAAACATGTTATACTGGCTAAAAAATAGTAATACAATAAATGATGATTATCAAGAGGGTGATTTCATAGCAATTTTAATTTCAATACTGAAAGAGAGTGATAACAGTTGGCATGAGAACTGAACGAGTAATGAGCAAGTCGATACGGCATTACAAAGTTGATGTAAGCATCTAGATTTTTAGCAACAATGAAGTTAATAGTGTAATAATGAACGTGAACAAAAAAGATACATTTTGAGAGTGCACAAGATTATTTTAATTTAGAAATGTAAATAGTGAAAGTAAATAAAATCGCTTACATTTTATACATGAACAAAATATATTACTTTTGAACAAATCTTATTTTCAAAATGAACAACCAAAGTTTATTTTAAACGCGAGCAAGGAATAAATCGTTTGTTCTGAGCATAGTGTATGGGCTCCGAAAGTGAACAGTGATAAAGCATTTTCTCTGAACAAATTATATGAACAACAAAACTGAACAGAGAATAAAGCATTAGATCTTCTTCTTCTTTCCTTCCTCATCTGCCTTTCAGCGTCGAGGGGAGGTATAATTTGCGGTCTTTTGCTCTGCTGTTCGCCTCTGCTGCTGTTATGTTTCCTAGTGCTTCTAATATTCCATCGACCCATCTTTTTCGTGGTCGACCCTTGGGTCTGGTGTTCTCAAAATGTTTGTTGAAGGCTCGTTGTATTGTGTTTTGTTCTTTCTGGCTTGTCACGTGGCCAAACCATTTTATCTGTTGTTTCCTTATATATTCTATGGCGGGGGCTATTCCTAGCTTTTTTCTCAGTTCTTCATTTCTGATCTTATCTCTCAAACTGTTTCCTGTCATTCGTCTAACACATTTCATCTCAGTAGAGGTTATTTTCCTTATTGTTCTTGCATCTAGGGTCCAGGTCTGGCATTGGGAGCACAACGTTGGGATAAAGATTGTATTGTATAGTGCTCGTTTTGCCTCCAGAGTTATTTCCTTGTTGGACAATAGTGGTGATAACTGCCCGATGACTTGACAAGCTTCCCATTAGATTAAAACAAAATATATGGACAACGAAAGTGAACACATATTTTTTTTTTTTACATAAAATGAAATATTGGAAGTGAACACCTAACTGGGATACTAAATATGAATAACACTTTGAAACTGAAAGTGAAGAAAACATCCAACAATGCAAGTGAATTCCTCTCGTCATTTTGAAATTGAAATATATTAATCAGCTAACCGGAAACTTTTTTCCTATGTCAATCTTCTCTGAAGTGCCGCATTCCATTTTTTTTTTTAGATTAATCTTCTCCGAAAATTCCAAATTTGATTAATTAAGCGTCTTCCTAATTTATGCAAAATATCTCCCATTATTAAAATATGCTAACGAGAATTTCTCTAGAAATGCCAAGATTTCGTTCCTCCAGTGTCTCTTATTAGAGTCTTACATTGTAAGTAATAAGAGGCAGACGAGCCGGCCTACGTATTGCAAATGCAGGACATTTTTGTTCTGCGGCCCCAAAGACATCAATAGAAGTTAATTTAATTAGCAGCCACTCCCATAATCCCATGCTCTTCATCACGTTGAATGACAAATTGGCCCTCTGTATGAATTTTCAGGCTCGGCAAATGTAGGTCGTGTTAAAACATTTCAAAATATAAGTAGGGTCCGGGTAGAAGATATTGCCTGGTTAATCCATCACACAGTTTATTCATTTGTTTCTTGCTTTCACTATATCTTTCACAATTTCTCTCACTTTCACTATATTTTTCACACATTGTCTCACTTTCACTATATTTGTCTTACATTCTCTCCCTTTCACTATATCTTTCACACGTTCTCTCACTTTCACTATATCTTGCACACATTCTCTCACTTTCACTATATTTGTCTTACATTCTCTCCCTTTCACTATATCTTTCATACATTCCCTCGTTTTCACTATATCTTTCACACATTCTCTCACTTTCACTATATTTGTCTTACATTCTCTCCCTTTCACTATATCTTTCATACATTCCCTCACTTTCACTATATCTTTCACACATTCTCTCACTTTCACTATATCTTTCACATATTCTCTCACTTTCACTATATCTTTCATACATTCTCTCACTTTCACTATATCTTTCATACATTCTCTCACTTTCACTATATCTTTCACATATTCTCTCACTTTCACTATATCTTTCATACATTCTCTCACTTTCACTATATCTGTCATACATTCTCTACCTTTCACTACATCTTTCACACATTCTTTCGCTCAATAAATGAATTTCGCTGCTTTTCTTTTCAATATTCCTTTTCTTTCACGAGATTACAAATGTGTACCTAATTTCCTGTTTATTCGAATCACACACCCAGAAAAGCATTCATTCACTGAACCACATGTTTATTCATTCAACAGCTAGTTTCTTCACTCACTCACTCACTCACTCACTCACTCACTCACTCACTCACTCACTCACTCACTTACTCAACCATCCATTCACTCACTCACTCACCCACCCGCAAATACACTCACTCACTCACCCATCCACCTACTTACACACTCACTCGCTCGCATACTCACACATTAATTTGTTCATTCGCCCACCCACTCACTTATTTAGTCATTCATTCACTCACTAACTTTCACAAACACTAACTGTTGATTCATTCATATTCACAAACACTCACTGTTCACCCATTCACATTCACAAACACTCACTGTTCACCCAATCACATTCACAAACACTCACTGTTCACCCAATCACATTCACAAACACTCACTGTTCACCCACTCACATTCACAAACACTCACTGTTCACTCATTAACAATCACGAACATTCACTGTTCATACACTCACTTTCACAAACATTCACTGTTCACCCAATCACATTCACAAACATTCACTGTTCAATCATTAACATTCACAAACACTCACTTTCTCATCAACTCACTTTCACAAACACTCTCTGTTCACCACTCACTTTCACAGAAATGCAGTGTTCACTCACTTTTTTACAAACACTCACTTTTAACTTATTCACATTCACAAGCACTCACTGTTCATCAACTCACATTCACAAGCACTCACTGTTCACCCACTCACATTCACAAGCACTCACTGTTCACCCATTCACAAACATTCACTGTTCACCAACTCACTTTCACAAACACTCACTGTTCACCCACTCACTCTCACGGGCATTCACTGTTCATCCACTCTCATTCACAAATACTCACTGTTCACCCACTCACATTCACAAATCCTCACTGTTCACCCACTCACATTCACAAACCCTCACTGTTCACCCACTCACATTCACAAATACTCACTGTTCATCCACTCACTTTCACAAACACTCACTGTTCGTCAACTCACTTTCATAAACACTCACTGTTCAACACTCATTTTCACAAAAATTCACTGTTCACTCACATTTTTTTCAGAAACACTCACTTTCCACTTATTCACATTCACAAGCACTCACTGTTCACCCACTCACATTCACAAGCACTCACTGTTCACCCACTCACTTTCACAAACACTTGCTGATCACCCACTCACATTCACAAACACTAACTGTTCATCAACTCACTTTCACAAGCACTCACTGTTCACCCACTCACATTCACAAACATTCACTGTTCACCCATGTTCACTAACTCACTTTCTCAAACATTCACGGTTCACCCACTCACATTCACAAACACTCACTGTTCACACACTCATATTCACAAACTCTCAATGTCCACCCACTAATATTCACAAACACTCACTGTTCACACACTCACATTCACAAACTCTCACTGTTCACCCAATCACATTCATAAACACTCACTGTTCACACACTCACATTCACAAACACTCACTGTTCACTCATTAACAATCATGAACATTCACTTTTCATACACTCACTTTCACAAACTCTCACTGTTCACCCACTCACATTCACAAACACTCACTGTTCACTCATTAACAATCACGAACATTCACTTTTAATACACTCACTTTCACAAACTCTCACTGTTCACCCACTCACATTCACAAACTCTCACTGTTCAGCCACTCACATTCACAAACACTCACTGTTCACCCACTCACATTCACAAACTCTCACTGTTCAGCCACTCACATTCACAAACTCTCACTGTTCACCCACTCACATTCAAAAACACTCACTGTTCACCCACTCACATTCATAAACTCTCACTGCTCACCCACTCACATTCACAAACACTCACTGTTCACCCACTCACATTCACAAACTCTCACTGTTCGCCCGCTCACATTCACAAACTCTCACTGTTCACTCACTCACATTCATAAACACTCACTGTTCACACACTCACATTCACAAACACTCACTGTTCGCCCGCTCACATTCACAAACTCTCACTGTTCATCCGCTCACATTCACAAACTCTCACTGTTCACCCACTCACATTCACAAACTCTCACTGTTCACCCACTCACATTCACAAACTCTCACTTTTCACCCACTCACATTCACAAACACTCACTGTTCACCCACTCACATTCACAAACTCTCACTGTTCACCAACTCACATTCACAAACACTCACTGTTCGCCCGCTAACATTCACAAACTCTCACTGTTCATCCGCTCACATTCACAAACTCTCACTGTTCGCCCGCTCACATTCACAAACACTCACTGTTCACCCACTCACATTCACAAACTCTCACTTTTCACCCACTCACATTCATAAACACTCACTGTTCACCCACTCACATTCACAAACACTCATTGTTCACTCACTCACTTCCTTAAAAATACTCCCTATCCCACTCAAAACATTCTCTTTTTGAAGCACCCACTCACTCTCTCAAACACGTATTCAATCACGCCCTTAAACACACACTCTATCTCTCTTTCTCATACACTGAAACACTCATTCTCTGGTTTCACTTTAATTCTCACCTTATGTACATTTATCACCCCCCCCCCCGTTCTCCCAATTCTTCACTAACCTTTCTCTCTTGCAAGAACTTAAAAACTTGTCACCCCCCTCCCCTCTTTAATATTATCACTCCTTCAACATTATTCCTCCTCATTTCTTCACATTTTCTATCCCATTATTGAAAAATGTACCTCCACTGAGCGTCTGTAAACAACCTCATCCTCCTAACTGATAATATTCCAATCCCTCTTATATTTCCATTTATCTTTACTCCAATTAATGCTATTACCTCTACTTTTTATCTTTCTCTTTGGGTTCATTTTATCTATTTATTTATTTATCTCCCTTATTCTACTCCTCTCCTGCTGGCACTCTCCTTTCTGACTCCCGATCTTTATATATACGCAATATGGATGTGTACAAAGAGGGAGAGAGTGTTCGTGGACCATATTTTAAATATGTATGTCCGTGTCTGTGTTAGTCACATCTCACATCTTTGTGTGTGTATGTCTGTGTTAGTCACATCTCACATCTTTGTGTGTGCATGTCTGTGTTAGTCACATCTCACATCTTTGTGTGTGCATGTGTGTGTTAGTCACATCTCACATCTTTGTGTGTGCATGTCTGTGTTAGTCACCTCTAGTGACTCGGGCAGATGGTGCTCGTAAACCTGGGAGGGCCGACCATCTAAGGACAGAATCCCCTACAGAAAAGACAATCTGCTGCCTTGCAGGAAGATTGGGGAAAATCAAAAGCTAGGGAAAGCAAACCCGATTAAAATGCTGGCTGAGGTCGGATGCACTGGGCCACTGGCGCAGAACACAGTGCAACGTATTAACGGTTGTTCAGTGAGAGTGGATCTGACAGACTCTAATTGTGATGTTCTGTCTGTGGGGGCGATCAACACACTTGACCTGACAGCTGACTTCATATGAGAGTCTGGAATCCTTACTCTGATTGAGTCCTGAACGCAGAGAGAGAGAGAGAGAGAGAGAGAGAGAGAGAGAGAGAGAGAGATTTTAAATATATAGACACTGACTTCCGCTGAGTAATTTCTCTATCTTTATCACATAATCCACTTATTCTTGTTTCTCTCTCCGGATTAAAAAAATATATATTTCTATATTTTGCCTAAAAATCATTTTCCATATTACGAAAAAACAATCACTATTTCTTGGCCGAGTAATGAGAAAGGAATGGTTGGATTATGCCGTGACAACAAGGAAATTAAGGGACGAAGAGATAGAGGGCAGCAAAGAGAAAAGATACCAGACAGCTTAAGAGAATGGCGTGGCAGAAGGTCAACAACAGAAATGATAAATAACTGTCGAGATCGAAAGTTGTGGAGAGACATGAACGTGTAGATGTTCGGGGGGCCTGTGCGAGTCATAACCTCCACGTTTGTCACTTTATCCTACCAAGTGATACCAAGAATACGGCGCAGACATCGCATATGGAGTACATTAACCTTCACTCCTGCTTTGCATAAGTTTTCCATAAGTCGCTGTCATACAGGAGGATACTAATTATGCAGGCATTGTAAACTGCGGCTTTTCTTTTAATTGTCAGTTTGTTGTTTTGCCAGACGCGCCTAGAAAGACGGGCGAAGGTGGTAGCATCTTTACCAATGCGGGTGTCAATTTCTGTATCTAGAGATAGTTTGTCGTTGATTAAGGACCTCAGGTAGTTATGCTGCCGCACGACATCAAGTGTATAGTTGTCGAAGATAATTTTCTCTGTAGAATGCTAATTATGTTATGAGCCACTTTTAAAAAAGTGTTTAAATCTTGTAATGTCTTCATTGTTCTTTTTCATTATCCAAGGTACCTTAAGGATTTTTCCGCATCATTTTGTTTGGAATGAATTTTCCCTTGCTATTTGTGAGATTGTCCATGACGCACAACCGTATTTTGCTTTCATTTACTTATATAACATTTCGGAAACCTTTAAATTTGCAATAGTTTGCCTTAACTGCTGAATTCGGATTGATCCAACACAAGCATTAACCCTGCCACAAGAGATTGTCTTAATTGACGCTAATTACCATAGTACATCATCAACATCATCACCATGTACTAGATCCGATTTCCTCGACTTCATCTTGTAGTAACCTTTTTCGCACTTAGATCGTTCCCTCTTCGTTTTCCATTGCAAGTTACATTTTTAATAATTTGTATATTCTTTTATGTCGAAGACAAACTATAATAATGGCGATGATGATGGTGATGCTGATGATGATGGTGATGATGATGATGGTGATGATGACGATGATGATGGTGATGATGATATTGATAATAATGATAATGATGATGATGATGGTGATGATGATGATAATGATAATGAAGATGATGATGATGATGTTGGTGATGATGACGATGATGATGGTGGTGATGATGCTGATGATGGTGATGATGATGATGTTGGTGATGATGGTGATGATGATGATGGTGATGATGATGATGATGTTGGTGATGATGATGATGATGATGATGGTGATGATGATGATGGTGATGATGACGATGATGATGATGGTGATGATGATGGCTATGATGATGATCATGGTGATGATGGTGATGATGATGGCGATGATGATGATGATGATGATCATGGTGATGGTGGTGATGATGATGATGATGGTGATGATGGTGATGATGGTGATGATGATGATGACAGTTTCCTTGCCGTCTAGTTCCTGAAAAAGCTGGGTAGTGTCAATGGTGTGTCACTTTAGCACTGCGTCCTACCAACAATTAGTTCTGTCTACAATGCACCCTACCTATAGTGAGTCCTATTTACAATAAGGTCTATCGACAACTAGCCCTAACTATAATGATTCATATATAAACGATTTCTGCATAGAATAAGTCTCATCTGCCATAATCTATGTACAATGAGTCCTACCTGGGACATTCTACCTTCTATGAGAACTACCTTTAATGAGTACTACATACAATGAGTCCTACCTGGGACATTCTACCTTCTATGAGAACTACCTTTAATGAGTACTACATACAATGAGTCCTACCTGTGACATCATACATTCTATGAGACCTACCTTTAATGAGTACTACATACAATGAGTCCTACCTGGGACATCATACCTTCTATGAGAACTACCTTTAATGAGTACTACATACAATGAGTCCTACCTGGGACATCATACATTCTATGAGACCTACCTTTAATGAGTACTACATACAATGAGTCCTACTCATTGTGGCATGATCGCGGATTGCGAAGACAAATAAACCAGCGATTTCATCACAAGTGGTCCGTTAAAGAATCACTAAACTTTTGTCAGTGACAATTGTAGAATTGAAACATCCCATTTCTTGATTATGTCTGTGACTGATTCCCCCCTTCCGTCTCTTGACATGACCAGTGATGTACTTTTATCTTTTCTTGCTTCCGCCTTTTTCATCTGAAAGGTTTTGTTTTAAACATAACCTTGAGTATATTATTTCCTTTAAACGACAACGAGTTCCATTGTCTAGGTTGAAATGAGATGAATAAAAGTTTACTATTTTAAACTTTTCTTTTTCCAGAATTTCAATTATTTGTTTCATTTCATCACATCCAATTTTTTTCCCATCTTTTCATAAGTCTGCATTTGTGTAAATCTATTTCATAATATTAAAGATATTTTTCCCCTTCTATTGTAGTATCGGCTTGTGTTTCACATTTCCCGACGCACATTGTTTGATGATCTAAGTAGCTATATTCTAGAACTCTTTCAAGGAATTATTTACGTTCTCCATTAAGATATTCGCTTGCAAGTAAGTTTTATTATTGTTGTTATTACCAGTTTGTATTATTACCAACCACTAAGCACAATTCAAACATAACAAATGCGACTTTTGGGCCATGTTAAAGGATACAACAGCCTACTTAAAGTAATCCTGGAGGGAAAAATACAAGGTAAAAGAGGCAGAGACAGACCAAGACTAACATTGACGAGTAACATCAAAAGATGGACTAATCAGCCTATGACAACCTGCACCATCAAAGCAAGAGACAGAGCAGAATGGCGCTCCATGGTAGCCAACCTTCGATGCGGAGACGGTCTTCTATGAAGGAATAAATTATTCCCCCAATTATTTTTCTTCAATACCCCTACCTACTTCTCCTAGCCTTTATCGTATAGTAGAGACTCATCTCTTCTCTCTATTTACTTGTCACTTCTTCCTTCCATCTTCTTGTCATTTTCTCACCCTTTAAGGCCACTAGTATCCAACCCGTCCTATAGGTCATGTGACCAGCTAAATCGTAAATCCTGACAACTTCCGGCCTAAGAACTGATTCATTTATTTCCGTAATGGAGCTCGTGGTAACAGAACGGTGCATTATGTTATGTATCCTTTACTAAAAAGACCAATGAGGAAGACAGCTAAAAAGACCAATGAGGAAGTTCTCAAATAGGCCAACACAAAAATGGAGCTCTTAAAAAACATCAGAAAGAAACAATCAACATTTTTCGGGCACATCGTGAGAAGAGGAAAGTTGGAATACTTGGTTACAACTGGCAAAATAAAAGGAAAGAGAGATCGTGGGCGACAAAGAGAGAAAATACTGGATAGCTTGGTGTCATGGCATGGAAAACAGTCAACAACAGAACTGATACGATGCACTGTAGATAGAAGATTGTGGAGGGACATGATCACCTACGCCAACCGGTATGGCACATGATGATCCTATACTATGATGTTTGTTTCTAACTTGTGTCCAGAGGTAAAGGTAAAGTACACGACTTGAATCGGCATCTTAACACGCGCGTTTTCACCCATATATGCTCGGCCGCATAGGCAGGATTTTTCGGACACTTCTGGATAGTGTCGCTTCAAGTATCAACACTCACGATGCAAGGCGGCATTCCTCATGTTCCTAGATTTCTATACCCTGGTACCCATTTCTGCCAGCGGCTGGGTCAACCGCAGGGGTATTATTTTCCATCCACGAATACACCTCACACTGCTTCCAGCGGGAATCGAACACGGGTCGTCTGAAGGTCTGTAGCTAGTCCAGGTGGGTGGTTTTTCTATCTAGGCTACCAAGGCCCCCAAATAGGCTACCGAGGCCCCCAACTTAAGTATGTTGCCGAATATTTCTTTATTGTACTGTTTTTCTACTAGTTTAGCTGATCACTACAATTTTATATTTATTATTTTCCCACTTATTTCCAGCTCGCAGCCTCGTAAAATAATAACATATATGTGACTACCTCTACAAATTCTGAGCATTTGTCTATGTTTATCACCATAACTAAAATGTATCGACCATTTCAAGCTTAAAGTTTATTCCTGTTTTTCTTCTCATATCTAACGCTACGGAGGGTTTTAAAAAAGAATAAAAAATTAAAGGTCCCCTGTCACGCCAAGTGGCGTATAGGGAATATGGTATTAGTGATCATAAATTTTACAGACATTCGGCACATGATTTTTGGTGTAATATGGTCGGTATTACGCCTGTGCCGCTTTACATTGCCACAAAAAAAATCCTGTACCCATTAAAGCTGGGTGAACCCGGAAGCCGTCGGTTGGGATCGAACCCTACCTATTGTCCTTTGTAGTCCAGTTCACTGAGCTGTCACAGCACCCTTCTCTCCCCCTATAATCCATGATATCTTTTCCCTCCTCGATTTTCTGATGAAACAAAATAAGTCTTCATTGGATTCTCTCGAAGCTCTCTCGTCTGGCATTTCCCACTTTGACTTGATATTCTTGAAGTCTGTTCATGGTCGGTGTTTTCCGTCCAGCATCATTGAGGGCATTTAGGATGTTATAGCGGTCCATTGCCTTTCCGCACGCAGCATCACACAAACTGGCAAGTCTGTTAGCGCGTTCATTACCTCTTACATCCGCTTGCCCTGGCACAAAAGTGAAGCGGACACTTGTTAGAATAGACCTCCCTAGAGTCTCTAGTCAATGCCGTCGAGCACAACCGGTTTCCATCCTTATGAACATACTCATCAAGTTACTGATGACAGATTGATTTTAATATAAAAACAAAACTGGTCGCAGTAAGAGAAAGATAAAAAAATAAAGTGATAACATTAACTCTTTCGATACGGAAGGTTTTTATCAATTTTGTAATAGAGATTTCAGAGATACATTTTTAAAATGTTTTTTAAATATTAATCTACATTTATATTTTTATCTATTACTTAATATAATCCGTAAACCTGGGAGGGCAGACCATCTAAGGGCAGAATCCCCCTACAGAAAAGACAATCTGCTGCCTTGCAGGAAGATTGGGGACAATCAAAGGCTAAGGAAAGCGAACCTGAATAAAATGCTGGCTGAAATCGGATGCACTGGGCCACTGGCGCAGAACACAGTGCAACGTATTAACGGGTGTTCAATCAGAGTGGATCTGGCATACTCTAATTGTGATGTTCTGTCTGTGGGGGCGATCAACACACATAACCTGACAGCTGACTTCATGTGGGAGTCTGGAATCCTACTCTCATTGAGTCCTGATCGCAGAGAGATATATATTATATATGAATTTTTAGATAATTAAACATGGAATTATATTTCACAAATATCAAGATGATACAAGACATGTAAAAAGAATATTGTTTGATGACAGTTTACACTAATCAAATTAAGAGTGACGCACTGTGCGGCCAAACGTACATGATCGAAATCGGCATGGTGCGTCGAAACGTAGGGAAGGAGTTAAGAGAAATGTTAAAATATCGTGATAATAATAATCATATTGATAATCCAAAAATGAGGTTTATATTCAATTTAATTTCTTTTACTTCTGTTCTTTTCCCAGAGTATAGGAAGGACGGAATCGCCGGGTTAATATCGTGTGGATCGTTGCACTTTGTAGTCTTCTTGATACAGCGGACAGAAATAGTCGACAAATAAAATGAATAGCAAGGAAATGACAACATTAGTAGACAAATTGACAAACGGCTTCAGACAAAACAGCAAAACGTCAAAGAAATGACATAGATTACACGTTGGCTGGAACGAAATCGAAGCATACATGTTCGCAATACAATCCAGAACAAACAGGTTCCAGTCGTATCTGAGCTGTGTTGCGCATATTATTTGTTTAAAAAAAATAGTTTATTTTCTCCTGAAGAAATATATTTTTGGACGGAAAATATGCGTTCTCGTATTACACAGTTAGACAGGAGTGACAGGTGTAGTTCAAATATCATGACAGGTCGTTATTCTATGACCTGGGAAGTTTGAAGTAAGGAAATCTTAAAAACATAGAGAGATGGGTTCATCAATATTGTTGCACATCATAAACAGGGATAGAAAATGTTGAAATAAAACATGAAACAATACTTTTAAGAGAAGAGAACAATAGCAGCAACAATTATCATCATTAAGAGCCATGCCTGATGTTGTAGGTAGCGATTTTGTCTCCCGCAAACTTTATGTCTTCACGTCGGGGATGTGTCTATTCTTAAGAATGTGGAGGCTGGATAAAGTGATAAACGTGGAAGTAGTGAACCGGGCACGGATAGGAATAACATTTACTGCTCTCTAGCAACATCGTGGACAAAAATCTTGGACACCTGTGCCGGATGAATAGACAACCTGTTTGGTGAGACCTCTTTTCCTATAACCCCTGGAATCGTTGGGACAAAACTGACAGACTTCATAAATCTGGGGATTGTTGGGGCAATACTAAAAGACTTAAACAACCTGGATTCGTTGGCCCTATACTGACAGAATTAATTAATCTGGGAATCGCTGGGGCAATACTGACATACTTCATCAATCTGACTATCTTTGGGGCAATACTAAAGACTTAAACAACCTGGGATCTTTGGGGCAATACTGACAGATTTAATCAATCTGGGCATCGTTGGGGCAATACTAAAAGACTTCATTTAACTTGGGGATCGTTTGGTCAATACTGATAGACTTCAACAATCTGGAGTTATTGGGACAATACGAACAGACTTAAACAACATGGGATCCTTGGGGCAATACTAACAGAAACAACCTGGGAAATTGGGGCAATACTGACAGACTTAAACAACATGGGATCATTGGGGCAATACTAACAGAAACAATCTGGGAAATTGGGGAATACTGACAGACTTCACCAACCTGGAATCGCTGGGGCAAAACTGACAGACTTTACCAAACTTGGAATCCTTGGGGCAAAACTGACAGACTTCACCAACCTGGAATCGCTGGGGAAAAACTGACAGACTTCACCAAACGTGGAATCCTTGGGGCAAAACTGACAGACTTCATCAATCTGGGGATTGTTGTGGCAATACTGACAGACTTCATCAATCTGGGGATTGTTGTGACAATACTGACAGACTTCATTAATCTGTGGTCGTTGTTAAACTTCTATCAGATTTCCTCAACTTTCCCCATTTCGGTCTGCTTTCAGTCATTTCTTAGTACTCTGCAAAGTCGAGACCTGTCCATTCTTTGATACTATCTTCCAATATCTTTCTCTGTCTCCATCTCCTTCTCTCTCTCTTCACAGTTCATTGCACTACGGCCTTTGTTATGTACAGAGAGACAGCGCCCAACAACTGAAGCAAGATGACACATTCAACGCTACTAATGTGACATTAGCCTGCTTCATATGAGAGTAAATGACATGGAAGAGCTTGGTAAAACAGGTGAGATAATAGCAGGCAGTAAATGCTTACCAGAAGAGCTTGGTAAAACAGGTGAGATAATAGCAGGCAGTAAATGCTTACCAGAAGAGCTTGGTAAAACAGGTGAGATAATAGCAGGCAGTAAATGCTTACCAGAAGAGCTTGGTAAAGAAGATGAGCTAATAGCTGGCAGTAAATACTTAACTCTTTCCCTTCCTGATTATTTTGCTGGTTTGAACTGAATTTTTTACTTTTTAAACCAAATTCACAAAAGCCGGAGAGAGCGTTACTGGGAAGAGAACGGCAAATGAAATGCTCAGGTGTGAGCGTTACTGGGAATGTAAAGAGTTAAGTGATAGCAGGAGATCTCCAAATGAAACAAACTGCTGTTTCTAGTCGAGTAGGAGTGAAGAAGGTAATCTCAGTGAAGATCTTACACGCTTATTAAATTCGTTGGCAAATGGCAGAAATCTGTGACGGTGAAATAGGCAGAAGAATCAGAAAAATCAACGCCTCAGAAAGCGAAAAGAACAAAGTTTGTGGTACACACGTGCCGTATTCAGATTACGAAATGTGAATATGACTGACCATCGAAAAAGAGATTGGAGCCTTACCTTGTATCACTCCAAAGAAAGCCATAGAGAGCAAATAGTAGGAACTATAATGTTTTATGTTTACTCAGCACTAATATATGGTACAGAAACATGGACATTAAATTAGATAATATTGCGAAAAATTGAAGCCCTTGAAATATTGGTCTATAGAAAAATAGGGGCATTTGAGAGAAAGGAATCCGCAAACAAGGAAGTTCTGAATTAGCTGATAATGAGAAAAGAGCGACTTAACAACTTGACGTAGACAAGTGAATTTGTTGGACATGTGAAAAGACAGAATACACTACTAAAAGTCATATTGAAAGGGAAGGTATAAAGTAGACGAGGCAGAGACAGATCAAGACTAATGTTGACTGAAAACATCAAAATATGAGTAAGTGAATCTATTATAACTTTCACCAAGAGACAGAGTAAAATGACGCTGTATGGTGGCCAACCTTCCATGTGGAGACGTCACTCAATGATGATGAGACAGAGGTCGACGATAATCGACGACTTTCTACGATGCAATAATCTTCATAAGCTATCACTGACCCTCTGTCTCTATAGTAAAGTAAAGTGCCCCCGTCACGCCAAGTGGCGGAGTATAGGGAATATGGTGTTATTGACAATATATTTTACAGACCCTCGGCACATGATTGTTGGGGTAATGTGGTCGGTATTACGCCCGTGCCGCTTTACTTTCCCAGAAAAAAATCCGGTACCCGTTAAAGCTGGGTGAACCCGGAAGCCGTCGGTTAGGATCGAACCCTACCTCTTGTCCTTTGTAGTCCAGTTCGCTAACCATTGAGCTGTCGCGGCTCCCTCCTCTCTCCCTATAATCCGTGATATCTTTTCCCTCCTCGATTTTCTGATGAAACAAAATGAAAAACCCGTTGAATGTGTTCTCCTCTTTACGGGCTCAACAAATGATTCTTTGCATCTAATATGCTGGACATTAAGTTTTTTTTACTACCTTATCTCTCGTACACTCTCTCTCTCTCTCTCTCTCTCTCGCTCTCACTCTCTCTCTCTCTCTCTCTCTCTCTCTCCATCTCATAGAACCCTCATTACTTAAATTATGCTATTATCACAATATTTGTGTACAGTTTTATGGCCACCCCCACCCCCCCATCCCCACATATATATCTTCTATTATCCTGCTGACCCCTTTTACTTGCACAACAAATGGCCCTTGTTAAACAAAATAGAACTCGTCTCCCTTGCTCTCATCAACAAAGATGTGAGTTCAGTACACAGTTGTTTGTCACTGATACCTTAGTTCACTTGCACATTTCTGTGTTCTCAGAAACAAAATCCTCATCTTTCTTCTACTTTACATTCAAGGTGACTAGATAAAGCTGTTTTATAAAATGTATGCATTTTTTGGGTTGAACATTTAATATTGCACCCCGGAAACTACGATTTAGCCATCTTTTATTTGTTTTTATTTTGTATCGAGCATTCACTGTCAAAATCTTATTCGCACAAAATATTTGCTTCATTTAAACAATTTGCATTTTGTGTCTTGTGTTATAAGTTAATACCACTCCCATAGAATGTCAGTATTGACAGTGAGTGTAATGTATTAGCTTCAGGCAGGACATCGTCTTCCATAAAAGATGTAAATTCCCCAAAATCATGACTAAAATGTCACTTTGTCATAAAAATAAGCAACTGTCAGCCATGCACTTTTCATTCTCTGAAATACTGCTTTGTCTGAACTATTCGACTGCTCACTTATAGTAACTATGCATTCTTCTTCTTCTACCTTTTTAGCTCCCTGTGGAGCATAGGTCTTCAACAAACACTTTCCAAGTCGTTCTGTTTCTTGCCATTCTTTTAAGATCATTCCATGTCTTCCCCAACATCTTCATCTCTGCTTCTGTCTTCCACTACACCATCATTGACCTGTTTTACCACTGCCCCATCATCGAATTATTTTACCTCTGCCCCACCACTAACCTGTTTTACCACTGTTTTACCACTGTTTTACCACTGTTTCATCATCGATCTGTTTTAAAACTGTCCCATCATTGACCTGTTTTACCCCCATCTCATCATTGACCTGTTATGCCACTGTTTTATCATCGATATGTTAAACCACTGCTCCATCATTGACCTGTATTACCACTGCACAATCATTTATCTGTTTTACTACTGCACCTTCATTGATCTGTTTTACTACTTACGCATCATTGACCTGTTTTACCGCTGCCCAATCATTGATCTGTTGTACCACAGCTTCATTAGTAACCTGTTTTACCACTACCCCATGATTGATCTGTTTTATTACTTACGCATCATTGACCTGTTTTACCACTGCCCCATCATTTATCTGTTTTACCACTGCACCATCATTTATCTGTTTTACGACTGCACCATCATTTATCTGTTTTACTACTGCACCATAATTTATCTGTTTTACCGCTGCCCAATAATTGATCTGTTGTACAACAGCTTCATTAGTAACCTGTTTTACCACTACCCCATCATTGATCAGTTGTACTACTTACGCATCATTGACCTATTTTACTACTGTACCATCATTTATCTGTTTTACCACTGCCCCATCATTGATCTGTTTTACCACTGCACCATCATTTATCTGTTTTACCACTGCCCCATCATTGATCTGTTTTACCACTGCACCATCATTTATCTGTTTTACCACTGCCCAATCATGTATCTGTTTTACCACTGCCATATCATTTATCTGTTTTACCACTGCCATATCATTTATCTGTTTTACCACTGCCCAATCATGTATCTGTTTTACCACTGCCCAATCATGTATCTGTTTTACCACTGCCCCATCATTGATCTGTTTTACCACTGCCCAATCATGTATCTGTTTTACCACTGCCCCATCATTGATCTGTTTTACAACTGCACCATCATTTATCTGTTTTACCACTGCACCATCATTTATCTGTTTTACCACTGCACCATCATTTATCTGTTTTACCACTGCCCAATCATGTATCTGTTTTACCACTGCCATATCATTTTTCTGTTTTACCACTGCCATATCATTTATCTGTTTTACCACTGCCATATCATTTATCTGTTTTACCACTGCCCAATCATGTATCTGTTTTACCACTGCCCCATCATTGATCTGTTTTACCACTGCACCATCATTTATCTGTTTTACCACTGTCCCATCATTGATCTGTTTTACCACTGCACCATCATTTATCTGTTTTACCACTGCCATATCATTTATCTGTTTTACCACTGCCCAATCATGTATCTGTTTTACCACCGCCCAATCATTTATCTGTTTTACCACTGCCCAATCATGTATCTGTTTTACCACTGCCCAATCATGTATCTGTTTTACCACTGCCCCATCATTTATCTGTTTTACCACTGCCATATCATTTATCTGTTTTACCACTGCCATATCATTTATCTGTTTTACCACTGCCCAATCATGTATCTGTTTTACCACTGCCCAATCATGTATCTGTTTTACCACTGCCCCATCATTTATCTGTTTTACCACTGCCATATCATTTATCTGTTTTACCACTGCCCAATCATTTATCTGTTTTACCACTGCCCAATCATGTATCTGTTTTACCACTGCCATATCATTTATCTGTTTTACCACAGCTTCATTAGTAACATGTTTCACCACTCCCCCATCATTGGCCTCTTTTACCACTGCACCATCATTGACTTGTTTTACCACAACCCCTTCTTCACCTGTTTTACCACTGCACCATCATTGACATGTTTTACCACCGCTCCATCATTGACCAATTTTACCATTGCCCTATCATTTACCTGTTTTACCACTGCCCCATCATTGACATGTTTTACCACCGCTCCATAATTGACCAATTTTACCACTGACCTATTTTACCACCGCTCCACCATTGACCAATTTTACCATTGCCCTATCATTTACCTGTTTTACCACTGCCCCATCATTGACATGTTTTACCACCGCTCCATCATTGATCTGTTTTACCACTATTCCACCATTGATCTGTTTTACCACTATTCCATCATTGATCTGTTTTACCACTATTCCACCCGTGATCTGTTTTACCACTATTCCATCATTGATCTGTTCTACCACCGCTCCATCATTGACCTGTTTTACCACTGCACCACTATTGATCTGTTTTACCACTATTCCATCATTGATCTGTTTTACCACTATTCCATCTTTGATCTGTTTTACCACTATTCCACCAGTGATCTGTTTTACCACTATTCCATCATTGATCTGTTTTACCACTATTTCATCATTGATCTGTTTTACCACTATTCCATCTTTGATCTGTTTTACCACGATTCCATCATTGATCTGTTTTACCACTGCACCACCATTGATCTGTTTTACTACTATTCCATCATTGACCTGTTCTACCACTGCACCATCATTGATCTGTTTTACCACCGCACCATCATTGATCTGTTTTACCACCGCTTCATCATTGATCTGTTTTGCCACCGCTCCATCATTGACCTGTTCTACCACTGCACCATCTTTGATCTGTTTGCCACCGCTCCATCATTGACCTCTTTTACTACTGCACCATCATTTATCTGTTCTAGTACTGCACCATCATTGACCTGTTTTACCACCGCTCCATCATTGATACAGCTTTACCACTGCCCCATCGTTGATTTGTTTTACCACCGCTCCATCATTGAACTGTTTTACTACTGCACCATCATTTATCTGTTCTACCACTGCACCATCATTGACCTGATTTACCACCGCTCAATCATTGATCTGTTTTACCACTGCCCCTTCGTTGATTTGTTTTATCACCGCTCCATCATTGACCTGGTTTACCACCGCTCCACCATTGACCTGTTTTACTACTGCACCATCATTTATCTGTTTTACCACTGCTCCATCATTGATGCTGTTTTACCACTGACCATCATTGATTTGTTTTACCACATCTCCATCATTGATCTGTTTTACCACTGCTCCGTCGTTGATTTCTTTTACCACCGCTCCATCATTGACCTGTTTTACCACTGACCATCATTGATCTGTTTTACCACAGCTCCATCATTGATCTGTTTTACCACTGCTCCATCATTTACCTGTTTTACCACAGTTCCATCATTGATCTGTTTTAACACTGCCCCATCGTTGATTTGTTTTACCACCGCTCCATCATTGACCTGGTTTACCATCGCGCCACCATTGACCTGTTTTACTACTGCACCATCATTGATCTGTTTTACCACTGCCCCATCGTTGATTTGTTTTACCACCGCTCCACCATTGACCTGTTTTACTACTGCTCCATCATTTATCTGTTTTACCACTGCACCATCATTGATCTGTTTTACCACCGCTCCATCATTGATCTGTATTACCACCGCTCCATCATTGACCTGGTTTACCACCGCTCCACCATTGACCTGTTTTACTACTGCACCATCATTTATCTGTTTTACCACTGCTCCATCATTGACCTGTTTTACCACCGCTCCATCATTTATCTGTTTTACCACTGCCCCATCGTTGATTTGTTTTACCACCGCTCCATCATTAATCTGTTTTACCACAGCTCCATCATTGACCTGTTTTACTACTGCACCATCATTGACCTGTTTTACCACTGCCCCATCATTGCCCTGTTTTACCACTGCCCTATGATTGACCTGTTTTACCACTGCCCTATGATTGACCTGTTTTACCACTGCCCTATGATTGACCTGTTTTACCACTGCCCATTCATTGATCTGTTTTACCACTGCCCCATTATTGACCTGTTTTACCACTGCCCCATCATTGACCGATTTTACCACTGCTCCATACTTGACCTGTTTTACCACTGCCCCATGATTGACCTTTTTAACCACTATTCCATCATTGATCTGTTTTACCACTATTCCATCATTGATCTTTTTACCACCGCTCTATCATTTGCCTGTTTTACCACTGTCCCATCATCGTTCTGTTTTACCACTGTCCAATATACTTCAACAAAACGTTGGTGGTTATGTGGTTATGGTGTTAGCTATAAGCCAGAATGCTCCTTGTTCAAATCCTGGGTGTAGAAACATTTTATTTTATCGGATAGACATTGCTTAGAAATTAACTCAGCCTCTGATATAGGGTTCTAAAGACTTGTTCTAGCGAAACAGTGTGGCCTAGTGTAATTTTCGACCACATTACAAAGTTTGCACATCGTCATAAAACAATATGGGCAATAAGACCCAACTCGGTGTTCTCCTTCTACCTGTTCCTATTATCTGTTCACGCTGCAGTTTCTAATACTCATCACCAACATTAAAACAGCGTTAAATGGCGTTAACGTCGCTAAAAATTACCACAAGCTGCGACATCTGGCGAATTGTTTTGTTCTTAAAGGAATAAGATAACACAATCAGTATGTTTGTCTCTTAACTTAAACCATTCACTTTAAAATCGTTTCAGTACTGCCCATATTACCGACCACATTACTGACCACATTACTGACCACATTATCGACGACATTACATTACCGACCACATTACCGACCACATTACTGAACTCATTACCGACCACATTATCGACCACATTACATTACCGACCACATTACTTACCACATTACCGACAACATTACCATCCACATTAGTGACCACGTTAACGACAACATTACTGACCATATTACTGAGAATATTACTGACCTCATTACCGACCATATTACTGAGAATATTACTGACCACATTAATGACCACATTATTGACCACATTACTGACCTCATTAATGACCACATTACCGACAACATTGCCATCCACATTACTGACCACGTTAACGACAACATAACTGACTATATTACTCAGAATATTACTGACCACATTACCGACCATATTACTGAGAATATTACTGACCACATTAATGACCACATTATTGACCACATTACTGACCTCATTAATGACCACATTATTGACCACATTACTGGCCTCATTTAATGACAACATTACTGACCACATTAACGTCCACATTACTGAGAATATTATTGATCACATTACTGATTACATGATCGATCACATAAATGCCTTCACTGACCATATTACATATCATATTACTGACAACAATACTGACCACATTGCTGATAACATTACCGATCACATTACTGACCACATTACTCACAGCATTACTGACCACATTTACTGACATCATTACTGACCACATTTACTGACATCATTACTGACCACATTTACTGATAGCATTACTGACCACATTTACTGACATCATTACTGACCACATTTACTGATAGCATTACTGACCACATTTACTGATAGCATTACTGACCACATTTACTGATAGCATTACTGACCACATTTACTGACATCATTACTGACCACATTTACTGATAGCATTACTGACCACATTTACTGACAACATTACTGACCACATTTGCTGACAGCATTACTGACCACATTTACTGACAGCATTACTGACCACATTTACTGATAGCATTACTGACCACATTTACTGACATCATTACTGACCACATTTACTGATAGCATTACTGACCACATTTCAGAAGATCATTGGAAACAGGTAAAAATAATATGGAAAGAGACATGCGAAGAAACACTGGGGAAAAGAGAACGCCAGGATAAGGCATGGATGACAGCAGAGACCCTGGTTAAAATTAAAGAAAGAAATAACAAGAAAACAGACATAAATAAAAGCAAAACAAGAAGTAATAAAGCCAAGACAGAGGAAGCTTACACAGAGGTGAACAAAGAAGTGAGAAGATGCATTAAAAGGGATAAGAGGAAATATATAGATGAACTAGCTAAAGAGGCAGAAGAAGCAGCAAATAAAGGGAATATGAAAGAACTGTACAACAGCACAAAGAAATTAGGTGGAAAATACAAACTGATCAAAGCCTTTATCAAAGATAAGAAAGGAAATCTGCTTAGTAATATAAGGGAACAAATGGAGAGATGGAAAGAGCACTTTGAAGAACTTTTGAACAGACCCAGCTCAAATAATCCTCCAGATATACTACCAGCAGAAGAAGAGTTACACGTTAACTGTGGAAAACCAAGCACAGAAGAAATAATGAAAGCCATCAAACTATTAAAAAACGGTAAAGCCACAGGACCAGATGAAATTTCTTCGGAAGCCATCAAAGCAGATATTAACACCTCTACCAAAATGTTACATGATCTATTGGATAAAATTTGGGAGAGGGAAGAAATACCTAAAGACTGGAGAGAAGGTTATATGATCAAACTACCAAAGAAATGAAGTTTACAGGAGTGCACAAATTATAGGGGAATTATGCTACTATCAGTGCCAGGAAAAATATTAGGCAGAATCATTCTGGAGAGACTAAAAGAGGCTATAGAGAAATATTTGAGAGATGAACAAGCAGGTTTTAGGAAGAACAGATCATGTGCTGATCAAATAACTACTCTACGTATAATAGTTGAACAAAGTTTAGAACTAAAATCCCCACTTTATATTGGATTCGTAGATTACGAAAAGGCATTTGATAGTTTAGACAGAAGAATGCTTTGGAAGCTGCTGAGTCATTACGGAATCCCCATAAAGTTTATTAACCTGATAAAAACAATGTATGAAGGAACAAAATGTAGTGTGGTGCATGAAGGACAGCTTACAGAAGCATTTGAAATAAGAACAGGAGTAAGGCAAGGATGCCTTCTGTCTACATTTCTCTTTCTACTGGCCATAGATTGGATTATGAAAATAACTCAAAACAACAGAAATGGAATCCAGTGGTCACTGACCAAACAACTTGATGATTTAGACTTTGCTGATGACATAGCTCTCCTATCACACAGCCATCAACAGATGCAGGATAAAATGAGTATATTTGATGAGAGATCACAACAGCTAGGACTAAATATTAATAGAGATAATACCAACATTATGAGAATTAATGCAGTTGGCAATAACCAAATAAAACTAGGAGAAATACCTCTACTAGACGTACACTATTACATATATCTGGGCAGTAATATAGATAAAGAGGGAGGAACAGAAAATGATACCAAAATAAGGATATCAAAAGCAAGAGGAGCTTTCATTGCACTGGGAAACATATGGAAATCCAAAGAAATTAGGCTAAATACAAAAATAAAAATGTTCAACTCAAATGTTAAGTCGGTCCTATTATATGGCTGTGAAACATGGAGAATATCAAAATTGACAATCACGAAGGTACAGACTTTCATTAATGGATGCTTGCGCAGAATAAAGGGATGGAAATGGCAAAATTAAGTCACTAACGTGGAATTATGGAAATGTACCGGTCAAATACCAGTGGATAAAGAGATACAGCGAAGACGATGGCGATGGATAGGACACACACTAAGGAAACCAACTGAGAGTATTACACAACAGGCCCTTTTTTGGAATCCCCAGGGGAAAAGACAAAGAGGAAGACCAAGGAATTCTTGGAGAAGACAGATCGAAGCAGAGATGAAGATGATGGGGAATCATGGAAAGATCATGGAATGATCTTAAAAGAACTGCAAAAAACAGAACGACTTGGAAAGTGTTTGTTGAAGACCTATGCTCTACTGGGAACTAAAAGGTAGAAGAAGAAGATTACTGACCACATTTACTGATAGCATTACTGACCACATTTACTGACAGCGTTACTGACCACATTTACTGATAGCATTACTGACCGCATTTACTGACAGCATTACAGACCACATTTACTGACATCATTACTTACCACATTTACTGATAGCATTACTGACCACATTTACTGACAGCATTACTGACCACATTTACTGACATCATTACTGACCACATTTACTGACAGGATTACTGAGCACATTTACTGACCACACTACTGAATACGTTACTGAGCACTTTTCTGACCACATTTACTGACAGCATTACTGAACACATTTACCGACCACATTTACTGACAGCATTACTGGCCACATTACCGTCCGCATTACCACGACACATTGCTACGACGTCATTATCTACGTTCGTATACCCCAAAATCGACCTAACGCTCACAACGAAGGTCAAAACGACGAGGTTTTCTTCGTGAATTTGCAGACCTCCTGCAACTTCTGGATTCTTCATGGATGCCGATTAGCCGTGCTTGGCGCGTTTTCTAAAGAATATAAACTTGAGAATGTCTAATGGATTACCAAGGGTGATTGCCAGTTATCAGTCTTTCAGTCCAGTGAGCTAAATTATCACGCCATTAAGAGTGGTTGTTCACTTAATAACATTAATTGTGGTTTTCCTGCAGTCAGACTGCTTTTTGTGCTGTCTTAAGTAGTTCTATTGAAAATGGCCAGATTTAGATCAACATTTGCCCGTTTAAGTTTCTAAGTTGCCAAATACGTCTGTCCTTTAATTTGTCTTTTAATTCGTTTTTGTCTCGTCCAATGTGCTAGATTTTCTTCTTTTTTTCCCCATAATTCCGCATTGCTATCATCACTGTCTTCATGATCAACATTATCATCACATTCTTCGTGATCATCATTATTATCAACACTGTCTTCATGATCATCATTATCATCAACACTATCTTCGTGATCATCATTATCATCAACACTGTCTTCGTGATCATCATTATCATCAACACTGTCTTCATGATCATCAGTATCATCAACACTGTCTTCATGATCATCATTATCATCAACACTGTCTTCATGATCATCATTATCATCAACACTGTCTTCATGATCATCATTATCATCACTATCTTTATGATCATCATTATCATCAACACTGTCTTCATGATCATCATTATCATCAACACTGTCTTCATGATCATCATTATCATCAACACTGTCTTCATGATCATCATTATCATCAACACTGTCTTCATGATCATCATTATCATCAACACTGTCTTCATGATCATCATTATCATCACTATCTTTATGATCATCATTATCATCAACACTGTCTTCGTGATCATCATTATCATCAACACTGTCTTCATGATCATCATTATCATCAACACTGTCTTCATGATCATCATTATCACCATCAATGCTATGTCAAAAGGCCAACGCGATGAAATGATTTCTTATTTCAATTCAACTGTTGATCTCGTTACATAACAACACAAAGTAGATCAACAAACACATTGATATTGTTGCCAAATGTGCAGTTACCCCATATAAGCGTCTCTTCTAGTCTAACAAAGAAAAAACATAGAAGCAAAGAAATAACATAACGTACTATAACATAACACAATATAACATGACACAACATAACACAACATAACATAACACAATATAACATGACACAATATAAAATAACGCACTATAACATAACACAATATAACATGATATATAATATAATATAGTACGCACAATATAACATTACACAACATAACATAACATAACACAACATAACATAACACAATATAACATGACACATAATATAATATAGTACGATATAACGTGACACAATATAACATTACACAATATAACATGAAACAATACAACATAAAGCACTATAACATGACACAATATAACATGACACATAATATAACATGGTACGATATAACATGACACATAATATAACATACACGATATAACATGTCACAAAAATGTTTTTTTTTTCGTTCGCCAGGACACAATATAACATGACACAATATAACATGACACGATCTGACACGATACAATATAACATGACACAATATAACATGACACAATATAACATGACACAATATAACATGATACAATATAACATGACACAATATAACATGACACAATATAACATGACACTATCTGACACGATACAATATAACATTACACAATATAACATGACACTATCTGACACGATACAATATAACATGGCACAATATAACATGACACGATCTGACACGATACAATATAACATGACACAATATAACATGACACAATATGATACGATACAATATAACATGACACAATATAACATGACACAATATAACATGACACGATCTGACACGATACAACATAACATGACACAATATAACATGACATAATCTGACACGATACAATATAACATGACACAATCTGACACGACACAATATAACATGGCACAATCTGACACGACACAATATAACATGACACAATATAATTTGACACAATACAACTCGACACATAATAACATGACACAATCTAACATGATACAATATAACATGACACAATCTGACACGACACAATATAACATAACACAATCTGACACGACACAATATAACATGACACAATATAACTTGACACAATATAACACGACACATAATAACATAACACATAACATAACATGACTCGATATAACATGACACAATATAACATGACACATAATATAACATAACACAATATAACATGACACGATCTAAAATAACACAATGCATGAAAAGATTCCTTCATTTTATTGTACAAGTGAGGTCAAGGGTAAACATCGATTGGTTAAATAATCTGACCTGGAAAGTAACTTCAGGAAAGTTGGCAAGAAGGAATCAATCCCGTAACTTTGTGCAAGGAATGGCTACAATTAAACAGCAAGCTGTTGATAATGATGATGATGATGGCAGTAATTGATGATTATTTTATTCACTATTTAGTTGATAATCACCCCAGATTAGCATATGATCATCGGAAGGTAATGTAATCAACCTTGTTAATGGCACTCATTACTAGCAGTTTAGTAGACCCGCTACATCCGACTTCATTGATCATCCTTCTCTAATGGGTAAACCTGTTCCTTGACGACGGGCGAGAACAAAGAGAGATGGTCGCCCTCTATTTATTGAGTCTGCGCATGCGCGGTTCACGTTTCAGCGCCCCAAAAGAAGGTGCTTCATTGTGACGTCATGTGGAAGCTTCAAGCAATCAATCTGCTAATAAGTGTAGCCAAGACTTTATTTATTTACTAGCATCATTATCGCCGCTACTTTAGTTGTATACTCCAGTATAAGTAGTGGCTATCTTTTTAGAAAGATAGGGCACTGCCTCACGGGCACCTTGCTTTTCGTAAATTTCCTAACGAGCTTCTGCAAAAACAGATGGATTGGTCTCGCTGAACAGGCGTTCTGAAAGCGGCCCATGTTTATTATTGACCCTATCACTTTGTGACTTTTTTTTTCATTCCGGGGTACATGAAGGACAGAGTGTATGTTCGTCCCACTGCTGTTAACCTGGATGATCTGCAAGAACGCATCACTGAAACTGTGAACTCCATCACGCCGGATATGCTGCAGTGTCTGGTCCGAGCTACCGTATCTCCTCGATGATTGCCAAGTGACGGACAGGAGTCACATCAAGTGTGTAAGACACCAGTCAACGCATGAAACCGTTGAGTTGATGCAACTGTAGCTATCAGTGTGTAATTATATTCCAATAAACATGCATTCTATATCTGTTGTAAATGAAGGCGTGTTTGTGTTCATCCAATATTGAGTTATTGAGTTATTGAGTTATTGAGTTATTGAGTTATTGAGTTATTGAGTTATTGAGTTATTGAGTTATTGAGTTATTGAGTTATTGAGTTATTTGTGCTTTATCATCATTGCACTCCGAACATGTTATTCGGTGCTCAGATCACCCTCCTCAGCAAGTCTTGCAGTGTCCAGCGACTGACGACTCCAGTTCTGTTTTGGTTAAGTTTTTTTTTTTATGTGCCCACTAAGTTTCTCGTTTCTGGCTGTGCCCGTCTTAACTCCCATCTCTTTCATCTGAAGGAATGACGTAGACTCATGGTTGTTGAAGTCCTGTGCCCTTCCCACATCTCAGAGGGCATTGATGATGTCCGTTCGATCAATTTGTTGACCGTCTGCAACAAGAGTGCAACTAGCCAACGTATCCGCTCTGATCCTATATATATCGTGGAATATATTCTGACAGAGAGAGAGGCAAGCCAGCGCGATCAACCATGAGGTGCCAGCAAAAATCTCAAGATCAATGTTCTATTCCCGATCTTTGCCGATGTAAACGTTAGCAAATGTTGATCCCTGATGATGTGGAAGATGTCTTTGACCAGTCAGGTACCAGTTGAGGTATTCCTTTTAAACTGGTCGTAATAAGATGAAAGGATAAACGTGCTAGGAATACAAAATGGATGGAGCTAGATGCAACATATGAACTAGAATATGATAGCTTCAACATATGAACTAGAATATGATAGATGCAACATATGAACCAGAATATGATAGCTTCAACATATGAACTAGAATATGATAGATGCAACATATGAACTAGAATATGATAACTTCAACATATGAACCAGAATATGATAGCTTCAACATATGAACTAGAATATGATAACTTCAACATATGAACTAGAATATGATAGCTTCAACATATGAACTAGAATATGATAGTTTCAACATATGAACTAGAATATGATAACTTCAACATATGAACTAGAATATGATAGCTTCAACATATGAACTAGAATATGATAACTTCAACATATGAACTAGAATATGATAGATGCAACATATGAACTAGAATATGATAACTTCAACATATGAACCAGAATATGATAACTTCAACATATGAACTAGAATATGATAGCTTCAACATATGAACTAGAATAGGATAGCTTCAACATATGAACTAGAATAGGATAGCTTCAACATATGAACTAGAATAGGATAGCTTCAACATATGAACTAGAATAGGATAGCTTCAACATATGAACTAGAATATGATAACTTCAACATATGAACTAGAATATGATAACTTCAACATATGAACTAGAATATGATCGCTTCAACAAGCTCAACAGACATGAGCAGACCAAACTATTCAAACTCAGAACAGGTCACAGTGGCCACAGAGCACACCTACATGGGCTCGGTGAGTCTAAAATATGTGTCCACAAAGCACGCAGACAAACTCAAGAGCACATCATACAGTGCTGTAACACTCTCAACACCCTATGAACACAAACATGGCCCACAGAGATAACACTGCAAGACAAGCTGTGAGGAACGAGTGATGACCTCAAGCACACCTTCTTGTTCGTGACCCTGGTGCTCTAAATGTCTAAATAAATATCAGTTGCTGATCGCTGAAGAACAAGAAATGATGTTAGCGGCAAGATATGAATTGAGCGAATTAAAGTGATCGGGGTAAAATGGAGCAGGACAAAACCTTTAGAGAAATCATCATCAAGTACCGGGCCTAGTGGCGTAGGTGATCATGTCTCTCCACAACATTCGATCTCAGCAGCTATTTATCATTTCTGTTGTTGACCTTCTTCCAAGCCATTCTCTTAAGCTGTCTGTTATTTTTTCTCTTTGCTTCCCTCTATCTCTTCGTCCCTCAATTTTTCCAGTTGTTACAATATATTCCAGTTGTTCTCTTCTCATTACATTGCCAAAAAATGATGATTGTCTCTTCCTAACATTGGAAATTAGCTCTCTTTTTGCTTTGATCTTTCTCAGAACCTCTTCATTGCTCTTCTTAGCTGTCCATGGTATTCTCAACATTCTTCTGTAAAACCACATTTCTACAGACTCCAGTGATTTTATTGTCTGTTGTCCTATTGTCCATGATTCGCATCCGTATGTTAAGACTTGTTCTACGTAACATTTAAGAACTCTTTTTTAGAGAAATATAGGATTTAAAAGAGGATGTAATTAATTTTTTTTTAAAACAAAACAGTGTGTTTAAACTCGTATAAACCGAACATCTAAACGATGTGATAATTTGCGCTTTGGTAATGAAACTCGACAATATTTGTTGTCTTTCTCTGATGTTGGTACAACCGGGGTGACACGTCGAATAACTGAAGCAAAAGCTGGACTTCACAAATATGACACAGACATAAGGCCATCCACGTTATTGACAACAGACACAAGGAAGATTATTATCGTATGTGTAAGTCATTCCTGACATATTGAAGTCTATCATGGACAGTCAGACTATAGTCAAGGAATCGTTATGAGCAAACACATGTGGTTTTACAGAAGAATGTTGAGAATACCACAGACAGCTAGCTTTCTGTAATGCAGATCTTCTGACAGAAGTCGAAGCGAAGGGAAATCTTTGTAGAGATTTCAAGATGAACCAGTTACCAAATTTTGGTCAAGAAACAGAAAAGGGGACTACTCGAATAAATGGTGCCATCATGAAAAATGTGAGAAGTAGAGTAAGTAAAAGTTCCTTCCCCTGGCTAGCTAGGCGTACGGAGTTAGTGACCATATGTTTCCATGAGCACAGCACAATTTTGGATGATGCGGTTGGTGTTACCCAAGCCACCTTTACCTTTCAGACAAATAACTGGTACCTAATTTTAGAGGCTGGGGGAACACTGGAGCCTTGTCGATCTTTTAAAAAAAATTGTCACTGCTGGCAATAGAGATTCAGCTTTTCTGACCAGGAAGCAAGAACTCTATCAATCAGACACCGAGAGAAGATGAGATAGCGGAAAAGAAAGGAAGGATACAAGAAGTTTAGTTTAGTTTAGTTTAGTTTTGTTTGGTTTAGTTTAGTTTAGTTTAGTTTGGTTTAGTTTAGTTTAGTTTGGTTTAGTTTAGTTTAGTTTAGTTTAGTTTAGTTAAGTTTAGTTTAGTTTAGTTTAGTAGGCATGTCATTCTCACTGCACATTGAACAAGTCCACAAGAGCACAGATCTCCTAAGAATATCCATCAACGTTCAGCGACTAACGACAATAGTGTTGCGTCGGTTGACAGGTCTTTGGCTTACTGTATAGCATTCTCGTCTGGCATATATTACCATGATATTTGTGAAGTCTGTTCATGGCTGCTGATTCGAGGTCATTTTTTGAGTTGCATGAAGGCATTCATAATTTCATAGCAGTCCATTTCCCTTCCACACTCAACATCAGCCAAACTGGCAAGTCTGTTAGCACATTCATTACCACTAACACCCGCGTCCCCTGACACAAAAATGAAGTAGTCATTTGTTAGAATGTACCTCCTCAGAGACTCTAACCACTGCCCTTGAGCACAGCCAGTTGCGATCTTTCTGAACATACTCGTTGAGTTACTGAGAAAACAGACATGTGTATAAGGATGTGTATCAAGCCGTGACAAAGCTTTCGTAAGTATTTTACGAGATGGTTTGGTGCAAAAGAAGTGATAACCGCTGCAGGAATAGAAAGTTATAGGGAGACAAGAACAGCTACCCCTGCAGACACAACACGTAATGATGATTTTAGAACATTCGCCTGATAACGGTGTAAAAGTAAAAGTAAAGTACGAGACTTGAATCGGAGTCTTAGCATGCGAGATTTCACCCATATGTGCTCGGCCACTTTATCACGAAGTGTTCGGAGACTTCTGGATAGTGTCGTTTCGAGCATCGAAACTCACGATACGAGGTGGTATTACTCACCTCCCCAGAATGCTACCATGATACCCATTTCTGCCAGCGGATGTGTCGACCGCGGGGGTATTTGTTTTTTGGCAAAGACGAGAACAACTCACACTGCTTCCAGTGGAAATCGAAGACGGGTTGTCCGAAAGTCGGTAGCCCAGTGGGGTGATTTTCCCAAACAAGCTTCCTAGACCCCTAACTAGGCTACCGAAGCCCCCAACTAGGCTACCGAGGTCCCCAATCTAGGCTACTGAAGTCCCTAACTAGGCTACCGAAGTACCCAACTAGGCTACCGAGGCCCCCAACCAGTCCACCGAGGCCCCCAGCTAGACTAACGAGGCCCCCATCTAGGCAACCGAGGTCCCCAACTAAGCTACCGATGTCCTGAACTAGGCTACCGAAGCCCCCAACTAGGCTACCGAGGTCCCCAACTAGGCTACCGATGCCCCCAACTAGGCTACCGAGGTCCCCGACTAGGCTACCGAGGCCCCCAACTAGGCTACCGAGGTCCCCAACTACGTTACCGAGGTCCCCATCTAGGCTACCGAAGCCCCCAACTAGGCTATCGAGGTCCCCAACTAGGCTACCGAGGCCCCAAACTAGGCTTCCGAAGCCCCCAACTAGGCTACCGAGGTCCCCAACTAGGCTACCGAGGCCACCAACTAGGCTACCGAGGCTCCCAGTTAGACTAACGAGGCCCCCAACTAGGCTACTGAGGCCCCCAACTAGGCTACCGAGGCTCCCAGCTAGACTAACGAGGCCCCCATCTAGGCAACCTAGGTCCCCAACTAGACAACCGAGGCCCACAATTGACTACCGACGTCCCCAACTAGACTACCGAGGCCCCCAACTAGACTACCGAGGATCCCATCTAGGCTACCGTTGCCCCAACTAGACTACCGAGGCCACCAACTAGACTACCGAGGTCCCCATCTAAGCTACCGACGCCCCCAACTAGATTACCGAGGCCCAAAACTAGACTACCGAGGCCCCCAACTAGATTACCGAGGTCCACAACTAGACTATCGATGCCCCTATCCAGGCTACCGACGCCTCCAACTAGACTACAGAGACCCCACATCTAGGCTACCGAGGCCCAACAACTAGACTACCGAGGCCTACAACTAGTCTACCAAGCCCCACAACAAGACAACCGAGGCACCCCCATCTAGACTACTGAGTTCCCCAACTAGACTACCGAGTTCCACAACTAGACTACCGAGGCCCACAACTAGATTACCGAGGTCCCCCATCTAAGTTACCGAGATCCTCAACTAGACAACCGAGGTCCACAACTAGACTACCGAGATCCCCAACTAGACTACCGAGGCCCCCCATCTAGGCTACTGAGTTCCAAAACTAGACTACCAATGTCCACAACTAGACTACCGAGGCCCACAACTAGACAACCGAGGCCTCCCATCTAGGCTACTGAGTTCCTCAACTAGACTACCGAGTTCCACAACTAGACTGCCGAGGCCCACAACTAGATTACCGAGGTCCCCCATCTAGGCTACCGAGATCCTCAACTAGACAACCGAGTTTCACAACTAGACTACCGAGGTCCCCAACTTGGCTATTGAGGTCCCCAACTAGGCTACCGAAGCCCCCAACTAGGCTACCGAGGTCCCCAACTAGGCTTCCGAGGCCCCAAACTAGGCTACCGAAGCCCCCAACTAGGCTACCAAGGTCCCCAACTAGGCTACCGAGGCCCCCAACCAGGCCACCGAAGCCCCCAGCTAGGCTACCGAGGCCCCCAACTAGGCTACCGAGGTCCCCAACTACGCTACCGAGGTCCCAATCTAGGCTACCGAAGCCCCCAACTAGGCTATCGAGGTCCCCAACTATGCTACCGAGGCCCCCAACTAGGCTACCGAGGCCCCCAACTAGGCTACCGTGGTCCCCAACTAGGCTACCGAGGCCACTAACTAGGCTACCGAGGCGCCCAGTTAGACTAACGAGGCCCCCAAATAGGCTACTGAGGCCCCTAACTAGGCTACCGAGGCTCCCAGCTAGACTAACGAGGCCCCCATCTAGGCAACCGAGGTCCCCAACTAGACAACCGAGGCCCACAATTGACTACCGACGGTCCCAACTAGACTACCGAGGCCCCCAACTAGACTACCAAGGATCCCATCTAGGCTACCGATGCCCCAACTAGACTACCGAGGTCCCCAACTAGATTACCGAGGCCCCCAACTAGACTATCGAGGCCCCCCCATCTGGGCTACTGAGTTCCCCAACTAGACTACCGAGTTCCACAACTAGACTACCGAGGCCCACAACTAGATTACCGAGGTCCCCTATCTAAGTTATCGAGATCCTTAACTAGACAACCGAGGTTGACAACTAGATTACCGAGGCCCCCCATCTAGGCTACTGAGTTCCAAAACTAGACTACCGATTTCCACAACTAGACTACCGAGGCCCCCCATCTAGACTACTGAGTTCCCCAACTAGACTACCGATTTCCACAACTAGACTACCGAGGCCCACAACTAGATTACCGAGGCCCCCCTTCTAGGCTACTGAGTTTCCCAACTAGGCTACCGAATTCCACAACTAGACTACTGAGGCCCACAACTAGACTACCGAGGCCCCCCATCTAGGCTACTGAGTTCCCAACTAGACTACCGAGTTCCACAACTAGACTACCGAGGTCCCCCATCTAGGTTACCGAGATCCTCAACTAGACAACCGAGGTCCACAACTAGACTACCGAGATATACAACTAGACTACCGAGATCCTCAACTAGACTACCGAGATCCCCAACTAGACTACCGAGATCCCCAACTAGACTACCGATATCCAAAACTAGACTACCGAGATCCACAACTAGACTACCGAGATCCCCAACTAGACAACCGAGGTCTACAACTAGACTACCGAGGTCCTCAACTAGACTACCGAGGTCACCAACTAGACTACCGAGGTCCCCAACTAGACTACCGAGATCCACAACTAGACTACCGAGGTCCCCAACTAGACTACCGAGATCCCCAACTAGACTACCGAGCTCCCCAACTAGACTATCGAGGTCCACAACTAGACTAACGAGGCCCCCAACTAGACTACCGAGGTCCCCAACTAGACTACCGAGCTCCCCAACTATTATAGACTTTCGAGGTCCACAACTAGACTACCGAGCTCCTCAACTATTATAGACTATCGAGGTCCACAACTAGACTACCGAGACCCCCGACTTGGCTACCGAGGCCCCCAACAAGGCTACCAAGGCCCTCAATAATACATTAGTAGTGAAGTTTCAAGGTTTCAACTCTGAGCAAAGACTACCAAAACCTGCTTCCCTTAGAAAGTCGATCTGCCTAGAGTGATATAGATCACGTGACTCTCAAATCTTTGGACTTCCGGTCAATATGGCGGATTGGCGACAAGAATGTTTGAAGCTCAGTATAAAAAGTGTTCCTTACCGTAGTTTCCTAACATTCCAAGTCTGGCATGCTGCGGGAGATACCGAGTTTAGTGCTCGATCGTGTTTTGATATTCCGATTGTTTACATTGAATGATGAAATTCTATGACGAAAAATAACTTGTCTGCGTTAACTTTCGGTGCGGTTACGCCTTGTATCTTTTGGCCTGTGCTGTAGCTGCTATAATAGGACATCAGCTGCCTTTCTTTGTTTGGATCGTACAATGAGATGAGTTTTATTTCGGATTATTCCACTGGTTAATTCTTTTCCAGTGATACCATAAAAATAACCATGACTTTCAAATGTGCCAATACGATAACCATGAGAAAATAAACGCAATGATATCATATCTCCCATACGTTATAAAACGCTAGGGATATCCTTTCAGTTTCTGCTTCTGGTGGGTTTTCCCAAGTTTGAATTTAAAATAGCTGTTTTTCCCCAGCTGCTTTTTATCGCTTTGTCCTGCCACAGATTTCCCCACCTGTTTAAAAACATTCGGTCGATTGATCAATAATTTGATCGAGAACTCATTTCCATTAAAATTATTCTGTTAATTAGAATCGTTCGATTGTGTAGTCCGATTATAAGGATTAAACTGCTCTTCTCTTGCCGTCTATGTTTTCATTATCCATGGACGGTAATTGCTTGAAGGGCAACAACAAAATCCATTCACAATACAAGTTCTGTATATATTTTTCGCTGGAAATACAACGTCTGTCTGACTCAGTACAAGGTTTACCTTTTGACTCAGTACAAGTTTTATTTTCTGACTCAGTACAAGTTTTACCTCCTGATTCAGCACAAGTTTTACCTCCTGACTCAGTACAAATTTTATTTTCTGACTCAGTACAAGTTTTACCTCCTGATTCAGCACAAGTTTTACCTCCTTACTCAGTACAAATTTTATTTTCTGACTCAGTACAAGTTTTACCTCCTGACTCAGTACAAATTTTATTTTCTGACTCAGTACAAGTTTTACCTCCCGACTCAGTACAAGTTTTACCTCCTGACTTAGAACAAGTTTTACCTCCTGACTCAGTACAAGTTTTACCTTCTGACTCAGTACAAATTTTATCTCCTGACTCAGTACAAATTTTATTTTCTGACTTAGAACAAGTTTTACCTCCTGACTCAGTACAAATTTTACCTCCCGACTCAGTACAAGTTTTACCTCCTGACTCAGTACAAATTTTACCTCCTGACTCAGTACAAATTTTACCTCCTGACTCAGTACAAGTTTTACCTCCTGACTCAGTACAAGTTTTACCTTCTGACTCAGTACAAGTTTTACCTCCTGACTCAGTACAAATTTTATTTTCTGACTCAGTACAAGTTTTACCTCCTGATTCAGCACAAGTTTTACCTCCTTACTCAGTACAAATTTTATTTTCTGACTCAGTACAAGTTTTACCTCCTGACTCAGTACAAATTTTATTTTCTGACTCAGTACAAGTTTTACCTCCCGACTCAGTACAAGTTTTACCTCCTGACTTAGAACAAGTTTTACCTCCTGACTCAGTACAAGTTTTACCTTCTGACTCAGTACAAATTTTATCTCCTGACTCAGTACAAATTTTATTTTCTGACTTAGAACAAGTTTTACCTCCTGACTCAGTACAAATTTTACCTCCCGACTCAGTACAAGTTTTACCTCCTGACTCAGTACAAGTTTTACCTCCTGACTCAGTACAAGTTTTACCTTCTGACTCAGTACAAGTTTTACCTCCTGACTCAGTACAAATTTTACCTCCTGACTCAGTACAAATTTTATCTCCTGACTCAGTACAAGTTTTACCTCCTGACTCAGTACAAATTTTACCTCCCGACTCAGTACAAGTTTTACCTCCTGACTCAGTACAAGTTTTACCTCCTGACTCAGTACAAGTTTTACCTCCTGACTCAGTACAAATTTTACCTCCTGACTCAGTACAAATTTTACCTCCTGACTCAGTACAAGTTTTACCTCCTGACTCAGTACAAGTTTTACCTTCTGACTCAGTACAAGTTTTACCTCCTGACTCAGTACAAGTTTTACCTTCTGACTCAGTACAAGTTTTACCTTCTGACTCAGTACAAATTTTATCTTCTTTATTTTTCTGTCCATTCTCTTGAATTGACAGTCTATCACCCTCCATCTGGGAACCAATACAAGACATAGGCCAGTTTGTGTGATAGTTTCCGAGTCCCTTCTTTACATGCGGCTAAGCCACTTCCAGCGTATTTCTAAAAATATTAGGTATATGTTTGTTTGAACACGCCTGTCGAGCTTTTCTGAGTTGCTGATTTTATTTCATTTAACAAATATAAATAAAGTATTGACAATTTGTTGTTTATATAAATATTAGACATAGGAAAGTATCAACACAAATTCAAGGTAGGCACAATAAGAGCACTCAATATTGACCTTGTTTTCTGTGACAATCAATATCACGAAGAGAGAGAGATAGAGAGAGAGAGAGAGAGAGAGAGAGAGAGAGGGCGAGCGAGAGAGCAAAAGTAAAAACATCGAGAGAAACAGAGAGAGAGAGAGAGACATAAAAAGAAAAATGCAAAAACAAAAAAAAATAAGGAAAATAAGGGGATGGAGAGAAAGAGGAATAATGCCAAAAAATGGAGATAGATTCTGAGAAGTGTGCTAAAGAGGGGATCGAGATTTGCAAAGAAAGATGTCGAGTCTTCAAGATTTTTTATTTCATTTAAGAGATTGATTAATGTTTTCTGTGGGGGTTGGAGAATAAAGACAGCATGCATAGTGTCGTCGTAACCAGTTGTTCGGTTCAGATATTGTTATTTCAACCCAAATGGACAAAATAAATATAACAACCTATTTAGTCATACCTAATTATGTCTCTCGTACACACTTGTTTTCTAACCCATTCAGACAATGAAAGGGAGAAAGATATAGAGAAAGGGAGAACGAATGACAGAAACAGAAATGAGAGAGAGAGAGAGAGAGAGAGAGAGAGAGAGAGAGAGGTAACATTTAGTTGTCACTGTAGTTAATTTTTTGTAGAAAAATAAAACAAACTTACACTGCTATATTTACACAATTGGAATATATTGTAACAACTGGGAAAGTTGAGAGTCGAAGAGATAGAGGGAAGCAAAGAGAACAAATACCAGACAGCTTAAGAGAATGACTTGGCAGAAGGTCAACAACAGAAATGATAAATAACTGTCGTGATCGAAATTTGTGGAGAGACATGATCACCTACGCCAACAGGCCCGGTACTTGATGATGCTGACTATATGTTTGTATATCGTCATACGTGTTTACTCTAGTACATATATATTGCATTTACTTACATATTTGTGTGTGTGTGTTGCTTGTTTGTTCCTGATGAAGACATATTAATAGGAAACGTTCAAATTTGTGTCGTCCATCAATTACGTTAAACTTCTACCATATCACTTTTTTTCTATTTTATTTTTAATGTCTTCTTCGCATTCAGCTTTACCCCAGCTTTGCATTTCTTTGCACACGACCTCTTACTAACACAACACATCAGTTCGACTTCAACACTAATTAAACAAACAACACAACAAACAATCGACAGAAATAAATCAACAGATAAAGATCAACGTCTGACGTGCAACAAGGTCATGCACCGCTGCAGCAAACCCAGCCACAGTTCACGTAGTCCTTTGAATAACACACATACACACACATGTACGGGAGAGCACTCACAGCTAGTGATTCTCTGCCCAAAAAGCAGTGATTCTCAAATAATAGTATGAGCGCCAGCTTTGGTTTACAATATTACTCATTAATTGTATTAATTATTATTAATATATACAACTGGAGTTAAACAAGGATGTATTTTATCGCCCTTGTTATTTGGAGTTGTTATGGACTTCATAATAAAGAAATGCTGCACTGGTAATAAAAGCAACGAATGGATACAAGGAGACCATTTGGAGGACCTCGACTTTGCTGATGGCATAGTTCTCATCAGCAGTCAGATAAAAACGATGCAGGAAAACACAACATCTAACTAAGCTATCATCAATAGCCAGCAAAATTGGGCTTAAGATCAAACATGAAAAGACTAAAGTCATGAAAAGCTTAATTCCAACAGACGACAAAATATACATGGAAACCAAACCAGTGGAATAGATCGATCACTTTATCTATCTTGGAAGTCACATTGATCGAGAAGGGGATACAAGTAAAGAAATTAGAATCAGACTGGCTAAAGCAGCAATGTCTTTCAGAAGCCTTGAAAAGTTGTGGAAATCAAAACTCATCAGCACAAACACAAAACTTGTACTATCAACCCTTACGTATGCGTGTGAAAGCTGGAAAACAACAAGAGATATAGAAACAAAGTTGAACGCATTCGAAAATAAATGTCTAAGGAAAATACTTGGTATAGCATGGAACGAATTCAAAATAAACGAGGAAATTAGAGAAATCGCCAATCTACCACTAATATCTTCAGTAATAAAGAAAAGACGATGGTAATATGTTGGACATGTGATGAGAAGAGATAATAACCGAATAGCAAAGGAAGCCTTCATGTGGGAAACAAAAGGTAAGAGAAAAAGAGGAAGACCCAGAGAGACACTGAGAAGAATATTGATGAGAGAGGCAAGAGCAGCATGAATCGGCTCCCTCGATGAGATAGAGCTGCTTGCACAGAACAGAGACAAATGGCGAGATTTGATAAAATATCTTTAAAATAATTGAAAACTGCTAGAACAAAAATTCAGATAATAGAAGGAGTATCTTGGTCTACGCCCTATGGACCGGTTACGGCTCAAAATGTCAATATATATATATATATATGGGAGCCGCGATAGCTCAGTGGTTAGTGAACTGGACTACAAAGGACAAGGGGTAGGGTTCGATCCCAACCGACGGCTTCCGTTTTCATCCAGCCTTTAATGGGTACCGGATTTTTTTTCTGGGAAAGTGAAGCGGCACGGGCGTAATACCGACCACATTACCCCAAAAATCATGTCCCGAAGGTCTGTAAAATGTATGGTCACTAACACCATATTCCCTATACGCCACTTGGCGTGACAGGGGTACTTTACTTTATATATATATAATAAATTTTAAAAGTATTCATTTTTCAGACAGCTTAAGAGAATGGCATGGCAGAAGATCAACAACAGAAATGATAAATAACTGTTGAGATCGAAAGTTGTGGAGAGACATGATCACACCAGCAGGCACAGTACCTGATGATGATTACTCATTAACTCTTTAGTTTTTTTTAAGTCATTAACATCAACCGTATGTTCCCTTTGATCGCTGTTCAATTACTTCCGCTGTTCAATTACTTCCGCTGTTCAAATTACTTCCTTAAACTTATCTTGCCCGCTCCCTCAAAAACTCATAGTATAATTGACTCCACCTTACCTTATCTCTTTATTCAATCTTTATTACACAAACTCCACCGTACTTCAATCTTTATTACACAAACTCCACCGTACTTCAATCTTTATTACACAAACTCCACCGTACTTTAATTTTTATTACACAAACTTCACCTTACCTCCTCTCTTTATTCCACAAACTCCACCTTACCTCTCCTCTTTATTCCACAAACTCCACCTTACCTCCTTTCTTTATTCCACAAACTCCACCTTACCTCTCCTCTTAAAACCACAAAATCCACCTCTTTATTCCACAAACTCCACCTTACCTCTCCTCTTAAAACCACAAACTCCACCTCTTTATTCCACAAACTCCACCATACCTCTCCTCTTTATTCCACAAACTCCACCTTAACTCTTCTCTTTATTTCACAAACTCCACCTTACTTCCTCTCTTTATTCCACAAACTCCACCTTACTTCCTCTCTTTATTTCACAAACACCACCTTACTTCCTCTCTTTATTTCACAAACTGCACCTTACTTCCTCTCTTTATTTCACAAACTCCACCTTACTTCCTCTCTTTATTTCACAAACTCCACCTTACTTCCTCTCTTTATTTCACAAACTCCACCTTACTTCCTCTCTTTATTTCACAAACTCCACCTTACTTCCTCTCTTTATTTCACAAACTCCACCTTAATTCCTCTCTTTATTTCACAAACTCCACCTTACTTCCTCTCTTTATTCCACAAACTCCACCTTACTTCCTCTCTTTATTTCACAAACACCACCTTACTTCCTCTCTTTATTTCACAAACTCCACCTTACTTCCTCTCTTTATTTCACAAACTCCACCTTACTTCCTCTCTTTATTTCACAAACTCCACCTTACTTCCTCTCTTTATTTCACAAACTTCACCTTACTTCCTCTCTTTATTCCACAAACTCCACATTACCTCTCCTCTTTATTCCACAAACTCCATCTTTTTGTCACAAACTCAACATTAACTCCTCTTTTAATTCCACAAACTTCACCAAGTTCTCTTCTTTTTTCGTAAATGCCACTTTTATCCATTCTTACCTCACAAATTCCACTTTACTTCCTCTCTTCTTTGTACAAGCCCCACCTTATATACCCTCTTCATTTCAACTCCACCGTACCTCCCCTCTTCATTCCACAAACTCCACCTTAACTCCCGTCCTTACTCCACAAACTCCACCTTAACTCCAATCAACATTTCACAAATTCCACTCCAACTCTCTCTTTTTCCACCAAACTCCACCTCCTACTTAATCCCACCAATTCACCGAAAATTAACCCTCCTTTTAACAGCCTAAAGTGCATTCACCACCTTCTCTTGAACTACTTAACCCCATTTCAAGCCTCAACACTCTCCAATACATTCTTGACCACAAACAGGAAAGCTTTGGGGGCTCTGTCTAACCCAATTTGAGAATCCTTGCTCTCGGCTTCTGTCATTTCAACGGAGCTCTCAATGTACTATATTTTCCACAAGCTGGTCTCGATTGAAAGATCGCGTCCCTGGTCATTATTCGATGGAGAGTTGGGAAGTAAGGATAATTGGCCCTCAATCAATGCAAAGTGGACGATAGTAATCGACCTTCTCTATCCTGATACGCAATTACGAGATACTTTGGTGGCAGGCCAACTGTTGGAAATAAGAATCGGTTTTTTTAGAGAAATCGAAAGCTAAAAATATAATCAAAGCAAAAAATCTAATCAAACACGGGCTTTTTCAATACAAATTAAATTTCTGACGTTAAGCTATCGATGTCAAAATTGAGAGCTAGATTTCAGAACAATAATTACGTACACGTAACACCGTATGTCAGGCCCATGACAGGAGTCAGTTTGATAGACAATATATGAAGCAATTATTTGAGAAGACAGGGTTTAGTTTAGTTTAGTTTAGTTTAGTTGTGTCAAGAGATCAGCTTTATAGCTCAACAGACAATTCCATAGAGCTTAGATCCTCTCCTCAGTTTAGTTTAGTTTAGTTTAGTTTTATTGAGTTTATTTGTGTCGAGAGATCATCTTTATAGGTCAACAGACAATTCCATAGAGCTCAGATCAACTCCTCAGTTTAGTTTAGTTTAGTTTAGTTTAGTTTAGTTTAGTTTAGTTTAGTTTAGTTTAGTTTAGTTTAGTCGAAAGTTCATCTTCATTGCACGACATACAATTCTATAGAGCTTAGATCCTCTCCTCAGTTTAGTTTAGTTTAGTTTAGTTTAGTTTAGTTTAGTTTAGTTTAGTCGTGAGATCAACTTCATTGCACGACAGACAATGCCGTAGTGCCCAGATGTCGTCCCCAGTATGAAGAACGTCTGCCAAACACCAGCGAAAGCACTGAATATGGCTTCAGCTCAGCTGCACGAACTACGTAGCACCGGAAAAGACCTTCTCCCCCAAAACCTCCTTAGTCGTCTCTTACGACAACGTGGGCTAGGTAATTTACTCTATTTCTGTGTCCACTCTCCATGTTGAGCGTCCCTGTAGCCAGACGTGTGAAAGAATTAAAGTTACTTATGGCACAGCCAGTTATAGAATTACTTAGGTCTGTTGGCTGAGAGGAAGTTCTCGAAAATCACCAACTAACGTGACGTTTACAGTTTTAGAGTAAGTCAGCTGTCTATAGCTTCTATAGCTGATAACGTCATGCAAGTTGGTCGTGTTTTTCGGATTCTTGTTCTGGGTCTCAGTAAATTTATAGTTGGCCGTGCTTAGGATACGTAAGGAGGTTTGGGGACAAAGGTGTTCACCAGTGGTACGGAGTTCGTACACTTGAGGTCAAGCCATCTTCAGTGCTTTCACTAATATTGAATTCTTTTGTTTAAAAAAGGAATAATTGGTATGATAACAACTTTATATTTGTGAGAAAGAAAACAAAAGTAGGACGACGCTTTGGTCAAGGAGGCCTTCATCTGGACCAACAAACTACAACACAAAATATAGAATTCATTTATATATATGCATTTTTGTGTTGTTTGTTGTTCCCAGCTGAACGCCTTCCCGACCGAACGTCATTCTTTTGTTTTGTTTCTCACCAACGTAAAGTTGTTACCACGACAGTTTTCTATTTTTCATTTTCATTATAATTATCAGCTTTACAGCAGCTTCGCGGTGTCTCTTGATGTATCTTAATATCTTAACCCCTTTCGCTAATATCTTGTTTATAGTGCTTCATACATGGGGCGGTGCTGAAGATGGAATCTGACGTCTAAGGGGTTATCTTTGTGTAATGCTGTTGATCTTTTCAACTAAACTAAACTAAACTAAACTAAACTAAACTAAACTAAACTAAACTAAACTAAACTAAACTAAACTAAACTAAACTGAACTAAACTAAACTAAGCTAAGCTAAGCTAAACTAAATTAAACTAAGCTAAGCTATGCTAAATTAAACTAAGCTAAGCTAAGCTAAGCTAAACTAAACTAAACTAAACTAATCTAAGCTCAGCTAGGATAAGCTAAACTAAACTAAACTAAAGTAATCTAAGCTAAGCTAAGCTAAGCTAAGCTAAACTAAACTAAACTAAACTAAACTAAACTAAACTAAACTAAGCTAAGCTAAGCTAAACTAAACTAAACTAAGCTAAGCTAAGCTAAGCTAAACTAAACTAAACTAAACTAATCTAAGCTAAACTAAGCTAAACTAAGCTAAACTAAGCTAAACTAAGCTAAACTAAACTAAACTAAACTAAACTAAACTAAACTAAGCTAAGCTAAACTAAACTAAACTAAACTAAGCTAAGCTAAGCTAAGCTAAACTAAACTAAACTAAACTAAACTAAACTAAACTAAACTAAACTAAACTAAGCTAAGCTAAGCTAAGCTAAGCTAAACTAAACTAAACTAAACTAATGGTAACTATTGCAGTGGTGATGAAGCAACAAATTAAATCAAACTTGTTACGGAGGTGACACCTGATAACACTATTCGTTTGACATGTCCAGTAAAGTATATATGGCCCTTTTTAAAAAAAAAAATCGAAACATGAGTTGGATTAATTCACCGGACATTTGCTGTCAGCCGAGCTAATGTTGATTGCAGGACGTGTCAATATCACTGACATTAATGCTACAAATAATGTAGTGAACTAAAACACACAACATCATTGTAACAACGGCTCTGAGATTATTTAATCAAGTAAATACAAAAACAAACAAATCTTTTGGGATAAACTTGTCATGAGGAATATTACTTGACACAAACGGATTATTTTGGGATTATTTTAGTTTAATTTGTGATAGACAAGCAAACATGCGCGCATGGAATGGTCATCCAAGGAGTTATTGTGATGGACCAAGCAATGTTTACATTGAACAACACGATAAATGTTATTGCTGCGAGTTGGCAGATTTTTGAATATGTTTTCAAGGGTTTGAACATAAATGTTTGTTCACAGTTCGTTAACCTTCGCTGTAGATAAAGCCGTTAATTGGATGGCTTCGTTTCAGACATTTTTGACGTTGGTAGCTAAGGACCTAACTTGTGCAAACGGATGGCATTGGCAAGAATCATTTTGAATTTATGAAGTGGGCTCATTGTGTGTTTAACTCAAACGCATATGTGCTTTTTAACCAAAGACCTTTTTTCTGGGGACTCAATGCAGATATCCCCGATGGAAGAATAAATTGTACTATCAGTCCCATAAATGATTCGCTTCCAGAGGTTTATGATGTAAACAAAGCAGTTTTGTCATTGCAAGTGAATAATGTCCACACCTATAATTGGTCAGGATTGTGTAGCAGCAGCAGCTTTATAGCGAACACAGAAAACATCACAGGATTGTGCTGTTCTGAAACAGCTATGCCATGCTACCCTAGAATTGCCTTTAATGGGATTACTGTGACCACAAACCACTCTCCATGTGTGTGCCACATATTTACACCCCAGAAAGAAATACTGAATATAACAACATCATGTGCCGTCTGTGATATTAATGACCACAGACCAGGAGCCTCCAGTATGATTGATACAACTGTTGCACCAAGCACTTCATCAGCAGAGCCATATCTATGGAATGTTAATCTGACATTGTTCTTGAATGATGCCCAAGTTAATGAGACATCAGAATCGTGTGGCAGCAGCTACAAGAAGGGAGCGGAGAACATCAAGTTCTGCTGCTATAAAGGAGACTTGCCTTGCTATCCCAGAATTGCCTTAACTGGAATCACTGTAGTTGACAACTTCTCCTCTTGTGTAAACTACACATTCACATCTAAGAGTGAATCAGTGAAGGTCACAAAATCATATTCTCTTTGTGGTTTTACTAACTACAGGTCATGTGGCTTCTGTTGGATTGGAAATGACAAATTACCACCACTGTGTGTCTATATGTTTGGAATTGGAGTCATCAATGACGGCCTAACATCATCAAGTGCTATGACGATCATCATTTTCGGGAGGACGTGAACTCCCATGGTATATGGTGGATAGGCGGCAGGAACCATTGAAGGCTATGTCTGAAAAGTGTTCCTTCTTGCAGTTTCCTCATATTCCAAGTCCGGCTTGTTGCAGGAGCTACTGAGTTAAGTGCTCTGTGCACACCGTGAGCTGTGTGTCTCATCCGTTTTGATCCTGCTTCGATATCCCGCTTGTTTACGATGAATGATGATATCGTATGACAGGGAACAGTTGGCTGTGTTCACTTTCTGCGCGGTTTCGCCTTATGTCTTTTGGCGTGTGCTGAGACTGCTACGATGGGAACTATAGTTACCTTTCTTTGTTTGGGAGATGAGTTGGTAATTCGGATGATTCCACTGGCACGGGCGGTTGAGCAATTATGGATTTTAATTCGTTTGCTGTGATGCCGAGGCCTTCCATAACCAATAACCAATAACCAATAAGAGTTATTGTGGTAAAGAGAAGGGAAATTAACATTGTTCAGTACTTTTACTTCTTCTAGAAGGGGCTATATGTTGGTGTATGAGCCAGATTTGATCAAAGTCCTGTCCCATCTCTCCATAACGGGTTGGTAATTTACTAAAATGGTTGGTAAGAATTACTAAAAGAACTACTAAACACAATTAGAGCAAGACAAATGAAATTTTTGGTCAAGTTAAAAGACATAATAGTCTAATAAAAGTAATATTAGAAGGGAAAATGCAAGGTAAAAGAGGCAGAGGCAGACCAAGACTAACATGGACGAGTAACATCAAAAGATGGACAAGTCAGCCGATGGCAATCTGCACCATCAAAGCAAGAGACAGTGTGGAATGGCGCTCCATGGTAGCCAACCTTCGATGTGGAGAGGGCACTCAATGATGATGATGATGAATATACTAATCCGTCTTCTGATGAAAGTAAGAATCGTTGAGAGTAGGCAAACCAGTTTTTAAAGAAATTTCTAAGAGTAATTGTAGGCATGGGCCGAGATAACACTCACATTTTGTATCTCTACACTCGATGCCACCCCACTCCACGCAATGTTTTCTATCTCCACGCGCGTTTTCACTTTTCTCCTCTGATGTTAACAATTTTCTATATTTTCATCGTTCGGCACCAACACTCACATCTCTCACCTCATTCACACCTCTCTCCACTCCCTCTCGGACTACTACACTAACACCTATACTCCTTCGCTCACTCCTCCCCCCACTCCACTCATTCCAATCCACTACATCTACTCTCACCTCTCCACCTCACTCCCATCTCTCTCCCATCTCTCTGCACTCATTACCACCTCACTCCACTCACTCCAATCTCTCTCCACTCATTATCACACATCTCCGGTCACTATTACCCCTCTCTCCACTCCACTCTCACACCTCTCTACTCACTATTACCCCTCTCTCCACTCCACTCTCACACCTCTCTACTCACTGTTGCACCTCTTCCCTCACTCTCACACTTTGCCAATCACTATTACACATCTCCACTCACTCCCACCTCTCTCCACTCACTCTCACACAACTCCAGCATCAATTCTCTCCACTCAATCTCACCTCTATTCACTCACCCCTCCAACCTCTCTCGCTCACTCTCACATCTCTCTCCACTCACTATTACAACGCCCCACTCACTCATATCTCTCTCCACTCACTATTACAACGCCCCACTCACTCCCATCTCTCTCCACTCACTATTACAACGCTCCACTCACTCCCACCTCTCTCCCCACACTATTACAATGCTCCACTCACTCCCATCTCTCTCCACTCACTATTACAACGCTCCACTCACTCCCACCTCTCTCCACTCACTATTACAACGCTCCACTCACTCCCATCTCTCTCCACTCACCATTACAACGCTCCACTAACTCCCATCTCTCTCCACTCACCATTACAATGCTCCACTCACTCCCATCTCTCTCCACTCACTATTACAACGCTCCACTCACTCCCATCTCTCTCCACTCACCATTACAATGCTCCACTCACTCCCATCTCCCTCCACTCACTATTACAACGCTCCACTCACTCCCACCTCTCTCCACTCACTATAACAACGCTCCACTCACTCCCATCTCTCTCCACTCACTATTACAACGCTCCACTCACTCCCATCTCTCTCCACTCACCATTACAATGCTCCACTCACTCCCATCTCCCTCCACTCACTATTACAACGCTCCACTCACTCCCACCTCTCTCCACTCACTATAACAACGCTCCACTCACTCCCACCTCTCTCCACTCACTATTACAACGCTCCACTCACTCCCATCTCTCTCCACTCACTATTACAACGCTCCACTCACTCCCATCTCTCTCCACTCACTATTACAACGCTCCACTCACTCCCATCTCTCTCCACTCACTATTACAATGCTCCACTCACCCCCACCTCTATCCACTCACTATTACAATGCTCCACTCACTCCCATCTCTCTCCACTCACTATTACAATGCTCCACTCACCCCCACCTCTCTCCACTCACTATTACAATGCTCCACTCACTCCCATCTCCCTCCACTCACTATAACAACGCTCCACTCACTCCCATCTCTCTCCACTCACTATAACAACGCTCCACTCACTCCCATCTCTCTCCACTCACTATTACAACGCTCCACTCACTCCCATCTCTCTCCACTCACCATTACAATGCTCCACTCACTCCCATCTCCCTCCACTCACAATTACAACGCTCCACTCACTCCCACCTCTCTCCACTCACTATAACAACGCTCCACTCACTCCCACCTCTCTCCACTCACTATTACAACGCTCCACTCACTCCCATCTCTCTCCACTCACTATTACAACGCTCCACTCACTCCCATCTCTCTCCACTCACTATTACAACGCTCCACTCACTCCCATCTCTCTCCACTCACTATTACAATGCTCCACTCACCCCCACCTCTCTCCACTCACTATTACAATGCTCCACTCACTCCCATCTCTCTCCACTCACTATTACAATGCTCCACTCACCCCCACCTCTCTCCACTCACTATTACAATGCTCCACTCACTCCCATCTCTCTCCACTCACTATTACAATGCTCCACTCACCCCCACCTCTCTCCACTCACTATTACAATGCTCCACTCACCCCCACCTCTCTCCACTCACTATTACAACGCTCCACTCACTCCCATCTCTCTCCACTCACTATCATCCCTCCCCACTCACTCCCACCTCTATCCACTCACTCCCACTCTCCAAAGATTATGATTCTCTCCTCCAATTGAGAACCACCACCTCTGCGTATTTTCCCCTCTGTATCTTCCAACTGGGGACAAAGATACAAATCACACAAAAACGTTTCCCGCTATTTCCATGGACTCCTGGGAAAATATTCCCGTCTGACATTGAATGAAAAGCAAGGAGCCGATCAGAAACGTGCGCATTTGCATATAGGAAACCAGACTTACCATAATTTATGTACATTATTGATTGTAAACCATAATGAGAACTGATCCAAAATTTCATAATTTTAAAGGCAGCCAAAAAAAAATAATTATATTTTGCTTGACTCTATGACTAGTTTTACAAAGCAGAACATATTGCACTTTAGGTAGCCTCATAGGAATTTAGTCCATTAAATAGGCTGCAAAAATTATAGACTAACATTTTTCCAGAAGTTGACTAATTATTTTCTCCGTCTTTTAGATAGACCTCATGAGGAACTAGGTGGTCTAGAGGTAGGACGTCAGTAGTAGTAAGGAAGGGTGTTTTGAGCAAGGATTTGAACATTTCGTGCAGTATCGTGCATCATTGGCCTGTATCGTGCAGCGCAATCTCGTCGTCCAGCATGTATCGTGCAATCTCAGGTGACCTCGCCGGGTGGTCGGTCTTATCTGAAGTGGTCAAGTGGTCGGCCTCGTCTTATCTCGTGGTCAAGTGGTCGGCCTCGTCTTATCTCGTGGTCAAGTGGTCGGCCTCGTCTTATCTCAGGTGCGACCAGTGGTTCTAAAACTTGTGTTTGGAGACCAGTGGTTCTAAAACTTGTAGGTGTGTTTGGAGCTAAAACTTGTATGTCAGTCAAAAACTTGCGGGGGGTCGTGTGATGGCAACAGGAAATATGGAGACCAGTGGTTCTAAAACTTGTATGTCAGCGGTTCTCAAAACTTGCGGGGGATGGGTCGTGTTATTATCAAGTGAGCGTGCTGGCTATGGAGACCTCTAAAACTTGTATGTCAGTCTAAAACTTGCGGGGGGGGGGGGGTCGTTTTATCATGTGATGGCAACAGGAGGCAAAGGGGTGTTAGTGCCACGTCGATCATCATATTCGGGCCACCTCGGTCATCATCATCATCGGCGCTGGGGTCGTCGGTCGCTGGTCGGCGGTCGCTGGTCGTCGGCGGTCGCTGGTCGTCGCTGGTCGTCGTCGCGGGTCGGCTCGGGCATCATCATCAAGCTACATCCTCAACAGCATCATCATGTGCCACACCCTCAACAACAACATCATCAAGCCACACCCTCAATCAACACTTAAGAAGTATATAATAAGCACAATATAGACCGCACGTGTTGGAAAACAAATCTTGCAACACCCGCGGGTTGTAGACGAATGGAGCGTGTGAGTTTTGCTCTATAAAGTTTAAAATATCCACATGTCTGGGAGGCAAACCGTAGGAATCGAAATACTCACATTCACCGAGCCCGTTGTAAAAGATGGCCACCCAATGCTCACCGGGTTCGTGTGCCGGGTCCGTGTTTATGACAAAGGCTGCGGTCGCCGTTGGGTCGATGCTGGGAGGTAAGTGGTTTCGTGGAATGACACTAACAAGGGAACAACGCCGAACGAAAATATCCGACATCAAAAGGTTGTAAATCTCCATCGTGTTCATCTTCTCGCTCGCTCAAACGGTGAAGTCTGTTAGAATCTGCCTTGTCTTCGACACCTCGAGCACTGAGTCCAACTCGGCGTAGACGATGACTTGGAGGGGGGTAGTTGTGGGAGCGGAAAACTTGAGTTCTATCGACAAGGGTCCGCTTGTGGCTAGCTCAAAATGGGCGCCGTCCAGTAGACTAGACGAGAGGTCAAAACCAAATAGACAATATCCGTCCTTGAACTCTCTATAAGCAACGTTATTCCCGGCGTCTTTACCAATCAGACCCATGGCCAGATTTGTGCCGAAAAAAGCTCTCGCGTATTGATTTCGGTCAAAGTCCATAGTTAGAGGCTTTCCCGAGATGCATTTGCCGTCGACCGTCAGGTTCATGTAAATCAGACCAAAGTGTTGAAAATTGAACGGGTTAGCTGAATAAACGCCATTAAACGCACTGGCCGTAATCAGACCTATCACTACACGGGTCGGTGTTTGAGACAAAAATAAATTGTCTTGACTGTGGGAGAACATCCCGCTAGCGAAGGAAAATGTCTTGATGGTAACCCTCTTGATCGGGTACCGAGCATTCCCGCTCAAGAGAGCCTTTTCGTGAGCCAGAGAAATCGCGGGGTTTAGCTTAGCTTTCCTGACCACGAGCGCGGCGTAGGTGATAACACTCTTGTAACCGGCAGACCTATCGTGAGTCATGAGGCTGAACACATCCTTCGAGGGTGTGAGTTTTATCTTCACATCGACTCTGTTTAACATGTAACGATCCTGCACAAAGACATCAGAGTGAAAACGACCCATCATTTCAACCTCTTTACTACCCGAAGTCAAATCGCGCCGTGTTTAAAACCCTCATTTGCTTTCAAATCGTCATGGTAGCCAGCTGTGTCTTTGTAGAACAGAGCGGCCGTCAAGTATCCCGTTTTCGCATCCTCCCCGTAGTTTAGCGTAGCTTCAAACACCGCTCTAAAAGGATAGGTATTCTCCGACGGTGTAACCAACGTGTCGTTTAACGATACGTCGACTTGTGAAAATAGACTGTGAAGGTAATTGTTGACCGGTCCTACCTCAGCATCGGGTGGTACACTATCACCATTCGGGAGGGTGATCTTGACCCGCAGCTGCAAAAACATGTTGAAAAGATCTAGATACTCCTCGCTGTTTCCAGAAATGAAAAACTCTATCGGTGCGCTATGCGACAAGGCTGCGATCGGACGAATTTCAATAAACTGTCCAGAGTCTAGAGATGTCTGTGTGGGTGGAACGCTAAATAAATCCAAACCAGAGTGAAGACATTCGCACGATTTGGGGTGAACGAGGGACATTATTAGTCGAAAATAACCTTTGCCACCCTCGTCTTCTTCTTCTTCTTCGGGTTGTACACCGAATGAAGGGGGACCTGTCTAGCTGTCGATTTTATCAGCTTCGTAACCGGTTCTCCCGGCGGGGGTAACTTCATAACTCGCTTTCTGATTTGTCTTAAACCACTTCCTGATTGGTTGTTATCACGCAGGTGGTCTACGGCCCCGTGTAGCAACCGCTGACCGGCCTCCTTAGCTCGGTCTTTGAAAGCTTCACCGACATTTTTCCCGGCTAATGCGTCCTGTGCGACCTGCAGACCGGTCCCCAATCCTTCTCTGAGCAAGGCCTTACCGCCGGTTTTTAAACAGGGTAAAATAGCCCTCCCGATTCCACCGAAGAAACTACCGATTCCCTGACCGCTCTGACTTCGACCTCCTATAAACACGGGCATCCCATCACCCGCCTGACAACAGTAAAAGTCTTCGTATAACTCAACATCGCGATGAAGGGGGGTGTGTCTCACCATTATACCAGCTCGAGATGTTTCTTCACTCGAAAGTGTACCGTTAGCACCGACGTTCCGCTGGTGAATGGAATGGTTTTTCCGTGTTCGTTGGCTAAAAGGATCTCGACGGTATCGAAGGAAAATCTACTCAGGGGTAGGTAGTGAGGCTTATCGTAGATCTGAAACACCGAGGTGTGATTTCTATTGAGAACAGGCACGCTCCTTAGGAGAGGTACCATCACATCCCCGACCGGTCTGGGGGAAACGAGATCGCAGTAGACGTAGACATTCTTCGCAACGCTTTCCAAGTCCATTACCCCACGCTGAAGATATCGGGAGCCGTGTCTGATATAGAGGTCGTGGGGAAGGCTAACATGTTTTTCAAAGTGTCGCTTATGGTAACACTGACTCCTTTTTCGTAAAGTTTCAAGATGGCTTTATTCACCTCTTTTGCGTAAATGAATCTCATTTTCTTCCCTTTCGCATCCCCGTTCGACTCATCCTCCGCTTTTATGATCGAGGCATTCAACGCGCCGATGAACGCATCGGGTTTCGTGTATAACCCAGGCTCCAATGTCACGTTGAAATAAAATCTAGCGTCGCAAATATCGTCGTTAGCGAGAGATTCGTACCGAATCCAGACATCACCCTCTATTACATTGAAATAATTTAGCGGAAACTGTATCTCCACCAATGCGATCTCATACTGCGCCGAAATGTCAATGGTCTGAGGGAGTTTAACGAAAAAGTGGCCGGGGTTATTATCCTTAAAAGGTCCATAGATGCATTGCTGGGTAGGGTGACATAAAAACTCATTTTTTTTACTCGTTTCACCGTCGCCTCTCCAAGTTTGGATTCGGTAGCATGTAACCCAAACAGCTGGTCAGTAGGGCTATCCACAGTTTTCCCTCCTTGGCATCTGACTTTTCGGTGGTCAGATTGAACAGCGAAACCGCGACAACGGTATATATAACTACCACTTGACAAATAAAGACAAGTTCTAAATAGGGGGATAGTTTCCCAAACACCGATCCCCTGCGTGGTTCGCTCTCTATCCTCACTCCCGAGGTTACGGCTCGCAAATCGGGCTCTCCGCCAAAAGTTTCCACTTCTTCGTCTTCTTCTGCTCTCATCTCTAGTTTTTGTACCTGACAATGTCCTTGGACGGTATCCAAGTGTTAAATGAGGAATCGTACCCGAACCATTTGACTAAACTCTCTCTTCGCCCGAATGATGTGCGTCGCTCGGTTATGATACTCTCGATTCTGTACTCGTGCTTGTCTCCAACTTTTTGAATTTCCGGTGTGTAGAATGACCCCTCTATCTCATCACCCTTATCATCTTTCAACACATATGTAACGGGGTTTGTTTCATTTACTCGACTGATGGAAAACAGTTCCTCCGTCCAAGCCGGGGCATAACCCTTTTTAAAATTGGCTCTGCCCAGGACCAGTCTAACTCGATCACCGGGCTTATACGGGGGTCTTTGAAATTTTAAGTTGCGTTTGTTATTATACAACGTGTTCCATACCTGTTCGTGATTGTCTGCGTTGACGTCGACCGGTGCCATTTTTATACTTCTGTGATACGAATGGTTATAACTTCGAAGTAGGGCGGGTAGGACTCGGACATAAGACAGCTTATTGGATTTCGTGAAATATCGCCACATCCGTTGTTTTAGAGTCCTATTAAAGCGTTCTACCACGGCGGCCTTAATATCTTCGTTCTGCGTAGTGAAAAAGTGAACGTTGTTGTCCGCGAGGAATTTCTGAAATGTTCTGTTCAGAAACTCTGACCCCTTATCCGTTTGAAGACTCGCGGGTTTCCCATCGAGAAATATCTTTCCGACGGCTTCGACTAAGGATTTCCCCGTTTTGGTTCGTATCGGTACAGACCACGCGAATTTACTGAAAACGTCCACGCAAGAAACCAAATAGGAATAGCCGTCGTTGTGGTTTTTCAAATGTCTCAAATCAATTAGGTCTGCCTGATATTGCTGTTGGGGGCCACTCGTTATAATGGGACGCCTTTCAAATCTGCGACGAATTGGTTTATGAAGGGTATAGGTATCCTGATGACTCAACCATTGTTTGATCTTTGCGAGTCCCAGTTTGGTGTTACGTTGCAGGGCCGTTGCACCACTATAAGCCCCTGGTCGACTAGGGTCAAAGTAATGACGTCTCAATATTTTCTCCACCGTTCCCATTTTGGTGTTGGGATTCCGCTCTTTCTTTTTTTAGGTCTCAGTTTATACGTGGTTACGGGTGGAGTGGTTTCATTACCTAGCTTTGCGGTTTCGGCTGCTGGTGGTGTTGGTGGTGTCTTGGTCTGCGCTGGTGATACTTCGATTGGTGGTGGTGGTGGGGAATGTGTTTTTTCTGCTGTCGTGTTGTGTTAAATGAGATCGACCGAACCCAATGAGCGACGTTTATACTGCTCCAATCTAGTTAAATATTGATGCAGGGCACGTTGGTACACTCTGGCCTTATCGGCGGGTGCTAAATCATCTCGGAATAGGATACGTTGCATTTCATCATCTAAATCTCTCAAGTTGTCACCGATTGCCTCGGGAGGGCTATACGACGGGTTAGTAGTCTGTGTAAGACACTCGAGGAATCGAGGATCCATCAATATCATTTTTTTGGCCATTGTTATGCACCTAGTACGCCCCCGAGAATACTTAATATAGGACGGAGCAAAGCCCCTATGAACCCACCGGTTTGTAGAATCTCTTTCCGCCGCTTAAGATTCGGTTTCTTTTTAGTGAGAAGTCTCAACTTGTGCTTGTGTCGACGTAGCTCGCACTTCTGTCGCTGCGTGAGTCTAACATTACCTTTTAATATGTTATGACAACACTCGCACAAAAAGTTAATGAGTTTGGGAGAGGCTGTTTTTAATATGGTTCTTAAACCGCTCGGCGAGGCGGCGCGCATACATTTCAATATTTCACCGTACCGTCTAAGTGATTCATCACACATGATTCTCTACTTTGGTACGTAGACGATTTGTCTCTCCCCCGGGAATATTTTTGTTCTCACCCTAAGATTATCGGGTGTCTCCTGACGAAGATCGATCAGCAAATAACCGTGAGGAGACGCTGTCGCGTCCTTAAAACTATCTTGGAGGTACCCCGCCTGGCCTGGGTACATTTGTTTGGCCAGATTTATAATTTGACTCCCATCTCTCGGGTTCTTGAAAAGGACTAGATAGTGCGTATTGAGACTTATGGTTCGATGTTCTTTATTTTTTCCAAATAGGTTTTGAACAATGTACATCACACTAATATCTCTGTGATGACTACCTTTGGTGAATAATTTTGTTACCCTCTCGTCCGTCTCAGACATCAAGTCATCGATGATGATCAGTCTTCTCTTCTTACCACCTTCCAATTTATCGACGTCTGGTAGACCCTCGATAAATCTCACTGACCTCATAGTCTCGTATATCGGTTGCCATTCCGCATAACACCATATAACTTCCTCCGGTACGGGGACAGCTAACTCGTGAAGGTTCTGTATAAACTTTTGTACAAATACCGTTTTCCCACACCCGGTAGGACCGGCTATCAGAGCTGTGAAAGGATGATTCCATCGGGGATCCATCGTCACAAGTGCTACCAACTTTAGTGATTATACCACCCACAAAAATAACAAGGAGTGATTTTAGGTCAGCCCGCCGGGTTTCACTTCTTCAATTAACACTTATTTTAAAAAAAAACACATCCTATATAAATTATTTTACACACACCTCATATTTCGCACATATCACCCTGTTTGGACCATTCCCGAAGTCACGGAACATGTCGCAACACGACTGATAACGTATTACCTCGTCTGATAACATATTACCTCGCCTGATAACATATTGCGTTAGCTACTATAAATAGACGGTCCTCGATACGATAAACGTCGAAGGTATAAAAACCCCAGCCGAGCAGTGTACACACATAGATAACCAGGGTCTGTTGCCAGGTGGCTTGTGTTTGTTTTTGCTTTGACTATGGAGTCGTCTAGCTTGAATACGCCAATTTCGTTTGATGCCAGTGATCAGCGCATATTTATGTCACGCGGAAATGAGACTGTAGTTCCGTTGTCTAAAGATGGCGTTAAGGCAGTCTCGGTTTGTGTTTTTCGTAACAGACCGTTGATAAATATAAGGACATATAGCGGTGACAGTTTTTTTAAGTTTCCTACCCGAACTGGGATAACACTATCGAGAGAGGAATTTATCGCTTTAGTTGATATGCGAGAAGACATTTTAACCGCATATGCTAACCTCAACTACACGCCACCTGTTGTTAACCACCACCAGATCAGCTACACGCCACCTCTCCTTAACCAGCTCAACTACACGCCACCTGTTGTTAACCACCAGAACTACACACCATCTCTTGTTAACCCGAATCTCATCAACTACACGACCCCTCCTTTTGTTAACCAAGGGAACCTCGCTCTTGTTAATCAGACGACAGATCCGGCGGCCGCTATCGATGTCCCGGGTGTTTCAGCTGAGTCACCAATTACCTATTCCAGCTTTGATCAAGGTTTTGTCAAAATGGAGGGCGGTTGTGTTGTGAAGGCTAATGAAACTTCCTACGCCCCTGTGTTTGATAGACATTTAACACAAACAGACAGTACAGCCAAAACAGGAGGGAGGAAACCCAGACGCTTAAAATTATCACCAATCGGACAGTAATATATATTTTCTCATATGTGTTGTGTATTTGTCGTATTAATAAATATATGTGAAATATAGAGCGACTTTTTTGTTTTGCTTTAGCGTGAAAGAGAGAGAGAGAGAGAGAGAGAGAGAGAGTTGAGGGTGTGGCTTGATGATGATGTTGTTGAGGGTGGCACATGATGATGATGCTGTTGAGGATGTAGCTTGATGATGATGTTGTTGAGGGTGGCACATGATGAGAGAGAGAGAGAGAGAGAGAGAGAGAGAGAGAGAGAGTTGAGGGTGTGGCTTGATGATGTTGTTGTTGAGGGTGTGGCACATGATGATGCTGTTGAGGATGTAGCTTGATGATGATGCCCGAGCCGACCCGCGACGACGACCAGCGACGACCAGCGACCGCCGACGACCAGCGACCGCCGACCAGCGACCGACGACCCCAGCGCCGATGATGATGATGACCGAGGTGGCCCGAATATGATGATCGACGTGGCACTAACACCCCTTTGCCTCCTGTTGCCATCACATGATAAAACGACCCCCCCGCAAGTTTTAGACTGACATACAAGTTTTAGAGGTCTCCATAGCCAGCACGCTCACTTGATAATAACACGACCCATCCCCCGCAAGTTTTGAGAACCGCTGACATACAAGTTTTAGAACCACTGGTCTCCATATTTCCTGTTGCCATCACACGACCCCCCGCAAGTTTTAGACTGACATACAAGTTTTAGCTCCAAACACACCTACAAGTTTTAGAACCACTGGTCTCCAAACACAAGTTTTAGAACCACTGGTCGCACCTGAGATAAGACGAGGCCGACCACTTGACCACGAGATAAGACGAGGCCGACCACTTGACCACTTCAGATAAGACCGACCACCCGGCGAGGTCACCTGAGATTGCACGATACATGCTGGACGACGAGATTGCGCTGCACGATACAGGCCAATGATGCACGATACTGCACGAAATGTTAAAATCCTTGCTCAAAACACCCTTCCTTACTACTGACGTCGACGTCTGGGCAGGAATAGTTCATGGGTTCGATTCCCAACACTGGCGGTGGGAATTTTTAAAAAATCAAACCCGTGGCTCTACCCTCCCCCGGGTTTCTGGTTAGTGAGAGGTCTATTCCTCTCGGAAAAAAAAGCGAAGAACCGGAGGTCCCGTGTGCACTCGCGCACGTTAAAGAACCATTGGCAGTTTAAAGTCGAAGAAAAAGACAGCCCAAACATGGCCGCTGCTTGGCAAAATTTGGTAAGCAAATTTACCCATCTATACCGAAGACGGATGAGTCGGGCCGAAAAATGCAGATATCGTGGCTGTGCCGTAAACTAGCGACACATCGCATTAACGCCCACTTAACGGGTGAACGCTAAGAAAAAGAACTAATCACCTTTACTCGTGCCATGCTTAACTCTTTCCGTTTGGAAGCTTTTTATCATTCCAACGAAGGAGATTTCAGAGACACAATTTGTCCTAATTTTTGAGAATCAATCGACATATTCATATTTATCTACTATATAACATAAAGAGGTGAGATGTAGAATGGCTCAGGCAAAAGCAGCTTTCCAAAAAATGAGGACGATACTATGCAATCCATTTTTGACAATAGAAACAAGAAAAAGAGTTTTTAAATGTTACGTAGAGCAAGTCTTAACATATGGATGCGAATCATGGACAATAGGACAACAGACAAGAAAATCACTGGAGTCTGTAGAAATGTGGTTTTACAAAAGAATGTTGAGTGTACCATGGACAGCTAAGAAGATAACTGAAGATGTTCTGAGAGAGGTCAAAGCAAAAAGAGAGCTAATTTCCAATATTAGGAAGAAACAATCATCATTTTTTGGCCATGTAATGAGAAGAGAACAGCTGGAATATATTGTGACAACTAGGAAAATTGAGGGACGAAGAGATAGAGGGAAGCAAAGAGAAAAAATACCAGACAGCTTAAGAGAATGGCTTGGAAGAAGGTCAACAACAGAAATGATAAATAGATGCCGAAATCGAAAGTTGTGGAGAGACATGATCACCTACGCCAGTAGGCCCGGTACTTGATGATTACTATATAACATATTATATATGAATTTTTAGATAATTGAACAACGTATTAGATTTCATCAATACCAAGATGATACAAGACGTAAAAAGAATATGATTTGATGACGGTTCACACTAATCAAGTTGAGAGTGACGCACTGTGCGGTGTAACGTAGGGTTAGAGTTGATATTTATGTTGTCCGGTGTGTAAATTAGAATGTTTGAATAATCGTTGATGAAATACCATCACCACAAAGATTTGATAGGTGTGTTCATGTTGCGAAATCGTTATGTGAACACACCACACCCATGGACCGATCACTAAAAAGATGAATTGAGAGGATATTAAACACATTCATCATCATCATGTGCCATACTGGTTGGCGACATACTCATGTCCTTCCAAAAAATTATATCTACTGTGCATCGTATCAGTTCTGTTGTTGACTGTTTTCCATGCCTTGACACCAAGCTATCCAGTATTTTCTCTCTTTGTCGTTCGCGATCTCTCTTTCCTTTTATTTTGCCAGGTGTAACCAAGTAGTCCAACTTTCCTCTTCTCATGATGTGCCCGAAAAATGTTGATTGTTTCTTTCTGATGTTTTTTAGTAGCTCCCTTTTAGTGTTGGCCTCTTTGAGAATTTCCTCATTGGTCTTTTTAGCTGTCCAGGGAACTTTCAACATTCTTCTTAGAAATCCCATCTCTGTGGCCTCTAATCGTCTTTTCATTTGTTTGTCTACTGTCCTTGATTCGCTTCCATAGGTCAGAATTGATTATATATAGCACCTATGAACTTTCTTTCTCATTTCTATTGACATAGATTTGTTGCATAAGATATTTTCCATTTTCTGAAATGCTATTTTGGCCTGAGCTATTCTGCTTTTTATTTATGTGGTGCATCTCCCATCTGATGTTATTATTGTGTCCAAGTATTTGAAACATTGCACTTGTTTCAGATTTGTCCTGTTTATTTTTACGCTGCATGATGGTAATGATTGTTTCTTAGATATGACCATTACTTCTGTTTTCTAATGATTCAGACTGAGACCTTTCTTGTTGCTTTCATTTACTATTATATCTATCATTTCTTGTAGTTCATTCTTTGTCTCTACTATTAAGACTGTGGCATCCGCATATCGCAAATCGTTTATGTTGTGACCGTTGACTTCAATTCCTCTGTTGTCTACTATTGATCTCATAATATGTTCGCTGTAAAGTGAAAACAAATCCGGCAACAGAACACAGCCTTGTCTGACTCCTTGTTTTATACACATTAAGAAACATAACAGGAGGAGAAGACAACAGAAGAGCCAAAGACCTCAATATATATCTCCACTCGTCGTTAAAAGGCAAATGAGGAAAGAAAGAATAAGAAGCTATTAAATATATCATAACATTTTGACAATATTTTGTTTCGTATCTTTTCATGATTTAAGTCTTGCTCTTTAGTATGTCTTCGTATATTCTTCTTTGTTGTACATATATTTTTTAATTATATTTATTTTATTAAAAAATTCATCCGGCTTCTACTTTGTCGTTACCATTTTTAATTCTGAGCTTTATTTTTAATGATTATCATCAAAACTATCATCATCATTATTATTTTCTTCTTCTTCCTTGTTTCAGTTCTTTTGAAGACGTATCGACAAAGCAATGAGTGAGTTTACAACAGGACTGCAGAACTATCAAAACCTCCAAGAATACAAATATGGCCCACGTAAACAACCCTTCTTGATCAACTTTGGGAAACGTTTGAAGACCTCTCACCGATCTTATTCCTGACTATGGCATGTCTAAACGGCTATACAAATAGAAAGAGATAATCGCAGAAGAAGATAAATAACCTGGAGCAAAGGTTAAAATAAGAACATGTTTCTTTTAATTCTGGTAAAAACATGATCAGAGGCATAGATGGACAAATAATCAGTTACCAAACGGAAAGACAGACATGCAAGGGACAGACAGACCAGGCAGATAGATAGACAGAGAGGTATACAGACAGACATGCAAGGGACAGACAGACCAGCAGATATAAAGACGGAGAGGTAGGCAGACAGACATGCAGGGGACAGACTGACCAGGCAGATAGACAGACAGAGAGGTAGACAGACAGACATGCAAGGGACAGACAGACCAGCAGATATAAAGACGGAGAGGTAGACAGACAGACATGCAAGGGACAGACAGACCAGGCAGATAGATAGACGGAGAGGTAAACAGACAGGCATGCAAGGGACAGACAGACCAGCAGATAGATAGAAAGAGAGGTAGACATACAGACATGCTAGGCAGGCAGGCAGATAAACAGAGAGACAGACAGACATACAGACAGATAGATAGATAGATAGATAGATAGATAGATAGATAGATAGATAGATAGATAGATAGATAGATAGATAGATAGATAGATAGATAGATAGATAGATAGATAGATAGATAGATAGATAGATAGATAGATAGATAGATAGATAGATAGATAGATAGATAGATAGATAGATAGATAGATAGATAGATAGATAGATAGACCAGTTATAAAAGATTGAAGTACCATGGTGATATATGTCCTTTAATCAGACAGTTTTGCTAGCAGTCACAAAGAACATGACAGCTGGACACGGAAATAGCCGTCTTCTCAGTCGGGGCAGACATGAAAGAAGACACTGTTACATCGTCCTGTATTTCCTTCACTAAAGAAGTAGTGAGACCTATTACCATCAAAAGATAATGTAGTAATATGGTAGATGACGTGTGTTATTTAATGTAAGAGTTCTATTCTGTTATTTATAACTGGTATCTTTTCAATGACTTTCGATTTTTTTGTGTTATTACTAAAGTCGTTTAGATGATTTTCTTTGTTTTCTTCTAGATATAAAATGTGCTATTTTAGATGAATTGCTGTTTTTTCTTATAGTTATTAGTGATGTTCTCTTGGATGATTTTCGTTGTTTTCTTCAGGTTATTACTAGTGTCTTTTAAATTACCGTCGTTCGTTGTTTTCTTCAGGTTATTACTAGTGTCTTTTAAATTACCGTCGTTGTTTTCTTCAGGTTATTACTAGTGTCTTTTAAATTACCGTCGTTGTTTTCTTCAGGTTATTACTAGTGTCTTTTAAATTACCGTCGTTGTTTTCTTCAGGTTATTACTAGTGTCTTTTAAATTACCGTCGTTGTTTTCTTTTAGTTATTCATCATCATCATCATCGAGTGCCATCTCCGCAACGAAGGTTGGCTACCATGGAGCGCCATTCTGCTCTGTCTCTTGCTTTGATGGTGGAGGTTGTCATAGGTTGACTTGTCCATCTTTTGATGTCACTCGTCCATGTTAGTCTTGGTCTGTCTATTTTACCTTGTATTTTCCTCTCCAAGATTACTTTTAGTAGGCTGTTGTATCTTTTAACATGGCCCAAAAATCGCATTTGTATTGTTTGAATTATGTTTAGTAGTTCTCTTGTCATTTTTAGTTGTTTTAAGACTTCATCGTTTGTTCTCTTTTATGTCCATCCAATTCTACATATTCTTCTATATATCCACATTTCAAAGGCTTCAATTTTCTGTTCTGTTTTCTTGTCTAATGTCCATGTTTCTGCACCATATAGAAATGTTCAGAAGACATAACATTTTGCTATTCTAATTTTATCCCTCGTGTTCTTTGTTTTGATGTTAGTATATTTTTCATGACATTAAAACTATTTTTTTGCCATTCCTATTATTTTGTTTAATTATTACAGGCATAACAGAGGCAAGATGGAAAGAATGTGGGTACATAGAGGATGAGAAATATACATTTATATACACAGGAAACACAACAGAACATCAAAGTGGGGTAGGATTACTGATAAAAAGAGAGCTACAAAATATATAATTATCCACTGGACATACAGTGATAAGATTATACTACTCAAGTTGAAAGCAAAACCATTCGACTTAGCAATAATACAGACATATGCACCTACTCAAGACTATATAGATAAACAAACAGAGGCATACCATGAAGACCTAAATAAAGTTATAAAGCAAGTAAAATCTTCAGACATCTTGATCCAACATGCCTGCACGTTTTGGATCTTCGTGGTCGTCAGTAGAACTTTACCAAGAACCTTAGACAAACTTTAGTGGAAGTTACCAAGTGTATATGTTAGTCGTGGCTCATATCTTGGTGGGTGTAAGTGCTGGCCATGGCTGATATCTTGGTGGGTGTATGTGCTGGCATGGCTGATATCTTGGTGGGTGTATGTGCTGGCCATTGCTGATATCTTGGTGAGTGTATGTGCTGGCCATGGTTGAATTCTTGGTGGGTGTATGTGCTGGCCATTGCTGATATCTTGGTGAGTGTATGTGCTGGCCATGGCTGATATCTTGGTGAGTGTATGTGCTGGCCATGGCTGAATTCTTGGTGAGTGTATGTGCTGGCATGGCTGATATCTTGGTGGGTGTATGTGCTGGCCATTGCTGATATCTTGGTGAGTGTATGTGCTGGCCATGGCTGATATCTTGGTGAGTGTATGTGCTGACCATGGCTGATATCTTGGTGGGTGTATATGCTTGAAATGGCTCATTTCTTGGTGTGTGTCTGGGCTGGTCATGGTTCATATCTTGGTGTGTGTGTATGTGCTGGCCATGGTTCATATCTTAGTGTATATCCGTGCTAGCCATGGCTCATATCTTGATGTGTTTCTGTACTAGTCATGGTTCATATCTTGGTGTGTTTCCGTGAAGCCATGGCTCATATCTTAATGTGTTTCTGTGCTAGCCATGGCTCATATCTTGGTGTGTTTCTGTGCTAGCCATGGCTCATATCTTAGCTTGTGTGTGTGTGCTGGCCATGGCTCATATCTTGGCGTGTATCATGTTAGTCATATCTCATATCTTGGTGTATGTCCGTGTTAATCATGTCTCATATCTTTGTGTGTGTCTGTGTTTAGTCATATCTCATATCTTAGTGTGTATCTGTCTTAGTCATGTATCATATCTTTGTGCGTGCATGTCTTAGTTAGTCATATCTCATACCTTTGTGTGTGCTTGTCTATGTTAGTCATATCTCATATATTTGTGTGTATGTCCATGCTAGTCACATCTCATCTTCTTGTGTGTCTGTCTATGTTAGTCATGTTTCATATCTTTGTGTGTTTGTGTTTAGTCATATCACATATATTTGTGTGTGCATGTCTATGTTATTCAGATCTCCTATCTTTATCTTTGTGTGTGCATGACTGTGTTAGTCATATCTCATATTTTAGTGTGTGTGTGTGCTAGTCACATCTCATATCTTAGTGTGTGTGTGTGTGTCTGTGTTAGTCATATTTCATATTTTGGTGTGTGTCAGTGTTAGTCATGCCTCATATCGTTGTGTGCATGTCAGTGTTAGTCACATCTCATATCTTTGTGTGTGCATGTCTGTGTTAGTCACCTCTAGTGACTCGGGCAGATAGTAGAAAAAGTAAAGTACCCCCGTCACGCCAAATGGCGTATAGGGATATATGGTATTAGTGACCCTATATTTTACAGACCTTCAGCATATGATTTTTGGGGTAATGTGGTCGGTATTACGCCCGTGCTGCTTTACTTTCCCAGAAAAAAATCCGGTACCCATTTAAGGTTGAGTGAATCCGGAAGCCGTCGGTTGGGATCGAACCCTACCCATTGTCCTTTGTAGTCCAGTTCACTAACCACTGAGCTATTGCGGCTTCGACTCGGGCAGATGGTGCTCGTAAACCTGGGGAAGCAGACCATCTAAGGGCAGAATCCCCCACAGAAATGACAATCTGCTGCCTTGCAGGAAGATTGGGGACAATCAAAGGCAAACCTGCGACACTTTACCCAAAAGAGAAAAGAACAAAAAACAAAAATGAATAACTAACAACATCTTAGAAAAAAATGGAAGAAAGGAGACAAGCGAAGAACACTGCCCAATACAATAAAATAGATAATGAAAAACGCAAAATGTGCTAAAAGGCAAAAGAAGACTGGCTCAGCAAAAAATGTATGGAAATAGAAACTATGGAAAGCAAACAAGACTTAAAAGGAATGCACACAGAAATAAAGAGAATGACTAATAAAAATAAAAAAGCCACAGAAGGTGGATGCATTGCAGACAAGAAAGGAAAAATGCTAACAGACAATAAAGATATTACAGATAGATGGCAGGAATATATAACAGAACTATTTCATGATCAAAGGGACAAGAAACCAGTTATAAAATGTACATCAGGCTTTAAAATCTTAAAATCTGAGGTAGAAAAAGCTATTTAAAAAATGAAAAAGGGAAAAGCAGCAGGACCTGACAGCATACAGATAGAGGGCGATACAGGCACTAGAAGATTTTGGCATTGAAGTGATTGCAGACATATGCAACGACATATACCATACAGGATACATACCAAATGAACTAAAAACATCAACTTTCATTGCATTGCCTAAAAGGAATGGTGCAGTTGAATGCAGTGACTTTAGAACAATAAGCCTAATGAGCCATGTTACAAAAATCTTGCTAAAAGTTATACAAGGAAGGATTCAGAATAAAATCAATACTGAATTAGATGAGCAGCAATTTGGCTTTAGGAAAAATAGCGGGACAAAAGAAGCCATATTCTGCATGAGAACAGAAAAGTACACAGAAGTAAACAAACCAATATATGCCTGCTTCATAGACTACACCAAAGCTTTTGATAGTGTACACCACAAACAACTTATAGAATGCCTAAAAGAGATACACCTAGATGACATGGACAGACATACAACTAATATGTAATCTATACTGCGAGCAAACAGCAATAATAAAATATAACAAAGAAAACTCATACACCCATTGATATAAAAAGAGGAGTAAGACAGGGATGCATCCTATCACCAAGCTTGTTCAATCTATACACTGAGCCAATCTTTAAAAACATCACAGAGATGCCAGGCCTAAACATTAATGGAAAGATAATCAATAACCTAAGATATACTGATGATACTGTTCTACTAGCAGAAAATCCTAAAGATGTACAATTGCTTAATGAAATAAACAGGACAAGTAAAAAATAGGGACTTGATATGAATGTCAAAAAGACTAAAACTATGATTATAAACAAAGAAAATACTCAAAACTCACAAGTGAACATCAAAATTGAAGGAATAGACCTGGAGACAGTTCAGAACTATAACTACCTTGGACATACTATAACCAGTGATGGAAAATGTACAACTGAAATAAACAAAAGAATAGGAATGGCAAAAAGTAATTTTAATGTCACGAAGAAATACTAATATCAAAGCAAATAACACCAGGGATAAAACTAAGAATAGCAAAATGTTACATCTTCTCAATACTCCTGTATGGTGCAGAAACATGGACATTAGACAAGAAAACAGAACAGAGAATTGCAGCCTTTGAAATGTGGATATATAGAAGAATAGGTAGAATTGGATGGAAGGAAAAGAAAACAAAAGATGAAGTCTTAACACAACTAAAAGTGAAAAGAGCACAATTCAAACAAGACAAATGCGATTTTGGGTCATGTTAAAAGACACAACAGCCTACTAAAAGTAATTCTGGAGGGGAAAATACAAGGTAAAAGAGGCGGAGGCAGACCAAGACTAACATGGACGAGTAACATCAAAAGATGGACAAATCAGCCAACCTGCACCATCAAACCAAGAGACAGAGCAGAATGGCGCTCCATGGTAGCGAACCTTCGTTGCGGAGACGGCACTCGATGATGATGATGATGAATATTCTTTTGTTTATTTCAGTTGTACATTTCCCATCACTGGTTATAGTATGTCCTAGGTTGTTGTAGTTCTGAACTGTCTCCAGGTCTATTCCTTCTATTTTGATATCCATTAATCTACTTATAAATGATGTTTTCTTTTGATTATTGTCGTTCTTTTCTTCTACTTATTACAGGTGCTTTTAAGTAACATACATTTTCTATTACATTTTTAATAAACTTGATGTTGTTGTTTACTCTTTGTTGCTTTTTTTTCTTGCTGGTAATTATGTCTTATGATGTTATATCTTGGTGGAGTATTAGTCTTCAACAAACACTTTCAGCTCCCTGTGGAGTATTAGTCTTCAACAAACACTTTCAGCTCCCTGTGGAGTATTAGTCTTCAACAAACACTTTCAGCTCCCTGTGGAGTATTAGTCTTCAACAAACACTTTCAGCTCCCTGTGGAGTATTAGTCTTCAACAAACACTTTCAGCTCCCTGTGGAGTATTAGTCTTCAACAAACACTTTCAGCTCCCTGTGGAGTATTAGTCTTCAACAAACACTTTCAGCTCCCTGTGGAGTATTAGTCTTCAACAAACACTTTCAGCTTCATATGGAGCACTGGTCTTCAACAAACACTTTCAGCTCCCTGTGGAGCATTGGCCTTCAACAAACACTTTCAGCTCCCTGTGGAGTATTGGTCTTCAACAAACACTTTCAGCTCCCTGTGGAGCACTGGTCTTCAACAAACACTTTCAGCTCCCTGTGGAGCACTGGTCTTCAACAAACACTTTCAGCTCCCTGTGGAGCATTGGTCTTCAACAAACACTTTCAGCTCCCTGTGGAGTATTGGTCTTCAACAAACACTTTCAGCTTCCTGTGGAGCATTGGTCTTCAACAAACACTTTCAGCTCCCTGTGGAGCATTGGTCTTCAACAAACACTTTCAGCTCCCTGTGGAGCATTGGTCTTCAACAAACACTTTCAGCTCCCTGTGGAGTATTAGTCTTCAACAAACACTTTCAGCTCCCTGTGGAGCATTGGCCTTCAACAAACACTTTCAGCTCCCTGTGGAGTATTGGTCTTCAACAAACACTTTCAGCTTCATGTGGAGCATAGATCTTCAACAAACACTTTCAGCTTCCTGTGGAGCATAGGTCTTCAACAAACACTTTCAGCTCCCTGTGGAGCATAGGTCTTCAACAAACACTTTCAGCTTCCTGTGGAGCATTGGTCTTCAACAAACACTTTCAGCTTCCTGTGGAGCATTGATCATCAACAAACACTTTCAGCTTCCTGTGGAGCATAGGTCTTCAACAAACACTTTCAGCTCCCTGTGGAGCATAGGTCTTCAACAAACACTTTCAGCTTCCTGTGGAGCATTGGTCTTCAACAAACACTTTCAGCTTCCCGTGGAGCATAGATCTTCAACAAACACTTTCCAAGCCGTTCTGTTTCTTCTCACTCTTTTAAGATCATCCGATGTCTTCCTCATCTTTCTCATCTCTGCTTCCACCTGTCTTGTCCAAGAATAATTTGATCTTCCCCTTTTACTCCTCCACTTGTGATTCCAAAAAAGGGCTTGTCGTATAATACTCCAAGTTGGCTTCCGAGTGCGTGTCCTATCCAATACCATTGTTTTCGTTGTATCTCTTTATCCACTGGTATTTGACTGGTATTTTCCTACGTTAGTGACCTTGTCCTGCCATTTCCATCTTTTTATTCTGCGCAAGCATCCATTAATAAATGCTCTATTGCTGTTTACTATTGCTACTTTTATCATTCTTTTATTCTGCTAAGTTCTTTAGTTTTACTTGTATCCTCACCACAGTATGTTTTGTTGTCGTGTTTTGGTCTGTAAATAGAGTAACCGAACTTCTATAACTATGCAAGGGAAGTGACTGCACTAAATTATGTGAAGATTTGTTTCCGCAAAATATGGTTATTTCCCTTTAAATACTTCTCCCGCACTACTTCATTTAGCACCTTCAGATCACAGATCATCTTCATGCAAAAAGAACTCCCTAGTACTCAGATCCCCTTCCCAGCATGCTCCCCAGAAGCCACACATAAGCGAAAGCACCGAAGATGGCTTTAGGCCAACTCCGTATAATTAACTAAGACCTTGAATCCAATATCCTCAGTCGCTGTTTACGACATGTGTAGCATGTGGCAGTTGCTTTAATTCTTTTCTCCCATAGCCATGGTCGCCAGACAGCGGTCACTTTCAACGGCCGAGGGATCTTTAACGTGCGCGAGTGTACACTGGACCTCCTAATTTTTGCAGTTTTCCGAAAGGGCTAGACATCAGATTTCACGACCCAGAGATGGAAATACATTAGATCTCACTACCCAGAAAGGGCTAGACATCAGATCTCACTACCCAGAGAGGGCTAGACACCAAATCTCACTACCCAGAAAGGGCTAGACATAAGATCACATAACCCAGAGAAGGCTAGACATCAGATCTCACTACCCAGAGAGGGCTAGACATCAGATCTCACTACCCAGAGAGGACTAGACATCAGATCTCACTACCCAGAGAGGGCTAGACATCAGATCTCACTACCAGAGAGGGAAATACATTAGATCTCACTACCCAGAAAGGGCTAGACATCAGATCTCACTACCCAGAGAGGGCTAGACACCAAATCTCACTACCCAGAAAGGGCTAGACATAAGATCACATAACCCAGAGAAGGCTAGACATCAGATCTCACTACCCAGAGAGGGCTAGACATCAGATCTCACTACCCAGAGAGGACTAGACATCAGATCTCACTACCCAGAGTGGGCTAGACATCAGATCTCACTACCCAGAGAGGGAAATACATTAGATCTCACTACCCAGAAAGGGCTAGACATCAGATCTCACTACACAGAGAGGGCTAGACATCAAATCTCACTACCCAGAGAGGGCTAGACATAAGATCACATAACCCAGAGAAGGCTAGACATCAAATCTCACTACCCAGAGAGGACTAGACATCAGATCTCACTACCCAGAGAGGACTAGACATCAGATCTCACTACCCAAAGAGGGCTAGACATCAGATCTCACAACCCAGAGAGGGCTAGACATCAAATCTCACTACCCAGAGAGGGATAAACATCAGATCTCACTACCCAGAGAGGGCTAGACATCAGATCTCACTACCCAGAAAGGGCTAGACATCAGATCTCACTACACAGAGAGGGCTAGACATCAGATCTCACTACCCAGAGAGGGCTAGATATCAGATCTCACTACCCAGAGAGGGCTAGACATCAGATCTTACTACCCAGAGAGGGCTAGACATCAGATCTCACTACCCAGAGAGGAGTAGACATCAGATCTCACTACCCAGAGAGGGCTAGACATCAGATCTCACAACCCAGAGAGGGATAAACATCAGATCTCACTACCCAGAGAGGGCTAGACATCAGATCTCACTACCCAGAGAGGGCTAGACATCAGATCTCACTACCCGGAAAGGGCTAGACATCAGATCTCACTACACAGAGAGGGCTAGACATCAGATCTCACTACCCAGAGAGGGCTAGACATCAGATCTCACTACCCAGAGAGGGCTAGACATCAGATCTCACTACCCAGAGAGGGCTTGATATCAGATCTCACTACCCAGAGAGGGCTAGACATCAGATCTTACTACCCAGAGAGGGCTAGACATCAGATCTCACTACCCAGAGAGTAGTAGACATCAGATCTCACTACCCAGAGAGGGCTAGACATCAGATCTCACTACCCAGAAAGGGCTAGACATCAGATCTCACTACACAGAGAGGGCTAGACATCAGATCTCACTACCCAGAGAGGGCTAGACATCAGATCTCACTACCCAGAGAGGGCTAGACATCAGATCTCACTACCCGGAAAGGGCTAGACATCAGATCTCACAACCCAGAGAGGGATAAACATCAGACTCACTACCCAGAGAGGGCTAGACATCAGATCACACTACCCAGAGAGGACTAGACATCAGATCTCACTACCCAGAGAGGGCTAGACATCAGATCTCACTACCCAGAGAGGACTAGACATCAGATCTCACTACCCAGAGAGGGCTAGACATCAAATCTCACTACCCAGAGAGGGATAAACATCAGATCTCACTACCCAGAGAGGGATAAACATCAGATCTCACTACCCAGAGAGGGCTAGACATCGGATCTCACTACCCAGAGAGGGCTAGATATCAGATATCACTACCCAGAGAGGGATAAACATCAGATCTCACTACCCAGAGAGAGCTAGACATCAGATCTCACTACCCAGAGAGGGCTAGACATCAGATCTCACTACCCAGAGAGAGCTAAACATCAGATCTCACTACCCAGAGAGAGCTAGACATCAGATCTCACTACCCAGAGAGAGCTAGACATCAGATCTCACTACCCAGAGAGAGTTAAACATCATATCTCACTACCCAGAGAGAGCTAGACATCATATCTCACTACCCAGAGAGGGATAAACATCAGATCTCACCACCCACAGACCAGGGGAGGATAAAGCTACGAAGAAAACCGAAGTCAGATCCGATGACTGGAAAAAAAATTCCGATCGCCGTGGTGGCGATCGAACCCAGGACCTCCCTGTACAGAGTCCGACGCCTTACCTCACCCCACACGATTCCTCTTCATTTCTGTTAATCTGACAACTGTTTTCATTTGTCGGTGACTTAATTAATTGGTGGTACCATCTCTTGTTCCTGTATCTAATTAAATAAGTAAAAAAGTAAAGTGCCCTGTCACTCCAAATAACGTATAGGGAACATGGTGTTAGTGACCATACATTTTACAGACCTTCGGCACATTCTTAAGGTAATGTGGTCGGTATTACGCCCGTGCCTCTTTACTTTCTGAGGAAAAAAAAATCCGGTACCCATTTAAGGCTGGGTGAACCTGGAAGCCATCGATCAGGATCGAACCAGACCTCTTGTCCTTAGACAAATAATAATAAATGAATAATATTAAAGAAGGAATCTTCCAAGGCGATAAATCAGCGAATCATTTCAGGGGAAGAAGTACGTTTACAGCACTCGGGAAAAACACAAATAATCAACAAGAGACAAAAAACAAAAGTTGATTATTTGTGATCTTTTTGTTTCCTTGTGTTGTAAACATACATCTTCCCATGAAATAATTCGTCTCTAGTCCCGAGTATTTAAAATAAAAAAATTTTTAAATAGGTAAATATTTCCCAATAGAAACTGGGGTTAAACAAGGATGTATTTTATCGCCCTTGTTATTTGGAATTGTTATGGACTTCATAATGAAGAAATGCTGCACTGGTAATAAAGGCATCGAATGGATACAAGGAGACCATTTGGAAGACCTCGACTTTGCTGATGACATAGTTCTCATCAGCAGTCAGATAAAAACGATGCAGGAAAACACAAATGAACTATCATCAATAGCCAGCAAAATTGGGCTTGAGATCAATCATGAAAAGACTAAAGTCATGACTAGTTTAATTCCAACAAGTGACAAAATATACATGGAAAACAAACCAGTTGAAGAGATCGATCACTTTATCTATCTTGGAAGTCACATTGATCGAGAAGGGGATACGAGCAAAGAAATTAAAATCAGAATAGCTAAAGCAGCAATGTCTTTCAGAAGCCTTGAAAAGTTGTGGAAATCAAAACTTATCAGCACAAACACAAAACTTAGGCTATTCAAATCAAATGTACTATCAACCCTTACGTATGCGTGTGAAAGCTGGAAAACAACAAGAGATATAGAAACAAAGTTGAACGCATTCGAAAATAAATGTCTAAGGAAAATACTTGGTATAGCATGGAACGAATTCAAAACAAATGAGGAAATTAGAGAAATCGCCAATCAACCACTAATATCTTCAGTAATAAAGAAAAGACGATGGTCATACGTTGGACATGTGATGAGAAGAGATAATAACCGAATAGCAAAGCAAGCCCTCATATGGGAAACAACAGGTAAAAGAAAAAGAGGAAGACCCAGGGAGACACTGAGAAGAACATTGATGAGAGAGGCAAGAGCAGCAGGAGTCGGCTCCCTCAATGAGATAGAACTGCTTGCACAGAACAGAGACAGATGGCGAGATTTGATAAAATATCTTTAAAAGAAAACTGCTAGAACAAAAAATCCATATAGGAGAAGGTGTATCTTGGTCTACGCCCTATGGGCCGGTTACGGCTCGAAAGGTCAATAGATAGATAGATAGTCCCGAGTAGTCCAGTTCACTAACCACTGAGCTATCACGTTTCCCATTTAATTAGTTAATAACTGTTAATAGTGTGTACCGCCCTTGCGCTACCGGGGCCCGAAAGGGGAGTAAAGAATAGTGGCGCTGTTCCCTACCAGGCATGTTTGTAAGAGGCGAGAAAGGAGGGTTGGGCATGGGACTGGGACTGGCTATCCCATACTGTAAAAAAAAAAAGCCTAAAAAACTTCACAAACATATGACTGAAGATTAATAGAGATAAGACCACCATTATGAGAATGAATACATTTGTCAATAACCAAATAAAACTAGGAGAAATACCTCTACTAGATGTACAATCTTACATATATTTGGGCAGTAATACAGATAAAGAGGGGGGAACAGAAAATGATACCAAAATAAGGATATCAAAAGCAAGAGGAGCTTTCATTGCACTGGGAAACATATGGAAATCCAAAGAAATTAGGTTAAATACAAAAATAAAAATTTTCAACTCAAATGTTTAGGCGGTCCTATTATATGGCTGTGAAACATGGAGAACAACAAAATTGACAATCATGAAGATACAGACTTTCATAAAATGGATGCTTACGCATAATAAAAGGATGGAAATGGCAGGACAAAATCACTAACATAGAATTATGGAAATGTACCAGTCAAACACCAGTAGATAAAGAGATACAGCGAAGATGATGGCGCTGGATAGCACATACACTACGGAAGCCAACTGAGAGTATTACACAACATGCCCATTTTTGGAATCCCCAGGGGAAAAGACAAAGAGGAAGACCAAGCAATTCTTGGAGAAGACAGATAGAAGATGAGATGAAGATGATGGGGAAGACATGGAATGATCTTAAAAGAATGGCAAAAAAAAAAACAGAACGACTTGGAAAGTGTTTGTTGAAGACCTATGCTTCACTGGGAGCTAAAAAGGTAGAAGAAGAGGAAGAAGAGAATAGTGTGTACATTCGCCTCCACTGTGCGCACTTGAAGTGGCTGCAAAGTCAATGTTCAAATCAAAAAGTGGCACAGGTTGGACACACGTGGGTGGATGTAGGCCACATGGACTTTGATTGTTCTCATCGGTTTTGTTGATGCTTTTAATTAGTGTCACATTGATCGACTTGAGTCCACCAAGCGGGCATAGATTTAACGTGGACACACAGTGTGTGCATATAACGGGACTTTGTTTCAATGAAAACGTTGATTCAGTTTTTTTCATAATCATCGCCACAATTGTCATCATTATCGCCATAACCATTATCACTATCGCATCATTATAATTATCATCACAATTATCATCTTTATTATCATCAACGATATCACAATTATTATCATCGTCGCCATCAACACTATCACCATTATTACCATTATTAACATTAACACTATCACCATTATTACCATTAACACTATCACCATTATTACCGTCAACACTATCACCATTATTACCATTAACACTATCACCATTATTACCATCAACACTATCACCATTATTACCATTAACACTATCACCATTATTACCATCAACACTATCACAATTATTACCATTAACACTATCACCATTATTACCATCAACACTATCACCATTATTATAATCGTCACCATCAACACTATCACCATTATTACCATCAACACTATCACCATTATTATCATTGTCGCCATCAACACTATCACCATTATTATCATCGTTACCATCAACACTATCACCATTATTATCATCGTCACCATCAACACTATCACCATTATTACCATCAACACTATCACCATTATTATCATCGTCGCCATCAATACTATCACCATTATTATCATCGTATCATCAACACTATCTCATCGTCACCATCAACACTATCACCATTATTACCATCAACACTATCACCATTATTATCATCGTCACCATCAACACTATCACCATTATTACCATCAACACTATCACCATTATTATCATCGTCACCATCAACACTATCACCATTATTATCATAATCACCATCAACAATATCACCATTATTATCATCGTCACCATCAACACTATCATCATTATTATCATCGTCACCATCAACACTATCATCATTATTATCACCATCACCATCAACACTATCACCATTATTATCATTGTCACCATCAACACTATCACCATTATTATCATCATCACCATCAACACTATCATCATTATTATCATCGTCACCTTCAACACTATCACCATTATTATCATCATCACCATCAACGCTATCACCATTATTATCATCATCACCATCAACACTATCACCATTATTATCATCTTCACTATCATCACTATCACCATTATTATCATCGTCACCATCAACACTATCACCATTATTAACATCGTCGCCATTAACACTATCACCAGTATTATCATCATCACCACAACACTATCACCATTATTATCATCGTCACCATCAACACTATCAACATTTTTTCCATCGTCGCCATCAACACTATCACAATTATTATCATCATCACCATCAACACTATCACCATTATTACAATCATCACCATCAACACTATCACCATTATTATCATCAGCGCCAACACCACTATCATCATTATTATCATCGTCACCATCAACACTATCATCATTATTATCATCATCACCATCAACACTATCACCATTATTATCATCGTCACCATCAACACTTTCTCCATTATTCTCATCGTCACCATCAACACTATCACCATTATTATCATAAACACCATTAACACTATCACTATTATTATCATCGTCACCATTAACACTATCACCATTATTACCATTAACACTATCACCATTATTATCATCGTCAACATTAACACTATCACCATTATTATCACCATCAACACTATCACCATTATTATCATTATCACAATTAACACTAACGCCATTATTATCATCGTCACCATTAACACTATCACCATTATTAACATCATCACCATCAACACTATCACCATTATTAACATCGTCACCATCAACGCTATCACAATTATTATCATCGTCACCATCAACGCTATCACCATTATTATCATCGTCACCATCAACACTATCACCATTATTAACATCGTCACCATCAACGCTATCACCATTATTATCATCGTCGCCATCAACGCTATCACCATTATTAACATCGTCACCATCAACGCTATCACCATTATTAACATCGTCACCATCAACGCTATCACCATTTTTATCATCGTCGCCATCAATGCTATCACCATTATTTTCATCGTCACCATCAACGCTATCACCATTATTATCATCGTCACCATCAACACTATCACCATTATTATAATCGTCACTATCAACAATATCACCATTATTATCATCGTCATCATCATCACTATCACCATTATTATCATCGTCACCATCAACTCTATCACAATTATTACCATCGTCGCCACCAACACTATCACCAGTATTATCACAATCACCATCAACACTATCACCATTATTATCACAATCACCATCAACACTATCACCAATATTATCATCGTCATCATCACGATTATTGAAATACACATTCCAACAAGTGCAAAGAAATACAAGTTTCTACAAGTATAAAAAAAAAACCGCAATCTAGAGGTGTCAAAGTAAACACTTATCCACATGTGTAAAAAAAAAATAAATCTCTAAGGATGTCAAATAAAATAAACCTCTAAGGATGTCAAATAAAATAAACCTCTAAGAATGTCAAATAAAATAAATCTCTAAGGATGTCAAATAAAACAAATCTATATAGATGTCAAATAAAATAAACCTCTAAGAATGTCAAATAAAATAAATCTCTATAGATGTCAAATAAAATAAACCTCTAAGAATGTCAAATAAAATAAATCTCTATAGATGTCAAATAAAATAAACCTCTAAGAATGTCAAATAAAACAAATCTCTAAGGATGTCAAATAAAATAAATCTCTAAGGGTGTCAAATAAAATAAATCTCTATAGATGTCAAATAAAATAAACCTCTAAGAATGTCAAAAAAAATAAATCTCTAAGGGTGTCAAATAAATAAATCTCTATAGATGTCAAATAAAATAAACCTCTAAGAATGTCAAATAAAATAAATCTCTAAGGATGTCAAATAAAATAAATCTCTAAAGATGTCAAATAAATAAATCTCTATAGATGTCAAATAAAATAAACCTCTAAGAATGTCAAATAAAATAAACCTCTAAGGATGTCAAATAAATAAATCTCTAAGAATGTCAAATAAAATAAATCTCTAAGAATGTCAAATAAATACATCTCTAAGAATGTCAAATAAAATAAATCTCTAAGATTCGATGAGCATGATAAAAAAAGTGGAGGCGGGCTTTGTGATTCGATGAGCATGATAAAAAAAGTGGAGGCGGGCTTTGTACGCATGCAATGGGTAGAGTCGTTGCAGAAATCCAAAATACGTAAGGTCACCTTTGTCTATGTCCCTGGACATGCGGGAGTACGGGGAAATGAGAGAGCGGACAGGTTGGCTAGCTGCGCTGTCGTTGAGGACGGGCAACCGATGGATCGGGCGGACGTCATCAATGCACTCCGAGATGTGGGAAGAGCACAGGACTTCGACAAACACAGATCAACGTCGCTTCTTCGGATGATGGAAATGGGAGTTAAGATGGGCACAGCCAGAAATGAGAAACTTGGTGGCCGTGTAAGAAGACTTATCAACCAACATAGAACTGGAGTCGTCAGTCGCTGGACACTGAGGGAATTGCTGAGGAGGGGATCTGAGCACCTAAGGACATGTTCGGAGTGCAATGATGATGACCCGCAAATAACTCAATAGCTCAATAACTCAAATCTCTAAGAATGTCAAATAAAATAAATCTCTAAGGGTGTCAAATAAAATAAACCTATATAGATGTCAAATAAAATAAATCTCTATCGATGATATATAAACTAAATCTCTATAAATGAAATGTAAAATAAATCTATATAGATGACATATGAAATACGTCTTTATAGATGTCAAATAAAATAAGTCTCAATAGTTGTGAAATAAAATAAGTCTCTATATATATCAAATAAAATAAATATCTAAAGATGTAAAGAAAATACGTCTATTCATGCATCAAAAAAAAAAAAAAACTTCCAACATCTAATTTAAAAATACCAGTCTGCATGTGACATTGAAATTAAACCTCCCTCAGGTGCAGAACCACTGCATCACTCTCTATGCTCTAGGTAGACTAGGTACACACGTTTTGGTTGGGACACTTCATCACTTGAAAATCTCTCAAACACCCGGACTTGACGCAAACTGCCGCCATAATGTGGACCAATTTATTTCGCTGCCTCACATACACATCACACGTCTGTATTCTTAAATACGTAAGCAGTTCTCTTCCCTTCTCTCAACTGCACTGTATAATCTCACTGTCTAACTGTTACATATATTTCTGAGTAGACAAGATTTCTCATTACGAACCAAGTTTGGATGTAGAATTGATTTTAACATTTGTGTTGCCAAATTGCTAGGCAACCGAACGGTGTTAAGTCAAAACAAAGAGGCATTATAAATTATATCTGAGCGTTACAAATGAAGCAGTGATCATAATAAAACTTGGATGAAAGAACAGAACAGACATTGCTCATTAAAATGTCTCATTATTTGTCTTTCTCTTTTTCTCCTTTTATTATTCCAGGTATCTCTGTTTCATTCCAAGTCTCATCGCTTCTTGTGCTTTTCCTCATTACTCATTTCTTTTTTTTTTTTTGCAGCTTTTCTTGTTTTTTGTGTGCTTCTTTTATGCTAATGATTTTTCTTCCTCTACTTTAACACTTTCTACTGCCTATTCTCCTGCCTGTTTTTCCTCTTCTTCCTGTATTTGTTCTTCGTTTCTTCATTTTATTCTGCATTTTTATTTATCTTTTACTCTCAACTCTTCTACTTCTTACTCAGAGTTATTTTCATAACTACCACCTAAAAATAGAATAACAGTGGGTCTCGGTCAACTACGATTTGTTGATCCTGGCGCCAACAGCTACATGATAAATCTCTAGCCGTTAACGAGCGTTTCATCCGTTCTCTTCGTTTAGCCAAATAGTAGATGGCAAGAGTACACTGGCATGTATCTTGTTGGTTAAAGGAACACCCGCCAGTTTGGTTATGGGAGAGATTCTATCCGAGGGGTTAGCAACGCACAAGGCTCCCTCAAAAATGTGTTCATTACTAATTGGAGGGGGAGTCGCGATAGCTCAGTGGTTAGTGAACTGGACTACAAAGGACAAGAGGTAGGGTGTGATCCCAACCGACGGCACCCGGTTCACCCAGCCTTAAATCGGTACCGGATTTTTGTCTGTGAAAGTAAAGCGGCATGGGCGTAATACCGACCACATTACCCCAAAAATCATGTGCTGAAGGTCTGTAAAATTTATGGTCACTAACACCATATTCCCTATACGCCACTTGGCGGGACAGGGGTACTTTACTTTTTTTTTTTTTTAATCATCAAGTACCTGCTAGAAGTAGGCGATCATGCTTGTACCTCTGCTTGTACAGCTGTTTACCAGATTTTCTATTGGTTTCCTACCATACCATCCTCTCATTTTCTGATGTCTATTTTCTTTGTTTTCTCTATCTCTTCTTTTCTCCTCGACATTTACAGTTATCACAATATGTTCTTCCTGTTCCATTCCCATTACATGATCACTACATGATGATTGTTCCCTTCTAATGTTGGAAATAATAATTCAGCCTTGCTTTGGCTTCTATTAGAACGTCCTCCGATATTCCGATTGCTTACGTTGAAGAACGATGATATATGACGAGGGGCAGTTCTGCTGTGTTCAATTTTGGTGCCGCTTGATCTTTTGTCTTTTGGCATGTGCTATAGCGGCTATGATGGGAACTACAGCTGCCTCTCTTTATTTGGATATTCGACGAGATGTTAATTCAGATGATTCCACTGGCACGGGCGGGTTGAGCAAATATTGGTTTTAACTCGTTTGTAGTGACGCCGGTTCCTTCGACTAACCATAACTATAGAACTAGCTCATTATTAACTGCCATGGACATCTCCATGTTTGTGTCTAAACAACGCTGATGCGCCCGTTTAAAATGTCCGCTGTCAGGTTGTTCTGAACGCACGTGACCTCGTATTAAGTGGGCGTGTTCCACGAGTAGTTTGCGACATAGCCCCGATAAGCGCCGCTAGGCCCGACACATCCGTCTTCGATATGGATAAGTACATTTTGCTTACCAAATTTTGCCCGGACAGCGACCATTTTTGTTCTGTTCTTTTCGACTTTAACTGACGACGGACTGTGTTTTGTATGTTCGTAGTTGAAGTCAAACACGATGTCCTAACATCATCAAGCGCTATACATTTAAATACTATGACGATAATCATTTTCAGGAGGACGTGAACTTCCGGGTAATATGGTGGATAGGCGGCAGGAACCATTGAAGGCTATGCATGAAAAGTGTTCCTTGTTGCAGTTTCCTCATATTCCAAGTCCGGTTTGTTGCAGGAGCTACTGAGTTAAATGCCCTGTGCACACCGTCAGCTGTGTGTTCCATCCGTTTTGATCATGTTCCGATATTCCTATTGTTTACGATGAATGCTGATATCGTATGACAGGGAACAGTTGGCCGTGTTCACTTTCTGTGCGGTTTCCCTTATGTCTTTTGGCGTGTGCTGAGACTGCTATGATGGGGACTACAGCTACCTTTCTTTGTTTTGGAGATGAGATATTAATTCGGATGATTCCACTGACACGGGCGGTTGAGCAATTATGGATTTTTATTCGTTTGCAGTGATACCGGGGCCTTCCATAACCAAACCAAACCAAACACGGGACCCCACTGTTTTCGGAGAGGGCTAGACATAGGAACTCACCTTCCAGAGACAGGGAGAGAGTAAAGCCACAAAGAAACCATGGGTTTGATGTTTGAAAAATGTCCTCCGCCGATTGGCTGGAATTGATCCCGGGACCTTCCCGTCTAGAGGCCGACCTCTCTACCTCTAGATCACACAGTCAGTCAGATTCACATTACAGTAGGTCAGGACTGGATCTATATCATATTTTTGTTTAAAGTAAGGAGCCCGGGCACGCCAAGTGATGTATAGGGAATATTGTGTTAGTGACTTTTTACAGACCTCCGTCACATGATTTTGGGGGTAATGTAGTCCGTACTACGCCCGTGCCACTTTACTTTCTCAGAAAAAATCCGGTACCCATTTAAGGCTGGGTAAACCCGGAAGCCGTCGATCAGGATCGAACCCAACCTCGTGTCCTTTGTAGTGAATCAATTCAGAGGAAGAGGTATGTTTACAGCACTCGGAAAAAATGGCAAATAATCAACAACAGAAAAAACAAAACAAAGAACAATATATGGACCGAAGCAGGATCGAACCCGTACTCAGTGGCACAGCGTCTTGCCACGAAAAGCCAAACGCTAGGGAGTTATTGAGCTATTTGCGGGTCATCATCATTGCACTCCGAACATGTCCTTAGGTGCTCAGATCCCCTCCTCAGCAATTCCCTCAGTGTCCAGCGACTGACGACTCCAGTTCTATGTTGGTTGATAAGTCTTCTTACACGGCCACTAAGTTTCTCATTTCTGGCTGTGCCCAACTTAACTCCCATTTCCATCATCCGAAGAAGTGACGCGGATCTGTGTTTGTCGAAGTCCTGTGCTCTTCCCACATCTCGGAGGGCATTGATGATGTCCGCTCGATCCATTGGTTGCTCGTCCTCAACGACAGCACAGCTAGCCAACCTGTCCGCTCCTTCATTTCCCCGTACTCCCGCATGGCCAGGGACATAGACAAAGGTGATCGTACGTATTTTGGATTTCTGCAACGACTCTACCCATTGCATGCGTACAGAGCCCGTCTCCACATTTTTTATCATGCCCATCGAATCTCTCAGAATACATGCCTGGGTGTAGTCTTGTGACTCTAACCATTTGAATGCCTTGGTCATTGCCATCACCTCCATTGTCATGCTACTCGTGGTCATGACGTATGCACCACTGTCTTCTTTTACTATTCTGCCTGCCGAGCGTGCTGTAAATGTCCATGCACTTCTTTGGTGTCGTCTTACAGATCCGTCTGTATAGTTTGTCTGCATATTTCTCATCGGTGTTATCGCAGATGAGACCGTTGACCTCAGCATTAACCACGACCGGGTTCTGTTCCCTACTTTTCCTGTCAAGTGTGACAATACACGAGAAAGTCCCCTTGAATGACGCAGGCACCAGTATCCACTCCTCACCAACGCTGATATTGGTAAGCCCACAGACCTGTTTGATGACATCTGCTCGGCCCACCCATGATTTGCCTCTTTTTAGCCTGGCACCTTCCCTGTGTTGAGCATGTGATGCAATGGATGCTCTTTATCTGTACTAATCTTCAGGTATGCTCGTGCTCTCATGATCTTGATTCTGTCATCCATGGTTGGAAAATCAAGAAGATACCTCAATGCTACTCAGGGAGTGCCCCTTGTACATCCCAAGATAATGCGCATGGCTTCATTTTGTATTTTCTCCAGCCTATCAATTTGAGTCGTACTGACAGTAAGAATTGTCAGGGCATACTCGATTGGTGTGTGGACTAATCCCTGGAACAGAAGAGTAAGTAGCCTCTGCTCGATGTTAGCAGCTGCCATGACCTTCAAGGCGGCTAATCCTTTGCGGGATTGTGTTATCACATGGTCGACGTGGTCCCAAAAACACAGGCTGCGATCAAACTTAGGTATGTCATCAACATGTCCCAGGTCACCTCATCAGCTCCCATTCGTACTACCGGTGTGGTCGTATTAACGATATGATTATTAAGGGAGAACCATGAAACTGATGCTTTATTAGGATCAACCAAGGCACCAGAAACCCCACACCAGGAAGAAATGCGATCGAGTTCGTCTTGCATTGTGGAGGGATTCTCCGTTTGTCTCTTTCCTGTCGATATACCAGAATATCATCAGCAAAAGTCATAGTTCTTCCCCTCCCATCCAGCTGTTGTTCCGTGATCGTTATTGTTTACACGTTAAATAGAACTGGTGACAATGGTGAACATTGTGGCAGCCCTGGACAAATGGATGTTGGCTCGAAGACCAACATCCACATTTGAGTATCACCTTCATCTGAAACAGTGCCGCGGCGATCCATCTAATGAGGAAGGTGTGCAGTACACTGACTCTAGCAGTAAAACAAACCCTAACTCTAGCAGTAAAACAAACCCTAACTCTAGCAGTAAAACTAAACCCTAACTCCAGCAGTACAACTAACCCAAACTCTAACTCTAGCAGTAAAACTAAACCCTAACCTTAGCAGTAAAACTAACCCTAACTCTAGCAGTAAAACTAACCCTAACCCTAACTCTAGCAGTAAAACTAACGCTAACCCTAGCAGTAAAACTAACCCTAACTCTAGCAATGAAACTAACCCTACCCTAACTCTAGCAGTAAAACTAACCCTAACTCTAGCAGTAAAACTAACACTAACTCTAGCAGTAAAACTAAACCTAACTCTAGCAGTAAAACTAACCCTAACTCTAGCAGTAAAACTAACCCTAACTCTAGCAGTAAAACTAAACCTAACTCTAGCAGTAAAACTAACCCTAACCCTAGCAGTAAAAATAACCCTAACTCTAACAATAAAACTAACCCTAACTCTAGCAGTAAAACTAACCCTAACTCTAGCTGTATAACTAACCCTAACTCTAGCAATAAAACTAACCCTAACTCTAGCAGTAAAACTAACCCTAACTCTAGCAGTAAAACTAACTCTAACTCTAGCAGTAAAACTAACTCTAACTCTAGCAGTAAAACTAACCCTAACTCTAGCAGTAAATCTAACTCTAACTCTAGCAGAAAAACTAACCCTAACTCTAGCAGCAAAACTAACTCTAACTCTTGCAGTAAAACTAACTCTAACTCTAGCAGTAAAACTAACCCTAACCCTAACTCTAGCAGTAAAACTAACTCTAACTCTAGCAGTAAAACTAACTCTAACTCTAGCAGTAAAAAACTAACCCTAACCCTAACTCTAGCAGTAAAAATAACCCTAACCCTAACTCTAGCAGTAAAACTAATCCAAACTCTAGCAGTAAAACTAACCCTAACCCTAGCAGTAAAACTAACCCTAACTCTAGCAGTAAAACTAACCCTAATCCTAACTCTAGCAGTAAAACTAACCCTAACTCTAACTCTAGCAGTAAAACTAACCCTAACCCTAACTCTAGCAGTAAAACTAACCCTAACCCTAACTCTAGCAGTAAAACTAACCCTAACTCTAACACTAGCAGTAAAACTAACCCTAACTCTAGCAGTAAAACTAACCCTAACCCTAGCAGTAAAACTAACCCTAACTCTAGCAGTAAAACTAACCCTAACCCTAACTCTAGCAGTAAAACTGACCCTAACCCTAACTCTATCAGTAAAACAAACCCTAACTCTAGCAGTAAAACTAACCCTAACTCTAGCATTGAAACTAACCCTAACTCTAGCAGTAAAACTAACCCTAACTCTAGCCGTAAAACTAACCCTAACTCTAGCAGTAAAACTAACCCTAACTCTAGCAGTAAAACTAACCCTAACTCTAACTCTAGCATTAAAACTAACCCTAACCCTAACTCTAGAAGTAAAACAAATCCTAACACTTGCAATAAAACTAACCCTAACTCTTTCAGTAAAACTAACCCTAACCCTAACTCTAGCAGTAAAACAAACCCTAACCCTAGCGGTAAAACTAACCCTAACTCTAGCAGTAAAACTAACCCTAACCCTAGCGGTTAAATTAACCCTAACTCTAGCAGTAAAACTAACCCTAACCCTAGCGGTAAAACTAACCCTAACTCTAGCAGTGAAACTAACCCTAACCCTAACTCTAGCAGTAAAACTAACCCTAACTCTAGCAGTAAAACTAACCCTACCTCTAGCAGTAAAACTAACCCTAACTCTAGCAGTAAAACTAACCCTAACTCTAGCAGTGAAACTAATCCTAACTCTAGCAGTAAAACTAACCCTAATTCTAGCAGTAAAACTAACCCTAACCCTAACTCTAGCAGTAAAACTAACCCTAACTCTAGCAGTGAAACTAATCCTAACTCTAGCAGTAAAACTAACCCTAACTCTAGCAGTAAAACTAACCCTAACCCTAACTCTAGCAGTAAAACTAACCCTAACTCTAGCAGTAAAACTAACCCTAACACTAACTCTAGCAGTAAAACTAACCCTAACCCTAACTCTAGCAGTAAAACTAACCCTAACTCTAGCAGTAAAACTAACCCTAACTCTAGCAGTAAAACTAACCCTAACTCTAGCAGTAAAACTAACCCTAACTCTAGCAGTAAAACTAACCTTAACACTAACTCTAGCAGTAAAACTAACCCTAACCCTAACTCTAGCAGTAAAACTAACCCTAACTCTAGCAGTAAAACTAACCCTAACCCTAGCAGTAAAACTAACCCTAACTCTAGCAGTAAAACTAACCCTAACCCTAACTCTAGCAGTAAAACTAACCCCAACCCTAACTCTATCAGTAAAACAAACCCTAACTCTAGCAGTAAAACAAACCCTAACTCTAGCATTGAAACTAACCCTAACTCTAGCAGTAAAACTAACCCTAACTCTAGCCGTAAAACTAACCCTAACTCTAGCAGTAAAACTAACCCTAACTCTAGCAGTAAAACTAACCCTAACTCTAACTCTAGCATTAAAACTAACCCTAACCCTAACTCTAGAAGTAAAACAAACCCTAACACTTGCAATAAAACTAACCCTAACTCTTTCAGTAAAACTAACCCTAACCCTAACTCTAGCAGTAAAACAAACCCTAACCCTAGCGGTAAAACTAACCCTAACTCTAGCAGTAAAACTAACCCTAACCCTGGCGGTTAAATTAACCCTAACTCTAGCAGTAAAACTAACCCTAACCCTAGCGGTAAAACTAACCCTAACTCTAGCAGTGAAACTAACCCTAACCCTAACTCTAGCAGTAAAACTAACCCTAACTCTAGCAGTAAAACTAACCCTACCTCTAGCAGTAAAACTAACCCTAACTCTAGCAGTAAAACTAACCCTAACTCTAGCAGTGAAACTAATCCTAACTCTAGCAGTAAACTAACCCTAATTCTAGCAGTAAAACTAACCCTAACCCTAACTCTAGCAGTAAAACTAACCCTAACTCTAGCAGTGAAACTAATCCTAACTCTAGCAGTAAAACTAACCATAACTCTAGCAGTAAAACTAACCCTAACCCTAACTCTAGCAGTAAAACTAACCCTAACTCTAGCAGTAAAACTAACCCTAACACTAACTCTAGCAGTAAAACTAACCCTAACCCTAACTCTAGCAGTAAAACTAACCCTAACTCTAGCAGTAAAACTAACCCTAACTCTAGCAGTAAAACTAACCCTAACTCTAGCAGTAAAACTAACCCTAACTCTAGCAGTAAAACTAACCCTAACTCTAGCAGTAAAACTAACCCTAACCCTAACTCTAGCAGTAAAACTAACCCTAACTCTAGCAGTAAAACTAACCCTAACACTAACTCTAGCAGTAAAACTAACCCTAACCCTAACTCTAGCAGTAAAACTAACCCTCACTCTAGCAGTAAAATTAACCCTAACACTAACTCTAGCAGTAAAACTAACCCTAACCCTAACTCTAGCAGTAAAACTAACCCTCACTCTAGCAGTAAAACTAACCCTAACTCTAGCAGTAAAACTAACCCTAACTCTAGCAGTAAAACTAACCCTAACCCAAACTCTAGCAATAAAACTAACCCTAACTCTAGCAGTGAAACTAATCCTAACTCTAGCAGTAAAACTAACCCTAACCCTAACTCTAGCAGTAAAACTAACCCTAATCCTAACTCTAGCAGTAATATTAACCTTAACCATACATGCTCACTAAACCAACCCCTTTCCTTGAAACTTAACACCAACTCAATGTATCAATATATTAATCCTAACGTTAACTCAACGTAATAATACATTAATCTTAAAAATGATTATAATCCCTTACTAACCTCAAGTATAACCCAAATCCCGTACCTATCGTTGACTCTAATTCTAATCCAACCCTGATCCCCTTCCTGATCCAGACTCTAACTGGGTTTAACTCTAATCCAGGCACTATTCTTTCTCCCATTGGTCTTCAACCTGCTGTAGTTGTCCCAGCTGTTGCCAGATTCGTGATGTCTGTGTTGTTTTATCGACCTCTAATGTTTACATCGGAGCAAATGTTATATAGGACTTTGGGTTTAGACAGAAAGGAACCCAGTGTGTCAATGTTTAAACGTCTTTCAATTTGTTAGTGAATATCTCATATCCTTTTGTAAATGGATCTCAGACCGTGCTACAGAAATGTGGACCAGGGTATAGGTAAAGTACGAGACTTGAGTCGGTGTCTTAGCAGGCGAGTTTTCACCCACATGTGCTCGGCCGCCTATCAAGAAGCGTTCTGAGACTTCTTGACAGTGTCGCTTTAAGCATCGAAACTCACGATGCGAGGCTCAGGTTTATCCGTGGACGTTTATCTGTGGATTACGACAACATTAACGCCCTAACAGACTGGTTATATAACGGACTGGCGCAATTAGTCGCCGTGTGATCTGATGTCAATTGTAAGGATAAGAACGGAGCACCTATGTATGTGCCCGGAGTGTTGTGATGACGGTCCTTACTTGACATATGGGTTGTTTGTTCACCACATTGATATGTTATAGTTATAGTTATAGGTATTGTTAGTTATGGAAACATGCCATCATCATGTGTGAGGCGGCAACTAATGTTTGTTATCCTGCAAAACTATTGTTAGTTATGGAAACATGCCATCATCATGTGTGAGGCGGCAACTAATGTTTGTTATCCTGCAAAACTATTGCTAGTTAAAGATAATAATGATCTTATGACAAAATAACAAATCGAAATTTTGATTTTCGTGATTTTCAAACAAACGGTCAACAACATAACACTCATGCGACCTCCGATTTCGCCACAGCTTTAGGCGATACCCGATAGCTAAAATCTGTGCCACGTTATTCCATGTGTACGTCGTTATTCCATGTGTACGTCGTTATTCCATGTGTACGTCGTTATTCCATGTGTACGTCGTTATTCCATGTGTACGTCGTTATTCCATGTGTACGTCGTTATTCAGTGTGTACCTTGTTATTCCATGTGTACCTCGTTATTCCTCGTTATTTCATGTGTACCTTGTTATTCCATGTGTACTTCGTTATTCCATGTGTATCTCGTTATTCATTGTGTACTTCGTTATGCCATGTGTACCTCGTTATTCCTCGTTATTTCATGTGTACCTCGTTATTCCATGTGTACCTCGTTATTCCATGTGTACCTCGTTATTCCATGTGTACCTCGTTATTCCATGTGTACTTCGTTATTCCTCGTTATTTCATGTGTACCTCGTTATTTCATGTGTACCTCGTTATTTCATGTGTACCTCGTTATTCCATGTGTACCTCTTTATTTCATGTGTACCTCGTTATTCCTTGTGTACCTCGTTATTCCATGTGTACCTCGTTATTTCATGTGTACCTCGTTATTCCATGTGTACCTCGTTATTCCACGTGTACCTCGTTATTCCATGTGTACCTCGTTATTCCACGTGTACCTCGTTATTTCATGTGTACCTCGTTATCCCATGTGTACCTCGTTATTCCATGTGTACCTCGTTATTCCATGTGTACCTCGTTATTCCACGTGTACCTCGTTATTCCATGTGTACCTCGTTATTCCACGTGTACCTCGTTATTCCATGTGTACCTCGTTATTCCATGTGTACTTCGTTATTCCTCGTTATTCCATGTGTACCTCGTTATTCCATGTGTACCTCGTTATTCCACGTGTACCTCGTTATTCCATGTGTACCTCGTTATTTCATGTGTACTTCGTTATTCCATGTGTTCCTCGTTATTCCACGTGTACCTCGTTATTCCACGTGTACCTCGTTATTCCATGTATACCTCGTTATTCCACGTATACCTACTTATTCCACGTGTATCTCGTTATTCCAAGTGTATCTCGTTATTCCACGTGTACCTCCTTATTCCATGTGTATCTCGTTATTCCAAGTGTATCTCGTTTTTCCATGTGTACCTCGTTATTCCACGTGTACCGCGTTATTCCATGTGTATCTCGTTATCCAATGTGTACCTCGTTATTCCACGTGTATCTCGTTATTCCATGTGTACCTAGTTATTCCACGTGTACCTCCTTATTCCACGTGTACCGCGTTATTCCATGTGTACCTTGCTATTCCTCATTATTCCATGTGTACCTCGTTATTAATCTTTATACCATGTGTACCTCCTTATTCCACGTGTAGTTCATTATTCCTCGTTATTCCTCGTTATTCCACGTGTGATTAACAATATTGAGAGCTTTAAAAGAAGCCTAGAGTATATCTTTAAACGTTTCTTTTGTTAACTTGTCTATGTTCGCCTTTCTGCAGTTCTGCAAACAAAATAATGTGTTTAGTAGTAGATAATTTGGCATGCGAACTAGTTGATCTCGGCAGCAGGTTTGTGTATTATCATAATAAATGAATTTAAAGAATAGAAAATGGAAAAAAGAGGTATCCTCTAAATAAATTAATTTAAAGAATAGAAAATGGAAAAAAGAGGTATCCTCTAAATAAATTAATTTAAAGAATAGAAAATGGAAAAAAGAGGTATCCTCTAAATAAATTAATTTAAAGAATAGAAAATGGAAAAAAGAGGTATTCACAATAAATGAATTTAAAGAATAGAAAATGGAGAAAAGAGGTATTTACAATAAATGAATTTAAAGAATAGAAAAAGGAAAAAAGAGGTATTTATACAGATTTGTGTAGGCGAGGAGGGGCACAATAACAAAACGACGTTGCGGCTCAGTATTCCTTCAGCTGGAACAATAGTGTTAACATACATTTTTTCAAAAACATATGTCAATAAATAGATAGATAAACAAGCACAAATATCCACATAGTGACAATATGCTAGACAAACTGAGAGGAAAAAAACATCAGTTGTCATCCCTGAAAGTACTTGTCCCTATGCGTGGTCGACTACCACAGAACGTACAACAGATTCTCGTTTGTATGTCTTTACACCCCCATTTTCCATTATTCCACGCTCAGTGAGAAGGCGCTCCCATTGTGTGTGACTCTGTTGGTAGCTCGCCATGTAACTTGATCTTCGGTTCATTAAATGTCTTGTCAGTGGTTGGATGGAACATGATTTCTCTGTTTGGTGAGTCCAAAGTCTGAAGCTCATTGAGAGAAGGTGTCCATGTATTGCAGGTCTAGCTCCAACCATCATTGAGAGAAGGTGTCCATGTATTTCAGATCTAGCTCCAACCATCATTGAGAGAAGGTGTCCATGTATTTCAAATCTAGCTACAACCATCATTGAGAGAAGGTGTCCATGTATTTCAGATCTAGCGCTGATTACTATATAATACTACATCATACTATATAATACTACATCATACTATATAATACTACATCATACTATATAATACTACATTATACTATATAATACTACATCATACTATATAATACTACATCATAATATATAATACTGCATCATACTATATAATACTACATCATAATATATAATACTGCATCATACTATATAATACTACATCATAATATATAATACTGCATCATACTATATAATACTTTATTATACTATATATACTACATCATACTATATAATACTACTATATACTATATAATACTACATTATACTATATAATACTACATTATACTATGCAATACTACATCATACTATATAATACTACATCATGCTATATAATACTACATCATACTATATAATACTACATCATACTATATAATACTACATTATACTACATTATACTATATAATACTACATTATACTATATAATTCTACGTCATACTATATAATACTACATCATACTACATAATACTGCATCATACTATATAATACTACATCATAATATATAATACTGCATCATACTATATAATACTACATCATAATATATAATACTGCATCATACTATATAATACTATATCATACTATATAATACTACATCATACTATATAATACTACATTATACTATATAATACTACATTATACTATATAATACTACATTATACTATGCAATACTACATCATACTATATAATACTACGTCATGCTATATAATACTACATCATACTATATAATACTACATCATACTATATAATACTACATTATACTACATTATACTACATCATAATATATAATACTGCATCATACTATATAATACTACATCATAATATATAATACTGCATCATACTATATAATACTATATTATGCTATATAATACTACATCATACTATATAATACTACATTATACTATATAATACTACATTATACTATATAATACTACATTATACTATGCAATACTACATCATACTATATAATACTACGTCATGCTATATAATACTACATCATACTATATAATACTACATCATACTATATAATACTAGGTCATACTATATAACACTACATCATACTATATAATACTACATCATACGATATAATACTACATCACGCTATATAATACTATATAATACTATATCATACTATATCATACTATATAATACTACATCATACTATATAATAATACATCACACTACTTCGTAATATATAATGTTCTACAAGATACAACAAACTGTTACAGAGTTAACAAATTAACACATCATCAATGTTACCAATTAAAACATTTTAAATGTTAACAATTAACACATCTCTTCAAAGTTAACAATCCATAAGCCTTATAATTTTATCTAAAACGGAAATAAATGTGGACTTTCACTAAACTCTCGCTCATGAGCTTCAATTTGTTCAAGTTGTTAAATGCTTTGAATTCTTTCTCCTTATTCTTCTTTCTTCATTTCCCTGTGTACCCATCGGATGTCGAGGGAGATGCAAAGTTCTGGGTGTTTTTAATACACCACCCAATTTATAGCTGCCTACCTGTGAGTTGAAACTGTCTACTAGGGGTTGGTAACGCATTGTTTTGTAGAGCACGGTTTAACCATTTAACAACAAAACGAAACTGCAGCGGTCTCAGTAATGAAAGGATAACTAAAAGTGATTTTTATTCAGATTTTATTTATATCTTTATAAAGCAACTTTGTAAAAAAATTAAGGTAGATACTAGGAAATCCTTTTTTTTACAATCATCATCATCATGTGCATACCGGTTGGCGTAGGCGATCATGTCCCTCCACAATCTTCTATCTACAGTGCATCATATCAGTTCTGTTGTTGACTGTTTTCCATGCCATGACACCAAGCCATCCATCAGTTTCTCTCTTTGCCGTCCGCAATTTATCGTTCCTTTTATTTTGCCAGTTGTTACCAAGTATTTTTGACAATAGAAAAATAATAAACAGTTCATAAATGTTATGTAGAACCAGTCTTATCATATGGATGTGAATCGTGGACAAAAGGACAATAGACAAAAAAATCACAGGAGACTGTAGAAATGTGGTTTTACAGAAGAATGTTGAGAATACCATGGACAGCTAAGAAGAGTAATGAAGATGTTCTGAAAGAGGCCAAAGCAAAACGAGAGCTAATATCCAATATTAGAAAGAAACAATAACCTTATTATATGGCCATGAAATGAGAAGGGAACAGCTGGAATATATTGTAACAACTAGGAAAACTGAGGGATGAAGAGATAGATGGAAGTAAAGAGAAAAGATACCAGACACCTTAAGAGAATGGCTTGGCAGAAGGTCAACAACAGAAATGATAAATAGCTGTCGAGATCGAAAGTTGTGGAGAGAAATTATCACCTACACCAGCAGGCATGGCACTTGAAGATGATGGTTTATATCTTTAATATATTTTTTTACTGCTGTTTTTATTTTTAAAGTATAACTACTGAACTTTTAAAATGTCATAAAATGAGAAATTTGTGAAAGGGGAAATATATTCATCTGAAATTTGTGAAAGGAGAATTATATTCATCTTAAATTTGTGAAAGGGGAAATATATTCATCTGAAATTTGTGAAAGGAGAATTATATTCATCTTAAATTTGTGAAAGGGGAAATATATTCATCTAAAATTTGTGAAAGGAGAATTATATTCACCTTAAATTTGTGAAAGGGGACATATATTCATCTGAAATTTGTGAAAGGAGAATTATATTCATCTTAAATTTGTGAAAGGAGAATTATATTCATCTTAAATTTGTGAAAGGAGAATTATATTCATCTTAAATTTGTGAAAGGGAAATTATATTCATCTTAAATTTGTGAAAGGAGAATTATATTCATCTTAAATTTGTGAAAGTGAATTATATTCATCTGAAATTTGTGAAAGGGGAAATATATTCATCTTAAACTTGGGACCTTTCCAATGCATAAGGAACGTATTTGACGGGTAGATGACTCATAATTTAAATATAGCGTTGGTAACTTGTCCCTTTTGTGTGCGCATTCTGTTCCCGTTGGTTATCGAAAACGTCACATTTGATTAGCCTCTGCTGGCTGCCTGGGTTGGTTGGTTATTGAGCTGCGGCGGCTGTCGTTAGCGACAAGGAACGTTGAGAAAGGGCTCTACGAGTGTGCACAGTGCATTTATTTCTTGACGGGTTTCACCTGCGGAAAGTACATTCGTCAACAAGAATAATTCAGGTAAAAACACGACGTCATTTACAATTATATTCTACCTGCGGTGTCGTTTTTAGAAATTAGAATTTTATACATGTTTATATTTTGTTAGATAAAATTCTTGTTATAGTTATAAAATGTTCATACATTCTGTTATAGATGTAACAGTTATCGTTGATTTTTGACGTATGTAAAAAATCTTATCGATAAATGAAAACATACCTTATTGTTTGTTTCTTGCTCGTCTCTATGTTTATATAACTTTCACCCTAGATTTATTTTTAATTGAATTGTACTTCTATCTCTCTCTCTCTCTCTCTCTCTCTCTCTCTCTCTCTCTCTCTCTCTCTCTCTCCTTCTCTGCTTCTCCATGTACCTCTGGGTGTCTCCGAGTATATCTTGTATTTATTTATTCCTACATCTATCTATCATTCTCTACCACATTCATCTATATCACTACAACGTTCATCTTCTCATCGAACCGATCTCTCTATATTTCTACCTCATTCTAAATACATTTGGGTTTTGTATTTACCTTTATCTCTACCTCTATTTCTCTGTCTCTCTATTTCTCTCTATTTCTCTCTCTTTCTTTTTCAGCCTACCTCAGTTTGTTTAATTCTTCCTCGTTGCTTATATCTACTCTCTCACTCCCTGTTCCTCTCTTTCTCCTACTCTCTCCTTTCTCTTGTTTACCTGTCTCTCATTCTCTCTCATTCTTGTCCACCTCTTATTTCCTCTCAGCTTACATGTTCGTATTCTCTGCATACATATCTCCCTCTCTGAATCTTACATTCTCTCTGTCTCTATTTTTCTTTCTCTCTGTATCAATATCTGCTTTCTTTACCACAGTTCGTATCTCTCACTATATTCTTATTCATCTCTATCTATATATTTTCTCTTTTTTTTCACCGCTCTATCGTTCCATTTTCTTCTTTCTACCTTTATTAAAAATGTTCTTGTTTTCTGCCACTTTCTCTAAACGTAACTGTACCTTTCTTTCTGTCGATCAAAATCTATTTTTTCCTGTATTTATATCTGTCTGTCTATCCACTCTGGCAGTCTTTATAGCCACTCTCTCTCTCTCTCTCTCTCTCTCTCTCTCTCGATATCATTACAACACTATAAATCTCTTTTATATCTCTCTCTTTATTTATCAACAACACTCCACCATTTTTCTCTAATCTTCTATCTCTCATTCTCTCTACTTAACCAACCTCTTCGTCTTGCATGATTCCGTCGTGAGTTTACAACATTCCCCTCATTGTTGTCGTGAGTCTACTACATTCCACTCATTGTTACGACTGTTATTTTATGAGAGTGGTTTCAATTCTGATACCACACAAATTTACAAGAACCAGTACCTGAATTAAAGTTTGTATTAATAATATTTATATACTCTGTGTCTGTCATGTTTTTAAGTTGCTTACAGTAATTCACCGACTGCCGGATATCGCCATAGGCACATACCGCTCCCTACAGGATGTATGTGTTTCACTGGAATCTCCATTAAAATCCTTATTTGATTTTCAAAAGTTATAGCCACCCTTAAATGTACAAACGGGTGAATCTTTCGTTTACCTTTCGTTGTTTGATTTACATTTCACTGGGACAGCAGTTGACTGAAGAGTCTCACTCACCTGTAATGAGAAGGGAACAAACTGAAATACATTATTGTGACAACTGGGGAAAAAGGAGGAAAGAAAAGGAAGAGGGATTTTATTTTAAATACAAGATAAGAAGATGATTTAGTAGAAAATTATTGCCCACCAGAATTGATAAAGTGATGGACAACTGTGGAGACAGACAGTTTTGAATAGTCATGATCACCTACGCCAGTAGGAACGGCTCATGATGATATTTATTAGTATTCATGTTTAAGCTATTCCTTGTGGGCCAACGTGCTTAGTTTAAAACATTTGACGTGTCCTATTGTTGAATAATAATTGTCCCATCACAACGAAATGTAATTTACAAGTGGACGGGCGTTCGTACGGACAAACAGATAGACAGACAGATAGAAAGACAGGCAGACAGACAGATAGACAGACAGGTAGACAGACAGGTAGACAGACAGGTAGACAAACAGATAGACAGACAGATAGACAGACAGGTAGACAGACAGATAGACAGACAGACAGATAGACAGACAGGTAGACAGACAGGTAGACAGACAGATAGACAGACAGATAGACAGACAGGTAGACAGACAGGTAGACAGACAGGTAGACAGACAGGTAGACAGACAGGTAGACAGACAGATAGACAGACAGGTAGACAGACAGGTAGACAGACAGATAGACAGGTAGACAGACAGATAAACAGGTAGACAGACATATAGACAGATAGATAGACAGACAGATAGACAGACAGATAGACAGACAGGTAGACAGACAGATAGACAGACAGGTAGACAGGCAGATAGACAGGCAGACATACAGGCAAACAGTTAGACAGACAGATAGATAGACAGGCAGACATAAAGGCAGACATAAAGGCAGACATACATGCAGACAGACAGAGAGGCAGGGAAGCTGACAGGCAGACAGACATGCAGGCAGGCAGACATACAGATAAATGTGTATTAAGATAGATAAATTTGTAGATATTATTGTACCATCTCCACAAATGTATGATCATGTGGTCTCCATTTGTCATTTCCTTATCAATTCTTGACTTTCCTAATCTCTATTCTCCCACTCATCAAAACGATTTCTCTGTAGAGAATAAAAAAGCTTGGTAAGATTACATGTTTCTCTCTAAATTCTCTCCTTACATGTGTATTTAGAGATCTCATCACCCGCACTGATTGCTGACACTTGTTATTTGAGTAAATTCTACTTTACTCTGTGGTTGTGTTGCGGTAGCTCAGTGGTTGTGTTGCGGGAGCTCAGTGGTTGTGTTGCGGTAGCTCGGTGGTTAGTGAACTTCACTACAAAGGACAAGAGGTAGGGTTCACCCAGCCTTAAATAGGTACCGGATTATTTTTTTTTCTGGGAAAGTAAAGTGGTACGGGCGTAATACCGACCACATTACCCCAAAAATCATGTGCTGAAGGTCTGTAAAAGTTATGGTCACTAACACCATATTCCCTATACGTCACTTGGCGTGACGGGGGTACTTTATTTTTTTACTGTGGTTGTATTGTCTAATTCGGAAAAAAAAAATCTGTTACTATTTTTATCCATCTCAAGGTGTCCAATTTTTTTATGTTTTTTCTCAGCCGATAAAATTAAATCCATTAAAATTTTTTTTTTTTAAATCTTCTATTAAAATATTAATTATGTTCTTTGTATATTCCCGTTAAAAAATATAGTTCTAATGTTTCTTTGTTAACCGACTCCATAACTATAAATTACAAAAAAATATGTCACAGTGTAATGCTAGAGATTATTGTTTAGCCTAGCTTCTTACTAGCATTGCTATTCCCATAAAGAATATGTTAGGTGTCTCTTTGTTTGAACAAATGAAATCACGGCACTCCAGATCCAGAATTTCTGAAGTACTTTATCCTGGTTTTATTGCTTAGGCTGAAATTATAACATTATAGTGTTTGTAATCTTTCGTCGAGAAAAAATAGGTTCTCAACGGCTGAAATTATAACATTATAGTGTTTGTAATCTTTTGTCGAGAAAAAATAGGTTCTCAACGGCTGAAATTATAACATTATAGTGTTTGTAATCTTTTGTCGAGAAAAAATAGGCTCTCAACAAACACTTTCAGCTTCTAGTGGAGCATAGGTTTTTTACAAACACTTTCATCTTCTTGTGGAGCATAGGTTTTTAATAAACACTTTCAGCTCCCTGTGGAGCATAGGCTTTCAACAAACACTTTGAGCTCCTTGTGGAGCATAGGTTTTCAATAAACACTTTCAGCTCCCTGTGGAGCATAGGTTTTTAACAAACACTTTCAGCTTCTTGTGGAGCATAGGTTTTTTACAAACACTTTCAGCTTCTTGTGGAGCATAGGTTTTTAATAAACACTTTCAGGTCCCTGTGGAGCATAGGTTTTCAACAAACACTTTCAGCTTCTTGTGGAGCATAGGTTTTCAATAAACACTTTCAGGTCCCTGTGGAGCATAGGTTTTCAACAAACACTTTCAGCTTCTTGTGGAGCATAGGTTTTCAATAAACACTTTCAGCTCCCTGTGGAGCATAGGTTTTTAACAAACACTTTCAGCTCCCTGTGGAGCATAGGTTTTCAACAAACACTTTCAGCTTCTTGTGGAGCATAAGTTTTCAATAAACACTTTCAGCTCCCTGTGGAGCATAGGTTTTTAACAAACACTTTCAGCTTCTTGTGAAGCAAAGGTCTTCAACAAACACTTTCCAAGCCGTTCTGTTTCTTGCCGTTCTTTTAAGATCATTTCATGTCTTCCACATCATCTTCATCTCTGCTTCCACCTTGCATCCCCAAGAACATTTTGGTTTTCCTCGTTGTCCTTTCCTCTGGGGATTCCAAAAAAAGGACCTGTCGCGTAATACTCTCAGATGGCTTACGGAGTGCCTGTCCTATCCAACAACATCGTCTTCGTTGTATTTCTTTATCCACTGGTATATGACTAGTACTTTCCCCATAATTCTACGTTAGTGATTTTGTCCTGTCATTTCCATCCATTTTATTTCGCGCAAGCATGCATTAATGACGATCGGTATTATTTTCCTTATTATAATTTTTTTCTCTCCATGTTTCACACCCATACAATAGGACTGACTTAATGTTGTGGTTGTAAATTATCGATAATTATTCATAAATGGCAAAGAGACTGTTAATAAAATTTAAATGCATTAAAGCCTCACAGAACACACAAATTGTGTGGGAAAGGAGAAGAGGTAAAGTATATCATTACTGATGTGGAACCAGACAGTTGCAAAAGGCAGACGAAATAGTAAAAAGATGGGGAAACAACTACCGTTCCGCCTGTGCTAAAGGTTTGTAAGAATCAAAGACAATCCTGGAACTAGAGAATTCAGAGAACTTATGAGCAAAACAAACACAGAAGAGGCCGTGCTCGTCAGACTTATAGACGAACACAGTGGCATCGGAGAACACATTCATAAATAGGTCCCAGAGAAGGACACAGTGGCATCAAAGAACACCTTATAAATAGGTGCCAGAGAAGGACACAGTGGCATCAAAGAACACCTTCATAAATAGGTCCCAGAGAAGGACACAGTGGCATCAAAGAACACCTTATAAATAGGTCCCAGAGAAGGACACAGTGGCATCAAAGAACACCTTATAAATAGGTCCCAGAGAAGGACACAGTGGCATCAAAGAACACCTTATAAATAGGTCCCAGAGAAGGACACAGTGGCATCAAAGAACACCTTCATAAATAGGTCCCAGAGAAGGACACAGTGGCATCAAAGAACACCTTCATAAATAGGTCCCAGAGAAGGACACAGTGGCATCAAAGAACACCTTCATAAATAGGTCCTAGAGAAGGACACAGTGGCATCGGAGAACACCTTCATAAATAGGTCCCAGAGAAGGAAACAGTGACATCAAAGAACACCTTCATAAATAGGTCCCAGAGAAGGAAACAGTGGCATCAAAGAACACCTTATAAATAGGTCCCAGAGAAGGAAACAGTGGCATCAAAGAACACCTTATAAATAGGTCCCAGAGAAGGACACAGTGGCATCAAAAAACACCTTATAAATAGACCCAGGGAGAAGGACACAATGGCATCAAAGAACACCTTCATAAATAGGTCCCAGAGAAGAACACAGTGGCATAAAGGAACACCTTCATAAATAGGTCCCAGAGAAGAACACAGTGGCATCAAAGAACACCTTCATAAAAAGGTCCCAGAGAATGACACAGTGGCATAAAAAAACACTTTCATAAATAGGCCACAGAGAAGAACACAGTGGCATCAAAGAACACCTTCCTAAATAGGTCCCAGAGAAGGACACAGTGGCATCAAAGAACACCTTCATAAATAGGTCCCAGAGAAGGAAACAGTGGCATCAAAGAACACCTTCATAAATTGGTCCCAGAGAAGGACACAGTGGCATCAAAGAACACCTTCATAAATAGGTCCCAGAGAAGGACACCGTGACATCAAAGAACACCTTCATAAATAGGCCACAGAGAAGAACACAGTGGCATCAAAGAACACCTTCATAAATAGGCCCAAGAGAAGGACATAGTGGCATGAAATAACACCTTCATAAATAGGCCCAAGAGAAGAACACAGTGGCATCAAAGAACACCTTCATAAATATGCCACAGAGAAGAACACAGTGGCATCAAAGAACACCTTCATAAATAGATCCCAGAGAAGAACACAGTGGCATCAAAGAACACCTTCATAAATAGGTCCCAGAGAAGAACACAGTGGCATCAAAGAACACCTTCATAAATAGGCCACTGAGAAGAACACAGTGGCATCAAAGAACACCTTCATAAATAGGTCCCAGAGAAGGACACAGTGGCATCAAAGAACACCTTCATAAATAGGTCCCAGAGAAGAACACAGTGGCATCAAAGAACACCTTCATAAATATGTCCCAGAGAAGGACACAGTGACATCAAAGAACACCTTCATAAATAGGTCCCAGAGAAGGACACAGTGGCATCAAAGAACACCTTCATAAATAGGTCCCAGAGAAGAACACAGTGGCATCAAAGAACACCTTCATAAATAGGTCCCAGAGAAGGACACAGTGGCATCAAAGAACACCTTCATAAATAGGTCCCAGAGAAGAACACAGTGGCATCAAAGAACACCTTCATAAATAGGTCCCAGAGAAGGACACAGTGACATCAAAGAACACCTTCATAAAATATGCCAAACATTTTATTTTTATCCAGGCTAAAATAAAATCTCAGACACTAATACTTCGTGGCGACAGCTCAGTCAAGCGGCCTATATTCTCCGGTCGTATATGTCCGCACGACAGACCCCAGTAATGAGATAGTGTAGTAAAGATATTATTTTTTACAATTTTATTTTTTAAAAATAAATAAAATTCAAAACTGAAAAATAAACATGCGATCTAGATTTGGGGGAAATTAAAAAAGAACATAGGAGAGGGACAGTCGAAATCAAGAACAGAGCTTTGTATCCATCAGTTCGTGTTTTGTGATTGGATATTCGAGGCTGACGAGTCAGGAACCGTCAAATATAACATGCTGGCAACAGATTAATAGTTTATACACTCAATCGAAGCGATTTAATAAATACATCATGAATGATCCGGATTAAATGGGAGACAAGTAATAATAAATGAATATTATTATGGAGGAAAACTTCCGAGGCGATAATTCAGGGAATCATAGGAGGAAGAGGTATGTACTACAGCACTCAGAAATAATGACAAATAAACATCAACAGAAAAAATGACAAATAAACATCAACAGAAAAAAATGATAAATAAACATCAACAGAAAAAAATGACAAATAAACATCAACAGAAAAAAATGACAAATAAACATCAACAGAAAAAAATGACAAATAAACATCAACAGAAAAAAATGACAAATAAACATCAACAGAAAAAAATGACAAATAAACAACAACATAAAAAAATGACAAATAAACATCAACAGAAAAAATGACAAATAAACATCAACAGAAAAAAATGATAAATAAACATCAACAGAAAAAAATGACAAATAAACATCAACAGAAAAAAATGACAAATAAACATCAACAGAAAAAAATGACAAATAAACATCAACAGAAAAAAATGACAAATAAACATCAACAGAAAAAAATGACAAATAAACAACATAAAAAAATGACAAATAAACAACAACAGAAAAAAATGACAAATAAACATCAACAGAAACAAATGACAAATAAACAACTGAAAAAAAAACAAAGAACAATATATGGTCCGAAAGGGGATCAGCTGAGTGGCAACGTTCCTAAGCGTTCGGCTTCTCGTGGCAAGGCGCGGTGCCATGGAGTACGGGTTCGATCCTGCTTCTGACCATATATTGTTCTTTATTTTTGTTCTGAGCGCCGTAGTACATACCTCTTCCTCCCTCCTATGACTCCCTGATCTGGATTAACTATTTTTCCAAAGAGAATTCTTTTTTTTAAATCAAAGGTACGTGAGAGAAAGTGCCTAGTCCTATTGGAGATTTGCGATTAAAATGGGGTTCACATAGAATTATAGTGAGCAGTATGCCGCTGCCAGGACCTCACTTCAAACAAAAGAAGTAAAAGTTATACCTTTTTTCACAATATTAAGTAATTCTCTCAAATTAACAGTGAGACACTTCTGACATAAAGAAATTAAGTTAATTTATTTTTAAAATATTGTGAACCGCAGTGTTAGATGATTTCTGCTATATTGCTATGAAACACGGAGAACAACAAAATGACAGTCACTAAGATACAGACAGGATACGTTCGCAGAATAGACTTTAGACTTTAGAACGGAATGGCTTCATCGCGGGTGCGGTATTCCCATATCTGCTCAGCTCCCATTCCAGCAACCAACAAAGTGTTGATCTTGATCGTCTATACTGCTCTATTGAACGTGTTGCGTTCTGTAAAAATGGGGCGTTTTTCGTTCAATAAAGCTGTTCTACTGAACCTGCTGCGTTAACTGTATAAATGTGGCGCAGCTTAAAATGCACACTTCCGGATCGTCCGAATGGCCGTCACGGGCAGCATAATCTGCTTGTGCCTCGCGTCAGATCCGTGTGTGGACTTCAAGATCAGTAAGGGTCAACACCATGTTGACTTTGTCGTCATGTGAATGCGACCGGGCTACCGCTGTCTCCACACACATAAATCAAAACCAGAAAGAATTACTTAAAACCACAATGCAGCAAAAATGCTCATCATCATCACCATCATGTGCCATACCGGTTGACGTGGGCGATCATGTCCCTCCACAATCTTTTATCTACAGTGCATCGTATCAGTTCTGTTGTTGACTGTTTTCCATGCCATGACACCAAGTTATCCAGTATTTTCTCTCTTTGTCGTCCGTGATCTCTCTTTCCTTCTATTTTGCCAGTTTTAACCAAGTATTCCAACTTTCCTCTTCTCATGATGTGCCCGAAAAATGTTGATTGCTTCTTTATGATGTTTTTTTAAGAGCTCCCTTTTTGTGTTGGCCTCTTTGAGAACTTCCTCATTGGTCTTTTTAGCTGTCCAGGGAACCTTCAACATTCTTCTGAGAAATCCCATCTCTGTGGCCTCTAATCGTCTTTTCATTTATTTGTCTTAGCAAAAATGCTACTAGTCCTAAACCTGATTTGACTAACCGGTCATCTTAGCCTGTCGCAGAATAAAATAATGGGAATGTAAGAACAATCATATTAATCTATAACTATGGGAATATACCAACAATATAACAGTGGGCAAAGAGATATAACAAAGACTTTGGCAATTGATTCGACACACAAATGTGCGAAAGCTAACTGAGAGTGTTACACGACAAACACTTTTTTGAACCTCCAGGGAACGAGAGAGTGTGGAAGTTCAAAATATATTTGGAGAAGAAAAGTGGAAGGAGAGATGATGAGAATGGGGCAGACACCGAACAGGCTTCTTAAGAGAATTGTAAGAAACCGAACAGCTTGGAAAGTGTTTGTTGAAGACCTATACTCCACAACGAGCTTAAAGTGTTTTATGAAGTCCTATACTCCACAAGGAGCTGACAGTGTTTGTTGAAGACCTATACTTCACATGGAGCTGAAAATTTTTGTTGAAGACCTATACTCCACAAGGAGCTGCAAGTGTTTGCTGAAGACCTATGCTCCACAAGGAGCTGACAGAATTTGTTGAAGACCTATACTCCACATGGAGCTGAAAATGTTTGTTGAAGACCTATACTCCACAAGGAGCTGCAAGTGTTTGCTGAAGACCTATGCTCCACAAGGAGCTGACAGAATTTGTTGAAGACCTATACTCCACATGGAGCTGAAAATGTTTGTTGAAGACCTATACTCCACAAGGAGCTGCAAGTGTTTTCTGAAGATCTATGCTCCAGAAGGAGCTGAAAGTGTTTTTTGAAGACCTATGCTCCACATAATTTTTACAGACCTTCAGCACATGAGTTTTGATGAAATGTTGTCGGTATTACGCCCGTGCTGCTCTACTTTGCCAGAAAAAAACAGGCACCCATTTAAGGCTGGGTTAACCCGGAATCCGTTGGTTGGGATTGAACCCTACCCCATGTCCTTTGTAGTCCAGTTCACTAACCACTGAGCTATCGCGGCTCCCTTTCTATTCACAGTACATCGTATCAGTTCTGTTGTTGACTGTTTTCCATGCCACCACACCAAGCTATCTAATATCCTCTCTCTTTGTCGTTCTCGATCTCTCTGTCCCTATATCTTGCCAGTTGTAACCAAGTACATGTATTACAATTCCTTTTCTTATAATGTGCCTGAAAAATTGTAATTGTTTCTCTCATGTGTTTAGGAGTTCCCTTTTTGTGTTGGCCTCTTTAAGAATGTTCTCATTGGTCTTTTTAGCTTGTCCAGGGAACTTTCAACATTCTTCTGAGAAGAGTTCCTAGTTGTTGATACTGAATTTCGCGCGTCACTTCCTCCGTTCTTCATATAAAGATTCTGTCATGCAAATGTTTGTATTCTTCTTCACCTCCTTCTCCTCTTCTACCTCTTCTTCCTCTTCTCTTCTTCTTACACGTTCAGGTCTTGGCATGCGAAATTGGCCCTTTATTCTGTTTCAAGATGGAGGGGTAAGAACAACATCATACCAGACGTTGATCTGGTCGAGCGGTGAGTACTCGTACAAGTGTGTGCTTTCTGATATTTCCCCCTGAACCTGCGCTGTGGCTGACACACTCCGTCTTCGGTAGGCTGGATCTTATTTTGACGTAGTTTACATTCTCGTAGATTGGATCGTGGTTTGACATGAGAAGTTTCCATTCTCCTATGGTGGATCGTAGTTTTACGTAGTTTACCTGCTCATAAGGTGGACGCTAGAAATGTGCGATATGAGAAATATTTCGACTAAAAAAAAATTACTGATGATACTTGGTACCGTCCAGCCCATTATTCTAATAATGAGAAATCGATTTCCATTTACCTGGGAAAGCATTGATTTTGTCTGCGCTATTTTACACTGCTTTTAGAATCGATGTTGCCAAGTGGTCATAAGAGATTGATAATCTTGCTCATATTACTAGTCTTGCCCAATCGTGTATGCGTGTACTGTAAATCGTCAGCGAGACGATAAGCTTGTATGGTGAAAATGGTTAGAGAGAAACAAACGAAATATCGTCATCATTTACAAACTATCATCACCTAGTACCATGTCTTCTGGCGTAGGTGATCATGTCTCTCCACAACTGTCGATCTCGAAAGTTATTTATCATTTCTGTTGTTGACCTTCTGCCAGTTGTTACAATATAATCCAGCTGTTGTCTTCTCAGTACATGGCCAAAAAAATGGTGATTGCTTCTTCCTAAAGTTGGAAATTACCTCTATTTTTGCTTTGACCTCTTTCAGAACGTTTTCATTACTCTTCTTAGCTGTCCATGGTATTCTCAACATTCTTCTTTAAAGCCACATTTCTACAGACTGCAGTGATTTCCTTGTCTATTATCCGATTGTCCATGATTCATATCCATATGTTAAGACTGGCTCTACATAACATTTAAGACCTCTTTTACTTGTTACAAAGAAAGGAATAGGATACAATTAAGGTAAGGTTTGTGACTTCAAATAAAATCACTCTCGCTAGTGATACTTTAGTTCTAACTTTGAGAACTCATGAAGGAGCCGAGGTAGCGTAGTGGTTGGTGAAATTGTCTCCTATAGTCAAGAGGTCGGGTTCGAAATCGATCGACGACTTTAGGCTCACCGAGCCTTAAATGGATAGTGAAGACTTTTTTTCAGGATTAGAAAGACAGTTCTGTTGTAGTGCTGATCATGTTCTTCTTCTACCTTTTAGCTCCCTGTGGAGCATAGGTCTTCAACAAACACTTTCCAAGTCGTTCTGTTTTTTGCCACTCTTTTAAGATCATTCCATGTCTTCCCCATCATCTTCATCTCTGCTTCAATCTGTCTTCTCCAAGAATTCCTTGGTCTTCCTCTTTGTCTTTTCCCCTGGGGATTCCAAAAAAGGGCCTGTTGTGTAATACTCTCAGTTGGTTTCCGTAGTGTGTGTCCTATCCATCGCCATCGTCTTCGCTGTATTTCTTTATCCACTGGTATTTGACCGGTACATTTCCATAATTCCACGTTTGTGACTTTGTCCTGCCATCATGTTACACATATAAAAATAATCAACCAAAAATATGTGTTGATTTATTACAATTTCAAAGCTTTATTAAGACATTTGTTGAAGCTGAAGGAGGATCAAAAACTAGAACATTCCTATCATTATCATGATCATCATCATTATCATTATCATGATCATCATTATAATCACCACCATCATCATCATCATCACTATCACCATCATCCTTAGGTGCCGGCTTCGCATCAAAAATTAACTACCACAGTAAGCTATTTCACTCTATCTCTTGTCTTTCTGTGCATGTTATCATAGCTTCACATGCCCACCCTTTGGTGTTATCCTAGCTTCACATGCCCACCTTTTGATGTTATCATAGCTTCACATGCCCACCATTTGATGTTATCATAGCTTCACATGCCCACCCTTTGATGTTATCATAGCTTCACATGCCCACTTATTGCTGTTATCATAGGTTCACATGCCCACCTTTTGATGTTATAATAGCTTCACAGCTAACTGTTGAATGAAACCTCACAGCGAATGTTGAAAGTTCCCTGGACAGCTAAAAAGACCAATGAGTAAGTTCTCAAAGAGGCCAACACAAAAAGGGAGCTCTTAAAAAACATCAGAAAGAAGCAATCAACATTTTTCGGGCACATAATGAGAAGAGCAAAGTTGGAATACTTGGTTACAACTGGCAAAATAAAAGGAAAAAAGAGATCGCGGGCGACAAAGAGAGAAAATACTGGATAGCTTGGTGTCATGGCATGGAAAACAGTCAACAACAGAACTGATACGATGCATTGTAGATAGAAGATTGTGGAGGGACATGATCACCTACGCCACCCGGTATGGCACATGATGATGATGATGATAGCTTCACATGCCCACCCTTTGATGTTATCATAGCTTGACATGACCACCTTTTGATGTTATCATAGCTTCACATGCCCACCTTTTGATGTTATAGCTTCACATGCCCACCTGTTGATATTATCATAGCTTCACATGTCCACCTTTTGATGTTATCATATCTTCACATGCCCACCTTTTGATGTTATCACAGCTTCACATGGCCACCCTTTGATATTATCATAGCTTCACATGCCCACCTTTTGATATTATCATAACTTCACATGCCCACCTTTTGATGTTATCATAGCTTCACATGCCCACCCATTGATGTTATCAGTCCACTTTAGCCATAGCCTGCCTCGTCTAACTAGTACCCTCCCCTCCAAGGTGACTTCTAGTATAGTAACATATTATTTCCGCTCATATTCTGAAGGCCTATAAGAAGGAACATTAAATATTTCCATCCCTCCGACTTTATAAGCGAAAGTAAGACTAACCTTGTTGTTTCCCAGGCCTTTTTTGGCATTAAAAAGATACATTTCTCGGTGTATTCAGGAATTTCCCTCATCATCAGTTACCCATGTTGAATTTAGGTTTTCCACGGATTCCTCTATTTAACTCTCCACATTCATTTTATCTCCTCTGCGCGGGCGTAATACTGAACACATTACACCAAAAATCATGGGCCGAATTCCTATACAAATTATAGCCACTAACACCATATTCACTATACGTCAGTGTGACGGGGCTCTTTACTTACTTTTTATTCACCTTATCTATTTCTCTATCTATTTAACTCTCCACATTCACTTTATCTATTCCTCTCTTTATCTATTCCTCTCTTTATTTAACTCTCCACATTCTCTGTATCTATTCCTCCCTCTATTTAACTCTCCACATTCACTTTATCTATTCCTCCCTCATTATAACCCTCCACATTCACTTTATCTATTCCTCCCTCATTATAACCCTCCACGTTCACCTTATCTATTTCTCCCTCTATTTAACTCTCCACATTCACTTTATCTATTCTTCCCTCATTATAACCCTCCACATTCACCTTATCTATTCCTCTCTCTATTTAACTCTCCACATTCACTTTATCTATTCCTCCCTCTAAATAACCCTACGCGTTCACCTTATCTATTCCTCCCTCTATTTAACTCTCCACATTCACTTTATCTATTCCTCCCTCATTATAACCCTCTACAATCACCTTATCTATTCCCCCCCCTCTCTCTCTCTCTCTCTCTCTCTCTATTCAACTCTCCACATTCACCTTATCTATTCCTCCCTCGATTCAACTCTCCACATTCACCTTATCTATTCATCCCTCTATTCAACTCTCCACATTCACCGTATCTATTCCTCCCTCGATTCAACTCTCTACATTCACCTCATCTATACCTCCCTCGATTCAACTCTCCACATCCACTTTATTTATACCTCCCTCTATTCAACTCTCCACAATCACCTTATCTATTCCTCCCTCGATTCAACTCTCCACATTCACTTTATTCATTCCTCCATCGATTCAACTCTCCACATTCACTTTATTCATTCCTCCATCGATTCAACTCTCCACATTCACTTTATCTATTCATTTCTCCCGTTATCAATCACTGCCTCTCATCTATCTCCATTGTCTCTCACTTTCTCCTTATTTCTCTCATTGTAATATGCTGCTAGTTCTAAGAACTTTATTTCAACATATCTATTTATTATCAAAGTCTGTGCAATGATTGAATCAATCAAGTCTTATGATTTTCCTTCTAACCTATTCCACACTGTTTATTGACCCACATCACAGCTCCATTTGTGATGACACGTATCCATAGCAACGAATTCTATGGTTCGTGTCTTTCCGGAACGAAAATCAGCTCGTGTGAGGTCGCTGTTATTTATTTTTAATTTTATTTTAAAAACCATATACCACAGATGTTTATTGATAGTAATTTAGTTGCTTTATTTATTTAAGAAAGAACAATTGTGTATGATTTCCTTAAAGTAACATCAAGTTGATGGGCAGAAGTTGCAAGGTAAAGATAGTAACATGTGTCGTGAGTTGTGATAAAGAAATGGAGAGTTGACACATGAAAGTAACTGATTCACTAATCTTTTAAAAAATTGTTTCTCGAAAGTATTATTTTCCTAAACTATGTATTCGGCATTAGGTGTCGACAGACAAGTGGTAGCAAGCAATTATGGTAAGTCAGTAGTTTGTAAAAGGGGGGCGGGGGGGGGGGGTAGATAAATGGCAGCTTTCACCATTGCTAAGACATACAATATACAAACATTTCTATGCCAGCTAAACAACAAATAATAAATAGCATTTTCATTACAACTTTGTGCTATGAAAGTCAAACATGGACCCTTTCTAAATCGCAATTAAGAAAGATCAATACATGGGAGATGCGATGCTTAAGAAAAGTAACAAACAACACAAGAAGAGATAGAATACCAAATGAAACCATAAGAAAAATGGTAGGAACAAAACCCTGCCAAGAACAACATATATAGAACAACAACTTATATGGTTTGGCCACCTGGTCAGAATGAATCCTCACCAATCACCATCAAGGGCGTTCTTCTCGAGAATGCATGGGAAAAGACCAAGAGGAAGACCCAGAAGAAGATGGATAGATGCAGTGACAGAAACATGTAACAACTAAGGAAAATCACTAATTCAGACAATTCGAGCAGCTCAAGAACGACAAATGATATAAACCACGACACCTTTTAGGTATCAGTGAAAAGAAAAAAAGAGGAAGAGGAAGAAGAAGAAGTAGTTTGGTAAAAATATGAGTGTCTTATACGGAATGCTGCATTGCTAAACAGCTTCTCTCGTGGCTGAATTTGCTAACATTGGACGGCCAGAACCATCCACAGAGCGATCAAGATTTATTCGTGGTGCCTGGCCTCGTCTCATTTCTCCTGCGCCTTTTGCCCCCAAAGTTGTTGTGTCATTTTGTATTTTTGTTCTCCGTGTGCTACGATCTGCAACCAGATTTTTCTTTCACTGATTTTCTAAAATGTTACTCATCATGTGCCATGCCGGTTGGCGTAGGCGATCATGTCCTTCCACAATCTTCTATCAACAGCATGTCATATCAGTTATGTTGTTGACTGTTTTTTATGCCATGACACCAAGCTATCTAGTGTCTTCACTCTTTGTTTTCCCGATCTCTCTTTTCCTGTTTTTACCAGTTTTAACCAAATTTTCCAATTGTTCTCTTCTCATGATGTGCCTGAAAAATGTTGATTTTTTCTTTCCGATGCTTTTATGAGCTCCCTCTTTGTGTTGGCTTCTTTGAGAATATCCTCATTGGTCCCTAGAGGCTAGGAACTGAATTTGCGTGTTAATCCGTTTTTCCCTGGAAGCCGTGCGCACCGGGGTCCCTCACCGCACAGGCAGATAAATCCGTATTCGGAGGTACTTATATATCTCTCTCCCGTCGATGAGACATTGACGCTTCAGGCCAGGCCTCGCAGCTAAGACCAGTGGGACGCAGAGAGAACCACAAATAAAAATGCCATCAGGTGCAGCCGGGATTTGAACTCACAGCCTCTTTGTCTCGCGACCGGTGTCTTGCCTCGAGACCAACCTGCCCCCCCCCCCCCCCTCACTGAGAATGAACATGTTGCTCTGTGGAAAGTGACAGCTGAACAAATAAAACGTTGGTAATTTTATGAGATCTAAAAGGGGAGTTAATTACGCACCGTCACTGTCCCAGGTAATGGTAGTTGGAGGTGATTTGTTAATTCTCAACTTTATTACCTTGCTAGTCAACAAGACACAGACAAGAGCTACAACTACCTTGGACATGCTATAACCAGTGATAGAAAATGTAAAACTGAAATAAACAAAAGAATAGGGATGGCAGAAGGTAAATTTAATGTCAAGAAAAATATACTAACATCAAAACAAATAACACCAGGGCCAAAACTAAGAATAGCAAAATGTTATATCTTCTCAACATGAATTTATGGTGCCGAGACATGGACAATAAAACAAAAGAGAATTGAAGCCTTTGAAATGTGGATTTATAGAAGAATAGGAATAATTGGATAGAAAGGAAAGAAAACAAACGATTAAGTCTTAAAACAACTAAAAATGAAAAGAGAACTACTAAATATAATTCAGACATTTCAAATGAGATGTTTGTAGCATATTAAAAGACACAACAATCTACTAATAGAAATCTTCGAAGGGAAAATACATGGTAAAAGAGGCAGAGGCAGACTAAGACTAACATGGACGAGTAACATCAAAAGATGGACAAATCAGCCTATTATAGCCTGCACCATCAAAGTAAGAGACAGATCAGAATGGCGCTCCATGGTAGCCAACTTTCGATGTGGAGACAGCCATGATGGTGATTACTTTACATACGTCAACAAACCAGGTTCATTTTTGGTTCATTTTTGGTTCATTTTTGGTTCATTTTTGGTTCATTTTTGGTTCATTTTTGGTTCATTTCGTTTGAAAAGAACTGAGAAAGCCAGGATCTTATTGAACCCACCATTTTGTCTAGCACAAAGGCAGCACGATAAACAGCACGCTACTGGCGCTCACTTTGTTGTTATGAGAACAGCAACTATAAATGTTAATTAGATAAATGCAGCTACAATTTGTTGCCCTTTTGCTACAAGAAACATTTTAAAATTGTGATGTTGACTCCATGTTATTCCGAAGCAAGCGTGTCGCGTCTAGCAC